>LR812524.1:67156406-67308906 GCA_903798195.1 Danio kyathit | reverse complement strand
AGCAAAAAAGTCAGTGTACATTTAACTCAGTTTGAGTTTATCTTAACACTCCTTGGGTGTACATATGACTCCCTCCGTTTTGGAGTTAAAATAACCCTTTCTAAAGTGTAAAAATTTGTACATTACAACAATTGAGTTCATTTCAACACAGTAAGAGTTTATTCGGTAACACTTTATAATAACTACACACTATGAATCATTTATTAAGCATTAGCATCTAGTGAAATCCTGATCTGTTAATCATTAACTCTGCATTAATAAGCGTTAGTAAGCAGTTTATAGCTGTAGCTACAAATGATCTATTCTTGACTAATAATAACCACATTTATAATGTGCTTAATGATTGTACTTTCATACATAGTTAATGATTTACTTTTCATTACTAAATTAAGTATTGCATTATTTGCAAACCATTTGTATTTAAGAGTAATCAATGGTTTTTAAGATGATTCAGAATGAGTTAGTAAATGATTAATAAACTATTGAAATCAATGTTTATAATTCTTATTGTTCAGGCATATATTAATAGTTCATTTGTATGTTTATAAACGCTTTATTAACTCAACTTCATCCAGTTTTGTGACCTAATCTAAAGTGAGGACTATTTATGCTTTATAAATCCCCTATAAATGACAATTAAAGGCTCAGTATCAAATGAACAATAATCATTGCAATCTTATCTAAAAAATAAAATCACTGTAAAGTTTAAACATTGCTGAATAACAGGAGTGTCAAAAAACGACATGAAATTGGATAAAACAACAACAATATAACAATTTAACAATACAATAAGATGCCATGTTTAAACTGTACAGTAATTTTATTTTAGATAAGGTTGCAAAGATTTATTTTTTATTTGAAATACAGTTTCATTTGTATCTTCAAACTTATAGGAATGAATAAAGTTGTTTATTTTCTTTTTTCCTTAGAATTTAACTGAGCCTTTAATTGTCACGTATAGGGGATTTATAAAGCATAAATAGTCCTCACTTTAGATTAGGTCACAAAACTGGATGAAGTTAAGTTAATAAAGCATTTATTAACATACAAATTAACTATTAATATATGCCTGAACAATAAGATTTATAAATGTTAATTTGAATAGTTTATTAATCATTTACTAACTCATTCTGAATGATCTTTAAAAAACACCAACTATTCTTAAATAACTGGTTTGTAAATAATGCGATAATTTAGTAATGAAAAATGAATAATTAACAAAGTATGAAAGTACAATTATTAAGCACATTATAAATGTGGTTGTAAGTCAAGAATACAGCATTTGTAGCTTCAGTTATAAACTGCTTACTAACGTCTATTAATGTAGAGTTAATGCTTAACAGATAATGAAATCACTATTTGCTAATGCTTAATAAATTATTCATAGTGTGTAGATATTATAAAATGTTATCATTTATTCTTACATCGAACTGGAGTGTGTGTTACCCTTCAAAGTGTTAATATATTATCAATTGGTGCGTGTGACAGATAACAGTGATCAAATATGTTGAAAATAGTTTTCATTTATCAAATGTTCATTAATCTTTTCAGAAATAATCTCAATACATTCAACTCTTTGCATTTTAAAATGAAACAAGACATGTTTCAAGTTTAAGTAAAACATACTGGTTTGATCACTGTTTGTCTGAAAGAACCAGTTCGAGTAAAAAAACTGGACTTCCCGTCACTAGTGGAAAATACACTGCATATTGGGTTAAAAGTTTAACACTGAAAATAAAACTCTTAAATATACGCTCTTTCACACTCGTGGATTAAAATGTACTCTGGTTTTAACACTGAACAACACCAAAAAAATCACACTGTATATTTAACACTGAAATTTTTGCTGTGCATTCAGAATGAGTTAGTAAATGATTAATAAACTATTGAAATTAACCTTTATATATCTTATTGTTCAGGCATATAGTAATGATTACTATGTATGTTAATAAATGCTTTATTAACTCAACTTCATCCAGTTTTGTGACCTAATCTAAAGTGTGACTATTTATGCTTTATAAATCCCTTATAAATGACAATTAAGGGCTCAGTATCAAATGAACAATAAATCTTTGCAATCTTATCTAAAAAGTACAATTACTATAAAGTTTAAACATTGCTGAATAACAGGAGTGTCAAAATACGACATAAAATTGAATAAAACAACAACAATATAATCATTTAACAATATAACAGGATGCAAATTTTAAACTGTACAGTAATCTTATTTTAGATTAGGTTGCAAAGATTTATTTTTCATTTGATACAGTTTCATTTGTGCATCTTCAAATGAATAGAAATGAATAAAAGTCGTTTATTTTCTTTTTTCCTGTTTTGAATTTACCTGAGCCTTTAATTGTCATTTATAAGGGATTTATAAAGCATTAATAGTCCTCATTTTAGATTAGGTCACAAAACTGGATGAAGTTGAGTTAATAAAACATTTATTAACATACAAATTAACAATTAATATACAGTTGAAGTCAGAATTATTAAATAAGCCTGAATTATTAGCACCCTGTTTATATTTGTCCCCAATTTCTGTTTAATGGAGAGATTTTTTCAACACATTTCTAATCATAATAGTTTTAATAACTCATTTCTAATAACTGATTTATTTGATCTTTGTCATGATGATAGAAAATAATATTTGACTAGATATTTTTCAAGACACTTCTATACAGCTTAAAATGACATTTAAAGGCTTAACTAGGTTAATTAGGTTAACTAGGCAGGTTAGGGTAATTAGGCAAGTTATTGTATAACGATGGTTTGTTCAGTAGACTATCAAAAAAATATAGCTTAAAGGGGCTAATAATTTTGACCTTAAAATGGTGTTAAAAAAATTTAAAACTGGATTTATTCTAGTTGAAATAAAACAAATAAGACTTTCTCCAGAAGAAAAAATATTATCAGACATACTGTGAAAATTTCCTTGCTCTGTTAAACATTATTTGGGAAATATTTAAAAAAGAAAAAAAAATTCAAAGGGGGGCTAATAATTCTGACTTCAACTGTATGCCTGAATAATAAGAATTATAAATGTTAATTTAAATAGTTTATTAATCTTTTACTAACTTATTCTGAATGATCTTAAAAAACAACCAACAATGCTTAAATAACTGGTTTGTAAATAATGCAATACTTAATTTAGTCATGAAATATAAATCATTGGCGACGCAGTGGTGCAGTAGGTAGTGCTGTCGCCTCACAGCAAGAAGGTCGCTGGTTCAAGCCTCGGCTGGGTCAGTTGGCATTTCTGTGTGTAGTTTTCTTGTTCTCCCCGCGTTCATGTGGGTTTCCTCCGGGTGCTCCGGTTTCCCCCACAGTCCAAAGACATGCGGTACAGGTGAATTGGGTATGGTAAATTGCCTGTAGTGTATGTGTGTGAAGGAGTGTGTATGGGTGCTTCCCAGTGATGGGTTGCAGCTGAAAGGGCATCCACTGCGTAAAACGTGCTGGATAAGTTGGCGGTTCATTCCTCTGTGGCGACCCCAGATTAATAAAGGGACTAAGCCGAAAAGAAAATGAATGAATGTTTTTCCGTTGTTTCAGGAGAGGGCTGAGATTAATTTTAATAATTAGTTTCCTGATTATAAAGTTTTATTTTTAATTATTGGCTGCGTCCGAAACCGCCTACTACTCAGTAAGTACTGCATTTGAATTTAAACGTACTACTCGGCTGTTAGAAAAGTACCCTCTATACAGTATGAATGGGAGAAGTGAATTTGTCATGATCACGTGACCTACCTGCGTCAGTTGCGTCGCTTCACTCCTATTCATGAATTCTCTCGCAGGACATCATGGGATAGCGCAGCGTGCATGGGACGTGCACTTCAGAATCTCGCCGGAAGTAGTAAGTCATCCGGGTACTTCCCGCATACTGATTTTCAAATTCTATGAATTCGGACATACTACTCAGCTCGCATACTGATTTTAGCGTACTGTATAGTATGGAAGTATGTGGTTTCGGACGCAGCCTTTGTGTTTAATTTGTATTTTTGCATCACAAGAAGCTCTTCAGCTCTGTAGCTGAATGTGACAAAACACTTCCGCCTGTTCAAAATAAACAGAAAAGGCAAGTATTGGAGATTTGTTATTATTCCTGTTGTACCATATCAGTGACGCCAAAACTGATTTACATACTGAGCCATGACTCCAGTGTATAAGTGGCCCCCTGTATCTCATGTGATTGATATTTGGCCCTCAAGGCCACCGAAGTTGAAAACCTCTGCCCTACACCATACTAAGTGAAGTTTGTTTCTAAACTAATTTCGAGAGGATCACGTGCTTATGATTGCTTGCAGCTGGCCCCGCATTATTCAGTTTATGATTCACCAATCAGACAATTCCTAAGCCGATATAAATACCCTAAGTTCCATATAACAGACATCTTCGTTTTGAAGAATCCCCCCTTCCACCCCTACTCCTCCTCCTTTCCTAGATGGGTGGCACGGTGGCGCGGTGGTTAGCACTGTTGCCTCACAGCAAGAACGTCACTGGTTCTAGTCCAGGGGTGGGCAAACTTTTTGATTCGTGGGCCACATTGAGTTCTAACATTTGACAAAGGGGCCGGAACAGGAGCAGATAGATGGGATGCTTTGGTAACATCACCTCATTGGGGGAAAAATACACATCTTGGGATATGGAGAAAACATGTGCTTTAATATCAATGAAAAGGAAGAAAAGCATTACAATAAAATCTCTGACTTCGAAATGAGTCTTTAAACACTGAAAATCAAATAAATGACCATTTTATTCTAAAGCACTGAAAGTTCTGTTATACTTCAGGATATCACCATCACTCTCCTCCTGACTGTCTTTTCGTTCAATATGGTGCATGAATATGAACCAGAGTAATACTGTCTGATATTTGCAATTATAAACATTGCTTAATTTTATTTTGCCAAACATTTTGCATCAATTTTATACATTTTATATTGAAAAAATATTTAGTTGTCCACTCCTTATTAAACACTCGACATTCTCTGTCCACTTTCCTTTTCTTGGGTCCGCTCATCTTCATAGAGGGGCGGTGGGTCAAAGGGTAAAGTGCAAACGTGGAGTAATAGGCCTACGCTTCACCTCAACAAAGCCAATATATCTAGAGTGCGCCATCTAGTGAGGAAACATCAGAATTGCAGGGGAAATCTAATATTAACAAGGTTAATTTATTACATTTTTTTCAAGTTTGGCGGGCCGCATCAAAACGTTTAACGGGCCGCATGTGGCCCCCGGGCCGTAGTTTGCCCATGCCTGTTCTAGTCATTACCAAGCCGATGTTTCTGTTCGGAGTTTACATGTTCTCCCCGTGCTCACGTGGGTTTCCCCCGGGTTCCTCGGTTTCCTCCCACCATCCAAAAGCATGCAACTTAAGCTAATTGACTAATCCAAATCGACACCATAGACATGCTACTAGTAAGTAGTTATCTCTTAAGAGCAATCACTATCTGTTCATTACCTACTCGGTAGGGGAGTTCTCGAGATCTACCTGAGCTCAAACTCCCCTCTCGCCTCGCAAACGGGAGGGAGCCCCGGGCTCGAGGATCTTATGAGCTCAGGGCTCGCTCCTGGGACAGCAAGCCAAACAAGCTTTATACTCAATCATCAGCTAAGTGTGAACTCTTGAATGAATTATTGTGGTCTAAAAGCAGACGTTTCAGTTTCATTGTCTAACCCCTGTATATTAGTGGACTTATATAGGCAATGTTGAATGAGGGTATAGGGAGCGATTTCAGATACAGCACGAGTTTCTCTGACTTCTGGGTTAAATCTTTCTTCTAAGGGAACATAAGCTTTAGTTGTCTTTGTCTGAGAGTAATCTTCCGGAGCTCGGAGCTTCGCTGTTCGCCGGCGTGCTGATTTGAGTGAGTTTTATCCAGCCTGCGGTTGAGAAGGACACTAAGACGTCTATTTAAAGTGACCCGGCGCTTTGAGATTAAAGCTGTATTGTGTAACCCGGCAGATATTACAGAAATGAGCAGGTCACCATAGCGACTAGCTGATCCAAAGAGATGATCCAAAGAGAAATATCGGAAAATATTTAGTTTTATTGTAACGTGAATGACAATTAAGACTATTCAGTATGACTACAATTTCATTTCCTTTCATCAGAATCAGAAAGAACTTTATTGCCATGTGTGATCCCACATACGAGGAATTTGCTTTCGTGACAGAGCTTCTACACTGTAAAAAATGCAGGGTTCCACATAATTCATTCATGTTGTCCCGACACAAACTGATTAGGTTACTTAACACTTTTAACAAATTTATGTGGATTGAACATTAAAAAATTAAGTTCTCCCAATGAAATCTCAAGAATTGTTGTTTCAGCTTATTTTAAATAAGTAGTTTGAACAAGTAAAAATAAATATTTTTTGAGTGTACAGTGCAACAGAATGACAGAGACTTTATTTTTATATTTCAAAAATAAAAGTAAATAGTGAATGCAAAAATACAAATTGACCAGTGTGTGTACAGGTATATTACTATATACAACGTGTGTGTGTGTGTGTGTGTGTGTGTGTGTGTGTGTGTGTGTGTGTGTGTGTGTGTGTGTGTGTGTGTGTGTGTGTGTGTGTGTGTGTGTGTGTGTGTGTGTGTGTGTGTATACTGTTGAAACCAGAAGTTTACATACACTCTAAAAAAAGAACATAACCATTTTTTTTAAATGTCTGATGGTAAATCATACTAAACATTTACTATTTTAGGTCCGTTAGGATTACCTAAATCATTTACATTTGCTAAATGCCAGAATAATGAGAGAATTTTTTTTTTGAGAATTTTTTATTGATTTCTAGACAGTCAAAAGTTTTCATACATTTCCTTGGTATTTTTTTTTTAGCTTTGCTTTTAAACTGTATAACTTTGGTCAAATGTTTTGGGTATCCTCCCACAAGCTTCTCACAATAGTTTGAAGGAATTTTGGCCGATTCCTCCTGACAGAATTGGTTTAACTGAGTCAGATTTGTTAGCTGTCTTGCTGGCACAAGCTTTTTCAACTCTGCCCACAAATTTTCTATAGGATTGAGGTCAGCGCTTTGTGATGGCCACTCCAAAACATTCACTCTGTTGTTCTTAAAGCACATTAACTAATTTGGCAGTATGTTTAGGGTCATGGTCTGTTTGGAAGACCCATTTGTGGCCGAGTTTTAATTTTCTTGCTGATGTCTTGAGATGTTGCTTCAGTATTTCTACATGATGTTCTTTCTTCATGATGCCATCTATGCTGTGAAGTGGACCAGTCCCTCCTGCAGCAAAACAGCCCCACAACATGATGCTGCCGCCCCCATACTTCACAGTTGGGAAGGATGTTCCTAAGCTTGTAAGCTTTCCCCTTTGTCCTCCAAATGTAACACTGGTCATTATGGCCAAACAGTTCAATCTTAGTTCGATCAGACCACAGGACATGTCTCCAAAAATTATTCTTTTTCCCAGTGTAATTTAGCAAAGTGTAATCTGGCTTTTTTGTTGATTCTGGCTTGTTGATTTTCCCATGTTGTCACACAAGGAAGCAGTGTGTTTGAGGTTTTCCTTAAATACTATTCTACAGTTGTGCCTCCAATTAACTCAAATGTTGTCAATTAGCCAATCAGAAACTTCAAAACCTTGACACCATCATCTGAGCTTTTTCAGAGGCATAATAATCTTATTGTATGTAAACTTTATGGCGGCAAATCAATGCCAATAATAATCGAGCGCAGCGGTGACGTTTACGCGCGAGGAGAAGTGAACCGCGAGCAGATTACAGGCCTACACGCGAGAAAACTACTGCTCGCGCGCGCAGGGGCTGTTCACGCGCGCGCTGAACTGATCCACCGCGAGGAAACGGGCGCTCGTGAGCTCGTCAGAAACCCTCGCGCGCGCACATCATCATCTGTGCGCACGAGAGTGAGCGAGGTCATGCCTCACAGCGCGCGATCAGTTTTTCTGCTCGCTCGCTGGCTCTTCTCTGCTCGCGCGAAACATTTTGGAGTTTTGTCAGTCTTGGGGCGGGACTTGGTTTACTTGTTATCTCTAACGCTATTGGTTACTCTCCCTTTCCGGAAGTTAGCCGGGATTGGACGCAGGTTAAAAGATAACGCCATTAAATATATATAATTTGCAAGTCATAATCATAAGAAACGTTCTAAGATGATGTCTAAGGATTTAATCTCGAGAAACTGTCAAATAATAATGATTAATCTTCTAAAATAATTCTTGTAAAAATGGCTTTCTGAACCATTTGATTTGTCCCACGTACAGCACTTGTCTGGTTTGTTGAATTTTACTTTTATGCTGATTAACCACAACGGCAGTGCTCATTATGACACTTGGGGATATAATCTTTCTAGGAAATATTGTCTATAGAAGAGTTTAGATGATACTTGCTTTTTAGATCTTTCCATATAATGCATATTATATGCGCAGTGCAGCTTTATATATTATTATAATTGTTAACAATATTAATAATATAGATCAGTGGAAAATGGTGGTTCTAGGATTTCCTTAGGGGAACACAGACACACACACACACACACACACACACTTGAAGTCAGAATTATTTGCCCCCCTTTGAATTTTCTTTTTTAAATATTTCCAAAATGATTTTAAGGTCAATATTATTAGCCTCTTTAAGCTAATTTTTTTTCCGATAGTCATCATTATACAATAACTTGTCTAATTACCCTAACCTGCCTAGTTAACCTAATTAACCTAGTTAAGCCTTAAAATGACACTTTAATCACTGTCATCATGGCAAATCACTGTCATCATGGCAAAGATAAAATAAATCAGTTATTAGAGATGAGTTATTAAAACTATTATGATTGAAATGTGTTGAAGAAATATTTCAGTTAAACAGAAATTGGGGGGGGGGGATAAACAGGGGGGCTAATAATTCAGGGAGGCTAATGATTCTGACTTCAACTGTACATATACATATATATTAGTATATTATATACTTTAGGTTGATATTTTTCAATCTCATTTTCAGTTGATGATTGATTAACTCGCTTATAAAGACATTAAAAAATTATTAATCCAATCAAACATGAAGAATACAGTGACAGACATTTAGATGGGTGTTTATCGCCACCTATTGGAGCAACAATTTAATACCTACAATCTTCGTTTTGCTCTACTCACTGCATATATCCATTACATAATTCCACTTCAGAGGCATACAAATACCAGTTTCTATACAACATGCCCACATCTTAGAGGTCACATATATAGTGGAATAACAGACTAATGGCAATATATTTACTGTAAGCCGATGTACTATATGCACTTCATGCATGTACAGCCTATTTTATTAACTACTGTCCATCCAATTTATTCTGACTTATGTTCTTCATAGAAAATGAGCCAAGGCCAATGAGTCTGAGAAAAAAATAAAGATTTTTTTTATCAATTAAGACGTTTGGCTTGAGTTCAGTTTAAATGTAGGTGCTAAACTTCATCAAATCGTTCAAATATGTGACAGCTGGAGATATCAAATATTATATTAGAATACCTATTATTTAATTTTTTTCAACACAGACATTTAAAAAAATACAAGACAGCACATCTGTAAATAGTACACACACACACACACACACACACACACACATTTGAAGTCAGAATTATTAGTCCTGACTCCTGATTTAGCCCCGTGTATAGTTTTCCCTAATTACTGTTTAATGGAGAGATCTTTTCAACACATGGCATAACTCTCTCTTTCTCTCCCCAGTTGTACTTTAATAAAGTTTGTTACAAGAATATATCTCATTATTTCGATATGTCATTATATGACTTCATATAATTGTCATGACAGTCAGAATAGTCATTATTATGAGATTATTACAATAAATATCTCATTACTAAAAGTCATCACCTATTATTACTGAGAAAGCAAGTCTATTATAGTTTCACATTATGATAAGATATATATATTATATATATATATATATATATATATATATATATATATATATATATATATATATATATATATATATATATATATATATATATATATATATATATATATATATATATATATAAATGTTTTTTATTTAATGGGTAAACTCCATCCCGTCCAATCCCGGCTAACTTCCGGAAAGGGAGAGTAACCAATAGCGTTAGAGATAACAAGTAAACCAAGTCCCGCCCCAAGACTGACAAAACTCCAAAATGTTTCGCGCGAGCAGAGAAGAGCCAGCGAGCGAGCAGAAAAACTGATCGCGCGCGCGCGCTGTGAGGGATAACCTCGCTCGCTCTAGTGCGCACAGATGATGATGTGCGCGCGCGAGGGTTTCTGACGAGCTCACGAGCGCCCGTTTCCTCGCGGTGGATCAGTTCAGCGCGCGCGTGAACAGCCCCTGTGCGCGCGCGAGCAGTAGTTTTCTCGCGTGTAGGCCTGTAATCTGCTCGCGGTTCACTTCTCCTCGCGCGTAAACGTCACCGCTGCGCTCGATTATTATTGGCATTGATTTGCCGCCATAAACTTGACTTTCAAGAAAAGTTATAACAATTTCTCAAAAAAATATCTCTCTCATTATTCTGCTATTAAGCATAACAGAAACAAATGTGATAATCCTAACTTACCTAAAAGAGAAAAGGTTTAGTCACATTAACATCTGATTTTTTTTAAATGGTTATGTGCACTGTGTTACAGTGTATGTAAACTTCTGGTTTCAACTGTATATATATATATATTTATATTTATATATTTTTAATTTTCATTCATTTTCTTTTCGGCTTAGTCCCTTTATTAATCTGGGGTCACCACAGTAGAATGAACCGCCAACTTATCCAGCACATGTTTTACGCAGCGGATGCCCTTCCAGCTGCAACCCATCACTGGGAAACATCCATACACACTCATTCACACACATACACTACAGACAATTTAGCCTACCCAATTCACCTACAGCACATGTCTTTGGACTTGTGGGGGAAACCGGAGCACCCGGAGGAAACCCATGCATACACAAGGAGAACATGCAAACTCCACACAGAAACGCCAACTGACCCAGCCGAGGCTCGAATCAGCGACCTTCTTGCTGTGATCATATATATCATATATTTTCATACTATTTGTACATCGTGTTTCTATGAATTTATCATTTATAGTAATGTGTTTGGGTAAACTGTTATCCTCCTAGGGCCCGAGTGTCCACATACATGGACAGCACATTTTAGCTCTTAAGTGGCTATTTAAAATACTTTGAATGTATACAGTGTCATCCTGCAACTGTTCTACAGCATATGAAATGTCCCAAACCCTATTTTTAACTGTCCAAAATGGGAAAAAAAAATTCTTTTTACTATCTGATAGTCAAAGCAAGTTCAAAAAAAAAATTCTATGTTAAATATGCATAAAAAAATTTCAGGAAAAAGTGTTTTATATATATTCGAACCACAAGTCCACATATTTGGACATAATTTTTCTCTAAAAGTACATTATATCAAAATATGATACTTAGATTTTTATTCTAATTAGGTTCCAATAAGCCCAAATAGCAAAGAGAAATAAAAAATGCATGTAAAAAAAACAGCTTGGGCCTTAAGAGGTTTTTTTTTTTTTTGTTCTGCAAACTAAATAAAAAAAATGACTGGTTTATTCTAAATTAAATGAAAACTTTACTGATTTCTTCTAAATTAAATTAAAATAAAAAATTACCACGGATTTCTTCATAGTTTTTCTCAATTTACAAGATTTACTAGATATATTTTTAATTCAAATTATATATGTATATTTGTTTTATTCTTATGTTTATTTAGATTTTATATTTGTTTTTTGGTTTTTTTCTTCTTCTGAAAATTAGAACTGGCAAAACAACAAAAAATATTCGCTTTTTAATATATGTGTGCTTATTTTCACAACACAAAGTCAGGGTTTTAAATCTAAGGAGAGTTAAGAAAGCAATATTCACAGGAGCAACCCTGATTTCTATTCACAACAAATGAAAATGGTTATTATTTTGATGCATTTTTATTTTCAGGGAAAAAATAAACAAAATGTACTAAATATAAAATACAAATATATCAAAACTAACATAAATATTAACATTATTACTGCAACACATAACTAGTACTGTAAATCCAGTGACTTAAAGAAAAACTAAATAAACTAAGCATTTTAAAGTGGTTATCTTCACAAATCTGTTTGAGCTTCTTTTGATCAAAATATATATATATATATATATATATATATATATATATATATATATATATATATATATATATATATATTTATTTATATATATATATATATATATATATTGAAGAATCCCTTTGACTACCATAGTATTTAGCTTTCTCTACTATGGGAATCAATGGGAACCGGTTGCCAGCATTCTTCAAAATACACTCATTTGTGTTTAACTGGAACAAAAAATAATCTATAAAGGTTTGTATCCACTTGAGACTCAGCAAATTGGGATTAAAATTGTCATTCTTAGGGCGAACTATATCTTTAAGTAAACATAGCACAACAAACCACCACCAAAAGACTGTTTTCAGTGCATTATAATATTGCACATTTCAAGCCCCACACCTCATTATGGTGATTTAAGTCATCTACATTCACCTTGATTAAATTGAAAAGTATTCAGCAACTGAAGTGGCTCAATTTAAGTAACATTAAAGGGATAATTCACAGAAAAATGAACATTTAGTCATCATTTACTCACACCTTTCTTTCCAGTTCAACACAAAACAAGACATACTGAAGAATTTTGGGAAAAAAATAGCAATTGACTTCTTTAGTTTGTTTTTAAAGTAATAGTTTACCCCAAAAATTTACCCAAACCATCTTTGATGCATAGGACTTTTTTTTCTGTCAGATGATCACAGTCGGAGTAGTTTTAAATGTTATCCTTGCTTCCATACTACATAACAGATGACACCGTTTCCTAAATCTTTTTGTTTTTTAGGTGGATTATGTTGTTGATGTTATGTTGAATGTGATCTGAGCAGATTTCACCCTTTCATTTTTATTGAGGAAAATGTCTGAAATGGTTTAATGAAGGATGCAGTATATTGTGCTTAGAGCATTGAAACAGAGCATATGCACTGAAAACTTTATGGCGCTGAATGTAATTTAGGTCAGGCCTCTAATAAGGACTAATGGCAGGCCATTTGCAGTATTAATTCCACGCTTGACTAGTTCAATTAGCGCTTGAAGAACTGAACTCACGCTAGTCTGCTTTACTGCCTGCCTGTGAATCTCACTCATATCTCTTTATTCTGTCCTCTTTGTCTGCTTGCTGTTCTTTTGACTCTTTTTCTAGGTTTACACTCTCTGTTATATTTGTCCTGTTCGTTTGATGGGGTTTGTTTTCATTAGTTGTACTTTTCTGATCGTAAACCTTTCCCAGTATTGTTTCTGTTTGATTTTTGAATTGTTCTGTTTCTGTTATAAACATTAGTCACATCAAATTAAACGGTCACACATTGCAATAAGGTTACATTAGTTAATGTGTTTAATAACATGAAGTAAGAATGAATGATCATTTTAATTAATGTATTAATATAGTTCAACATTTACTAATGCTTTATTAAAATGCAGAGTTGTGCTTGCTAACATTAGTTCATTCATTTATTCATTTTCTTTTTGGCTTAGTGCCTTTATTATTCCGGGGTCGCCACAGCGGAATGAACCGCCAACTTATCCAGCATATGTTTTACGCAGCGGATGCCGTTCCAGCTGCAACCCATCACTGGGAAACATCCACACACTCTCATTCACACACATACACTATGGACAATTACCCAATTCACCTGTACCACGTCTTTAAACTGTGGGGGAAACATGAGCACCCAGAGGAAACCCACGCGAACATGGGGAGAACATGCAAACTCCACACAGAAATGCCAACTGACCCAGCCGGGGCTCAAACCAGCGACCTTTTTGCTGTGAGCCGATTGTGCTACCCACTGCACCACTGTGCTGCCCGTTAACATTAGTTAATGCAAAATTAACTAAACTTACCAAAATTAAACTAAACTTTTGACTAATGGTAAGTGTGTGTGTGTGTGTGTGTGTGCGTGCGTGCGTATATATATATATATATATATATATATATATATATATATATATATATATATATATATATATACACTGTATATACACACACACACACACACGCAACAGTTCTGTCTGGTTTTTGAATCTGATTGGCTGATAGCCGTGAGATATTTTGCCAGTAAGAGCACACAAATCCCTCTTCCAGTGTTGCCAGATTTTGGTTGTTGGCGGAAGGTGTGCGTTGGTCGCAGATTGAGTGCCCTAGTATCCCACCAGTGACGATATACAGCCATATCACACTGCTATGAGTGTGATATTGCGTTTATACAACAGTTCAACGGCATTACCGTGTATATATTCATTCATTCATTTTCTTGTCGGCTTTGTCCCTTGCGGGGTCGCCACAGCGGAATGAACCGCCAACTTATCCAGCACGATTTTACGCAGCGGATGCCCTTCCAGCCGCAACCCATCTCTGGGAACATCCACACACTCATTCACACTCAAACACTACGGACAATTTTAGCTTACCCAATTCACCTGTACTGCATGTCTTTGGACTGTGGGGGAAACCGGAGCACCTGGAGGAAACCCACGCGAACGCAGGGAGAACATGCAAACTCCACACAGAGACGCCAACTGACCCAGCCTAGCCGAGGTTCGAACCTGCGACCCAGCGACGTTCTTGCTGTGAGGCAACAGCACTACCTTTTGCGCCCTCCAGGACCGAGTTTGCCCACCCCTGCTTTAGAGCTAGTATTTGAATGATTCGCTAGCGTAATGTCTAAAGGGATGACAAAACAGGTGACTTTGCTCAGAATTATAAGATTATAAGGCTGAACGGCATGAAATGACATCAGTCCAGAGAGATTTCCAAGTATTTCTCTGTTGCAATTTGGAGATCACAATAATTAACCCCGAAAAAGCCAAAGCAAAGCAAACATTAACAGATTACTTTGGTTTGAATACAGTACTACAACATACATAAGAGAGAGATCGACTTAGAATGTCACTTACCTGTTTTATAATGATTTGATCAGCTGTAGTTTGAAATTTATATTATGAAATTTTTCTCCCCTAAGGATGCATTATGCGGTCTCTGGCACAATCTTGTGACAGTCAACCATCAATTTCTTTGCTCTGCTGATGACCGACAACGTGCTGAATCACTGAAATTATAAATATTTTTTTAAAAAGGCTCTATCCTTATAAATAAACTGCATAGTTGCAATCTAAACAACTACATCCTCGCCTAAAAATAGCTGCAATATTTGTCAAACTGTAGTGAGCTTATTCCTCTGCTTGTCATGTGGGCGGAGTAATACACCATAAGGGCGAAGAGGCTGCACGAGTGCTGATATTGCAGAATATCGCACGGCTATCAGCCAATCAGATTAGACCAACCAGACAGAACTGTTGTATATATATATATATGTACCACTATTAATGGCCTCGCAATTTCAGCCATTATAAGTTTCACTGCATTTACTAAAAAAAATGACTGTAAGTGGTTGCAAATAATTTATATGGACTAAATTTAAACAAAGTAAATTGAGTAATGTTCAACCTAATTTGTTTGTTTAATTTCAGCCCATATAAATTATTTGCAACCACTTACCTTAAAAAAAAAGGAAATTCAATGAATCATTTTTTTACAGTAGGATTACTTTTTTTCTAATTATATAAGATTTCTTTTATGGATAATTTATTCTCAGAGAAGCAGTTTAACAAGCGTAAAGTGAAATAATGAGGACAGGTCAGCGGCATCTTTAAACATGTAAAATTAAATTCATTGAAGTGTGAGAATAGAGAGTTTTACCATCGATTATCAACCTTAATCCTTTATTTTCATTATTTTTCTTCTTTTTGATTACCTTGTGATTATTATTTTTTCCTCCTGGCTCCTCGTTCCTCAGGTGTACATTGTGCCACAAGCAGCCATCTTTAAGATGGAGGGTCTAGAAGGAGCAGAAGCCGAAGCCGCCATGCTGAACAACATGCGTGTTTACGGGACGCTGGTGTTGAGCTTCATGGCCATCGTGGTCTTTGTCGGAGTGAAGTATGTGAATAAACTGGCGCTCGTCTTCCTGGCCTGCGTCATCTGTTCAATCCTCGCCGTCTACGCCGGAGTGATCAAGACTGCCTTCGAGCCTCCGGTTTTCCCGTATGTGGTGCAAAAATCTCATAAATCACCATTAAACTGAAGTGTTTTCTGTTTATTTACAGTTGGGAATTGTGAATACAGAAATAGTTAATTATTTATTTTTTACAGTGTACCCCAACCCTAAACCTACCCCTCACAGTAATGTAAATAACAAAAATGATTTATATTATTATTAACTGAGCCATTAATTGTATTTTTCTGTAGGGTCTGTGTGTTGGGAAACCGGACTCTGGTTTGGAAAGGTTTTGATGTGTGCGCGAAGGTCATCGAGAGAGAAAACGCCACGGTCACAACCAAACTCTGGCGGCTCTTCTGTGACTCTGAGTTTCTGAACGCCACCTGCGACACCTATTTCACCAATAACAACGTCACCGAAATGCAGGGAATCCCTGGGGTGATGAGTGGCACCCTGCGCGGTAAACACAGACACAATTACATCATTATTACAACACACTGAGGCATAACCTATACATTCAGTATTTATACTATATGCTCCAGTGTTCAAATGCTTAGGGTCATTCATTTTGTGATTTCTTTTATATATATATATAAGAAAGAAATAAACACTTTCATTCAAAAAAGATGCAATTAATTGATCAAAAAGTTGATTCATATTCAATGATAATATATATTTTTCCCCCAATTTCTGTTTAACGGAGAGAAGATTTTCTCATAATAGTTTTAATAACTCATTTCTAATTGTAACCACGGAAGTGACATGACAACAAAGGTGCGGATCCAAATGCAGGCTTTTCTTAAAGGGATGGTCAGGCAAGCAATGATCAACACAGTAGCAAACAGATGTATGAGGGAAATCCAGATCCGCGGTCAATATAGCAGGCAGATAGTCACAAGGCTGGCAGCAGACAGGGAGAAACAGATGATCAAGGCGAGGGTCAAAAACACGGCAAAAACAAAACAAGAAAACGCTTAGAATTGAAACTGGAACATATAACAAGACTCGGCAACTGGAGTGAGTGTGTGTGCTGTTTATGTACTGAGTGTAATCTGTGCTTGAGCGGTTTCAGCTGTTGGATGTAATCAGTGAAGATATGGAACCGGTTGTGTGTGATGTGAGAGTAGTGCATGTATGGAAATGTAGTCCATAAGATGGCGGATTTGTAGTCCATTAGTGAATGTGCATGTAAACCAGCGATCTATGGGGAGAAGAACGCTGGTGATCGTGACACTAATAACTGATTTATTTTATCTTTGTCATGATGACACTAAATAATATTTGACTAGATATTTTTCAAGACACTTCTATATAGCTTAAAGTGACATTTAACTAGGTTAATTAGGTTAACTTGGCAGGTTAGGGTAATTAGGCAAGTTATTGTATAATGATGGTTTGTTCTGTAGACTATCGAAAAAATATTTAGCTTAAAGGAGCTAATAATTTTGTCCTTAAAATGGCTTTTAAAAATTAAAAACTGCTTTTATTCTGGCCGAAATAAAACAAATAAGACTTTCTCCAGAAGAAAAAATATTATCAGACATACTGTGAAAATTTCCCTGCTCTGTAAAACATCATTTGGAAAAATAAAAAAATTCAAAAAAATTCAAAAGGGGGCTAATAATTCTTACTTCAACTGTATATATATATATATATATATATATATATATATATATATATATATATATATATATATATATATATATACAGTTGATGTCTGAATTATTTGCCCGCTTTTAATTTTTTTTTTCTTATTTAAATATTTCCCAAATTATGTTTAACGGAGCAGGGAAATTTTCACAGTATGTCTGATAATGTTTTTTTCTTCTGAAGAAAGTCTTATTTGTTTTATTTCGGCCAGAATAAAAGCAGTTTTTAATTTTAAGGACAAAATTATTAGCCCTTTTAAGTTAATTTTTTTTTCTGATTGTCTACAGAACAAACCATCATTATACAATAACTTGCCTAATTACCCTAACCTGCCTAGTTACCTAATTGACCGAGTTAAGCCTTTAAATGTCACTTTAAGCTGTATAGAAGTGTCTTGAAAAATATCTAGTCAAATATTATTTACTGTCATCATGGCAAAGATAAAATAAATCAGTTATTAGAAATGAGTTATTAAAACATTTGTGTTTAGAAATGTGTTGAAAAACATCTTTTCTCAGTTAAACAGAAATTAGGGAAAAAAATAAACAAGGGTGCTAATAATTCTGATTTCAACTGTATATATATATATATTATATCTTATTATATGTTAACAATGGCTGGTATTTTAATAAACAGCTGGTATTTAAATGTGTCTGTTGCCTCACGTTTGGTGCGAACAGCCAAATTGCTTGTCACAATCTTGTCATGTAACGTGTAGTTGGGAAATGGAGTAATTGGGAAAATGTACAAGTGATCTAATTGTGCAAATTTCTCTTTTTCAGAGAATCTCTTTGGGAATTATATGGATAAAGGAGCGTTCATTGAGAAAACTGGATTATCAGCTGTGGTTGAACCCGATTCCATCCCAACTAACACTAACCGATATGTGCTGGCTGACATTACCAGCTTCTTTACCATGTTAGTGGGCATCTACTTCCCTTCAGTGACAGGTTAGTCATTTCCTCACAATCTAATCTCATTCAGCATTCATGACTGTGAAAACTGACCTTTTACACTGTAAAAAATGCTCCACAGAATTCCTTAATGTTGTCCCAATACAAATTGATTAAGGTAAAACTTAATTGTTTTTTAAAAATGTAACTGGATTGAACATAAAACAATTAAGTTGTCAAAAAATCGCAAGAATTGTGTTGTTTCAGCACATTTTATCTAAGTAGTTTGAACAAAAAGTAAAAAGTAATTTTTTTTAATGAAGGACGTTTAGGGACTGAAGACACCAAGTCAGGCCCGGCGCTTCGGGGGGGTGGCAAAAGGGGGCATTGCCCCCTCAGAAAGAATTTGTGCCCCCCCAGTTTTCATAAAAGATTGTTCACTCAAAACTGAAAATCCTTCAGAACACACGATATTTTATCATATGAAATAGCAATTAAATTATGAAAATTGTGAGATTAAAACTAGGCCTATAGTGCAGACATCTGGTCCACGCGTCAGGTCAGGGTGCGCCCGTATAGCCTTTAAAACTCGCGCACTCAACTCACACTGGAGAAAACTGGTAGTAGTGGGTGACGTGAAGGCCAGCAGCATAATTCCCTTCATGTTTTGCTTACCTAATTCTTTAAATACAGCTCTCTTGAGAAAAACGCAGAAGAAATTTGCCGTTAAATTAATTTTAGCAGAAACGCAGCTGCCTGTTATTTTCACATTAGTTTTTTAGTTAGGGAATATGCAGCCTAATAACATGTTTAGTTCACTGCACATTCCCACAGTAGTCTACACGATTATTAATATTTAAATTTATTATATTCATTGATATTAATATTATTAAAATTAAGCTAAAATAATCGCAGAACCCTTTTAAATGTTTGATTTCATTTTTAAATCTCTAAAGCGCACTTTAACAGTTGTGAAGAGACACATCCCATTATGCAGCAGCAGTCAAGTTAGAACGCTTAAAAAATGCTTTTTGAGTTTAAAGATGATCGGCCTGCGAAGTTTACAGTGTTATGAATGGAATAGGCATAGTGCGTGAGTAAGTGGATTTGCCGCGGATCAACCTCTCACATGCGCTGCAGGTAAACTGAATGATAATCTTTTAAAAATATGTCATTTAGCCTATACTGCTAAAATTAAACATTTTAACAGCTAAAATACAGTTAGCATTAGGGGTGTCAAAATTAATCGTTTCTTCGGTACACCGCGATGCAGACGCGGACAATTCGGTATCGATTCAGTAATAATCATAACCGGTTATTATACTGATGTTATTTATCTCACATGCGCTATGTCGCCGTAGCTTACTATGGCGATGGAGACGAGCCGCGAGCGAGATTATTTACAACGCTCTAACTACGAAAAACACACAATGTGCACAATTTCACTGCGTGTGTGTTTGCTGAACACTGTTTTACTGAAACTTACAGCAAAAGCCCTTATTTTACGGTGATTAAGAGAATGAAAGTAATCTCTATTTCTCTCTCTCTCTGTCTCACTGTGGCCCATGAGCGCATCTGTGAAGAGCCCCAGCGTGTAAGAGCCAACCGCAGCCCTTTCTGTTGAGCGCGTGACCAATCAAAGGGGTGTAAGAAAGAACTTGGTAGAAAAGGCAGAAAGCGAGCGGGATATTTATATTTGTTTATTTGCTATAGACCATTTCAATGTGGTCATGTCATTCGCCCATGAACATTTCCTGCTTGACTTTAAACTATTTCCTAACTGTAACAAGAGGCAAATCAATCATAACTTGATTTTAAATCAGCCGTCATAACACTATTTATCAATATGTGGACCTTTTTGGATTCTCAGAAGCAATGGAAATTAAAAATGTAAAACAGGAAATACGTTAGGGCCATTGTTTTTGTTTACATCCTTCGAAATTGTCTATAAATGCTCGTGTTGTTGAAAGGTACAATTTATATATCTGACTGTTTGCATTAAAGGACAAAATTGTTTTACAAATAGTATAAGTATATTTATACATTTTATTACAAGAATTGCTGTGCTGTGAAGAAAATATAAAACTGTGTATGGAAAGCATCGTCAATGCACCGTGATGCACCGAGATATCGAATTGAACCGAATCGATGGCATGATAATCGTAACCGAACCGAACCGTGAGACCAGTGTAGGTTCACAACTCTAGTTAGCATATCGATTTTGTTTTGACTTCTAGCTCATGGCCCTAATGAAAATGTAACCTGAAAACAAGTTATTAAAATAGGCTAAATAAATAAATAAAATGACGGGTAGACCTAATAATAGCCTAATGGTTTATGATGGCATTTTTACAAATGCCAACCTGACAATATCACGAACAAAAACCTGACTAATGATAGCCTAACATAAATCTTTATTTTTACCTTTAAAATTATGAAAAAAAGTTATAGAGCCTATTGAGTTGCGTGTTATCCATGCCAAAATGTATCCAATTTTCAGGGTAATAAGTGTGAGTTTAGGTATCTTTTTTAGGTATTTTTCTGGCTACACTAATGTAACACTAAATAACACATTTAGCTACTATTTTTTAAATGACATTAGATTGTAACATTTAACTTTTTCCTAACACTGATATTGGTTGGGTAATAGGCTACGCGAAACGTGACTCGGTTATGCTGATTTCACTAGATTTATTTACTGGTTATAGTCTAACCGTGTGTCATTTTGCATGTGTATATTTAAACATATATTAATTGGGAAAAAAAACGGAAAGAAATAAGGAGAATAAAATAGATTTAAAGCACTCGTTTGGAGCTGAAGCCATGATCTGTTTGCGTTTATGTACACGGTATCTTTGCATAACCTTCATAGATAAAATCTCTAATAATAGCGATACTGGGCATATTATTATTACAATAAAAGGTATATTGTAATGCAAAGTAAAAATAAGTGAATAAATAGCCTAAATGAAAGGAACAAGAGGGACCAAAATCTAGTGTCTAATGCCCCCCTATGGGATTAAAATGCCCCCTCAGTTATGACATGGCGCCGGGCCTGCACTAAGTGATGAAGTGTTTCATGTGTAATTTTGTCCCATTCTTCCTGCAAACAAGTCTTAAGGTGGGCACCAGTATGGGGTCTTCCTTGTAGCATTTTTTGCTTCAAAATGTGCCACACATTCTATATTGGAGACAGGTTGGGACTGCAGGCAGGCCAGTCAAGTATATGTATCCTCTTCCAAAGCCAGGACTTTGTACTGTGTGCAAATTGTGGTTTTGCATTGTCTTGTTGAAATATGCATGGGTGTCCCTGGAAGAGAAGGAAGCATATTGTGCTCCACAATCTCTTTGTACTTTTCAGCATTAATGGTGCATCACAGAAGTGCAAGTGACCTTTGCCAAGGGCACTTGACCATGACAGACCCTGGCTTTTGGACTTGCTGCTGGTAACATTCTGGATGATCATTTTCTTCTTTAGTCCGGAGCACATGCAGGGCTCGAAATTGCAACCTATCTAATTGCAAATTTTATCTATGCAATCTCAAAATATATTTAGGAGCATTTGTGCGAAAGCATATATTGTTCTACTGCTCTAGAACTGAATGCGGATGGATTGGTTAAAATCAGCTGTCAATCACTCAGTTCAGCTGACAGGGAGCTACAGCCGCGAAAATATAAAGGTCTGAATACCAGAGAATGAAAATAACACTGACATATTTTGTTTTAGAAACCACCAAAAGTTAAAAGTAATGGCACATCTTATTAGTGATCATGTGGTGACTGTTAATCCACCATTTACACTTTTCCAAGAGCGGATAAACGACTTTTAGTGGGTTAAAGTCCGCTTTGAAAATGACTAAAGTCATTCACCGTAAAGCCAGCGGAGCTTTTAGGTAACAGCGTTTACCACTGAATCTACACATTTTAAGCACGAGATGTTCTAACGTTATTTAATCCTTCATTTAATCATCATGTGACAATGGTAAAGCGTTCACCATCGCAAAAGAGCATGCATTCATTGAGATTAAACTAATATTGCAGCTCATGAAAAGACCGGTATTGCTATTCAGATGATGTATGCAAATAATACATTATATGTCAATATCAGGGCAGCACAGTGGCGCAGTGGGTAGCACAATCGCCTCACAGCAAGAAGGTCGCTGCTTTGATCCTCAGCTGGGTCAGTTGCCGTTTCTGTGTGGAGTTTGCATGTTTTCCCCATGTTGGCGTGGGTTGCTCCAGTTTCCCCCACAAGTCCAAACATATGCGCTATAGGTGAATTGGGTAAGCTAAATTGTCCGTAGTGTATGTGTGTGAATGAGTGTGTGTGGGTTTCCCAGTGAGAGGGTTGCAGCTGGAAGGGCATCCGCTGCGTAAAACATATGCTGGATAAGTTGGCGGTTCATTCCGCTGTGGCGACCCCTGATTAATAAGAGACTAAGCTTAAAAGAAAATGAATGAATGAATGTCAATATCAACTGTGCAATATCAGACAGCACCTGTGGGAACAGCAAAGTTATTATCGCTCACTCTGTTCATCTCATTCACTTCAAGCAGTGTGTGAAGGCCGGTGGGCTCATGCAGATTTTTTTTTAGTTTGTTAGTTTTGATTAGTGTTGATTTCATATGCAATGAATCTGCAATAACACTACAGCCGACCAATAGATGTTTATATATTGAATATACCATGCAGTCATTGGCTAAATTCTCCATCAGTCAAACTAAGAAGGAAGTAGGAAGTACTGATCGGATGGCAGCCTATGCAGAGTCAAAACACTCGGCTTTGTTTAGATTTTAGTAACTATAACTTTGACTTTTTATTCAGTTTGTGGTCTCATTTTATCTGTAACACTGTAAGCTATGACATCGAGTTGCCTTTTACTACAAAGATGCCGTTTTTGCGTGTAAGTAACATGGTAAAGCATGGTAAAACAGGTCTCCGGCAGAAATGATGACATAAACAAATGAATAACCACCCATAATTCAACACTATTGTGTCGGTGGACTAAATGTGCTTGATGGGACGTTTTTCTATGGACTCTTACCTTTCAAAATAAATCGTGATGTACAGCAATGAATGCTTGTGTTTGTTGTTATTACTATGATATGTACTCCATGTCTAATAAGCATTTTCTGTTTAACTTACACAAAATTTAGCAAATACGTTCTTTATACGCTTCCCATTGAAAAACAACTAGCTGCAATGGCTGCTCAAGGGTTGTTGCTTTAAACTGATGTACAATATGGCAAGATTTCTCAAGTCCATCTTGATGTAATCTATTGATAAACATTGACATGTGGAAAAACAGCGCCCCAGGACGCCCGCGTCGGGGTCGATGGGTAATGGGTTAATATAAACTTGTAGTAACGGTGCTCATATTAATTGGTGGGTGCCACAAAATTTTAGCTGGTGCACCTAGATTTTTGAAGTTAGGAGCACCGGTGCTACCAAGCAAAAAGGCTCATTTTGAGCCCTGACACGGCGTCCATTTCTCCCAAAAAATACCCGAAATACTAATTCATCTGACCATAGTACATGTTTCCTGTGTGATGGTCTCTCCCAGATGCCTCCGAGCCCAAAGAAGATGACGGTGCTTTTGGACACTGTTAACATAGGGCTTCCTTTTGCACAGTACAGTTTTAACTGGTATTTGTGGATGTAACTACATATTTTGGTAATTGACAAAGGTTTGCTAAAGTAGTCCTGGGCCCATGTGGTGATATGGCTTAAAGATGAATGAGTATTATTGATGCAGTGCCGCTTGAGGGATCGGAGATCACGGTTGTTCAAATTAGGCTTGTGCTCTTGTCCTTTACGCACTTAAATTCCTCCAGATTCCTTGAATCTTTTAATGATGTTCTGCACTGTTGAAAGTGAAATATCCAAATGTCTTCCAATCTTTCTTTCAGAAACATTATTTCTGAACGTTTCAATCATTTTCTTATGTATTTGTTGGCAAACTGGCGATCCTCAGCCTATTTTTGCTCCTAAAGGACTAGACCCTTCTTGGATGCTGCTTTACCAAATTATTTGGTTTACCAAACCAAATCATCATCATATTACCTGATTACTACTGTAGCTCCAAACTGCCTCTATCACAACTTTTTTGGAATGTGTTGCGAGTCTGAATACAAGAAAAGGATGTATATTTACAAATTAAAATTCATATTGTCTGCAATGAAATACAAGTATTTTTCTGATTTAGGGTTGTTTATATTAGGGAATTATGCGATTTCGGACGCAACCAATGTAATCACAATTAATTTTGTTTTGAACAGGTATCATGGCTGGATCTAACCGCTCTGGGGATTTGCGTGATGCACAGAAGTCCATTCCCATCGGCACCATCCTGGCCATCACCACCACCTCCATTATCTGTATCTGCTCAAACATAAACACACACACACTCACATGGACTTGTTTTTATGTCCCGGTGGGGACCCTCATAGATGTAATGATGTTTCTACTTTACAAACTGTACAGTTGAAGTCAGAATTATTAGCCCCCCTTTGATTTTTTTTTTCTTTTTTAAATATTTCCTAAATTATGTTTAACAGAGCAAGGAAATTTTCACAGTATGTCTGATAATATTTTTTCTTCTGGAGAGAGTCTTATTTGTTTTATTTCGGCTAGAATAAAAGCAGTTTTTAATTTTTAAATATCCATTTTAAGTACAAAATTATTAGCCACTTTAAGCTAATTTTCCCCCCCGATAGTCTACAGAACAAACCATCGTTATACAATAACTTGCCTAATTACCCTAACCTGCCTATTTAACCTAATTAACCTAGTTAAGCCTTTAAATGTCACTTTAAGCTGTATAGAAGTGTCTTGAAAAATATCTAGTCAAATATTATTTACTGTCATCATGACAAAGATAAAATAAATCAGTTATTAGAAATGAGTTATTAAAACTATTATGTTTAGAAATGTGTTGAAAAAATATTCTCTCCCTTAAACAGAACTTGGGGAAAAAATAAAGAGAGGGGCTAATAATTCTGACTTCAACTGTATATTATATCCCCCTACCAAACCCTAACCCTCTCAGGAAACAATCTGTACTTTTACATTATTTAAAATACTTCTGTGTGATTTATAATCATGCTCACCGATGGGGACCACAATTTTGGTGACACCAGTCCCCATGGGTCTGTGTGCAGTCAGGTTGGAGTCCCCATCGGGATATAAAAACAAGCACAGACACACACACACACACACACTCACCAAATTACACATACACGTACACACATGCTCACACGCACTCACACATTTGCACATACACGAACACACACTCACACAATCACGCACACATCCACACATACAGAGCTCCATCTGGTGGACACAAACTGACTTAACACTCAAAGCAATGGTCAAATGCTAAAAAGGATCCTGTTTCAGGTGGTTTATAAACAGTCCTAGTTGCTGATGGTTAACTGATGATGAATGTTCTTTAACTCAAGTGTTCAGACATGTCCAGTGTGGTGCTGTTCGGTGCTTGCATCGAGGGAACAGTCTTGAGGGACAAGTATGTTATTCACATTATTCACATCATTTAATTGTAACATGTATATGTGATTTAGTGCATGAAAAGATGCTCTTTAGGGCAAATTGTTTTAATGTACATTTTTAAAATGTTTTTGTGCTTTCAGGCCGATAAAATGCATATATTTTACATCAAAAATACAGTTAAAAGCTTTATTGTTGTGAAATATTATTATTTTACTTATAAAATATTTAGTAATATAATATAATATAATATAATATAATATAATGTAATGTAATGTAATATAATTTAATATAATATAATGTAATGTAATGTAATATAGGGTGGCATGGTGGCTCAGTAGTTAACACTATGGCCTCACAGCAAGAAGGTTGCTAGTTTGAGTCATGGCTGAGTCAGTTGGCATTTCTGTGTCGAGTTTGCATGTTCTCCCCATGTTGGCGTGGGTTTAGATAGATAGATGGATAGATAGACAGACAGACAGACAGACAGACAGACAGACAGACAGACAGACAGACAGACAGACAGACAGATAGATAGATAGATAGATAGATAGATAGATAGATAGATAGATAGATAGATAGATAGATAGATAGATAGATAGATAGATAGATAGATAGATAGATAGATAGATAGATAGATAAAACGATAAAGAGATAGATAGATGGATGGATGGATGGACGGACGGACGGACGGACGGACGGACGGACGGACGGACAGACAGACAGACAGACAGACAGACAGATCGATAGATAGATAATATATGACAATATATAGATAGACGGACGGACGGACGGACGGACGGACGGACGGACGGACGGACGGACGGACGGACGGACGGACGGACGGACGGACGGACGGACGGACGGACGGACGGACGGACGGACGGACGGACGGACGGACGGACGGACGGACGGACGGACGGACGGACAGACAGACAGACAGACAGACAGACAGACAGACAGACAGACAGACAGACAGACAGACAGACAGACAGACAGACAGACAGACAGACAGACAGATAGATAGATAGATAGATAGATAGATAGATAGATAGATAGATAGATAGATAGATAAATAGATAGATAGATAGATAGATAGATTTGTCATTGCCAAGTATCTCCTCCTAATCAAAACTGATGAGCTGAACTGCATTGATTCAGGTTTGGTGAGGCGGTGAGAGGTAATCTGGTGATCGGGACGCTGGCGTGGCCTTCGCCCTGGGTCATCGTCATCGGCTCCTTCTTCTCCACCTGCGGCGCAGGACTCCAGAGCCTGACCGGTGCTCCCCGTCTCATGCAGGCCATCGCTCGGGATGGGATCGTGCCGTTCCTCAGGGTAAGTGTGTGCTCAGCACAGCCAATGATTGTGTCCTGGAGCTGCCACTGTTGACCTTGAGTCCTATCACACACCAGGAGCAATGCGGCGCCATGCATGAATAAAGTGTTGTTTGCTAGTTTCAGGCTGGTGCAGGAATCATTTTCATGTTTTGAGGGTAAAAATGGATGAATTAAGGAATGTTCAAGACGTGGCCAATTAGCTAAATAAATTTGACACTTTTTTCTGACACCAAAATAACTTCATAGATAATTTTGCAAAAAGTGGTTTGACACCTCAAAGCTCCTTCATTACAATTTTGAACGGCAAGAACACAATAATGTTTTTTAATAAGTGTTTTTTGCTAATTTCAGTCTGGTAAAGGTTTTATTTTAATGTTTTGCAACACATAATTTAAATAGCAAATGCATCTGAGCCTTTATGTGTGCCCATGATCTAAACAGGAGGTGTGTTCAGGCACATTGTTTGCTATTTTGAGGGACTGAAATAGACTGCACCACTGACCAACTAAAAGCTGCCCTAAAGTCAATGGTCCAGGGTTTTATTTGTTATTTAAAGAGCGTGTTAGTGTTATGTGCCTATGAGGCTCAGAAACGCACATACACATTGCTTATTACACACAAAGGGATGTACAGCAGTACACAAATATCTTTAAATATGAAAAATTTAGAGGTTAAAATGTAAAAAAAAAAATCATTATAGTATGCTTAAGTTAAAAAAGCTACCTCCCCCCATGCCTTCACCTCAGGGGCCTTTGGTGAAATCTGGCTCTGTTGTAGCCAGGTTATTCAAGACAATTAACATTTGTTTAATGCTATTAATAGTAGTAGTATGTATGTATTAAATGCGTATTTATATTTGTTTTTATGATTATTTGTTTAGATTTGTCCACCTGAGATATATGCATCCTATAGGGGCATAGGTTCAGGAACTGTGTTTGGATATAACTCTGTTGTTATTGTTCATTTATTCGATTAGAAATGAGTTTAGAAATAGTTTTAAACAAATCTTTGCACATAACAAACAAAATTACGAAGTTAAATATGTAATGGATGTCTTCAGAGGACTGTCATTTCACAAATACACAGCTGAAAGGAAGAGGCTCATTCTGTAGAGGGTCTTTAACTTTGCTTTGATGTTCTTTAACTGTTTTCTTGCTAGTGAAGCGTTCTGTACAAAAAGTCTGCCATATAAATTACGAATTCGACATGCCATGATGCAACTGACTCTTAAAGGGATTAGGAGATGAGACTCTAATAGGTCTAATGCAAGTTATGCCCAAAACACACCCAGAACTCAACCCTTTTAGACCATGCGCCTGGTGCACAGACAGTTTTTTCCATCCTTAAAATAGCAAAAGTGGATTCGGACACACCCTTTTGTACCATCTACTTTAGACTTTGCACTTAAATTGTTAAAACAGAGCCTTTTGTGTTCAGCTGTATGTGTTCATGTGTCTGTTTGCAGGTGTTTGGACATGGAAAAGCAAACGGAGAGCCGACCTGGGCGCTGCTGCTGACCGCATGTATCTGTGAGAGTGGAATTCTCATCGCTTCTCTGGATAACGTCGCTCCTATTCTCTCCATGTAAGAGGCCACACACACACACACACACACACACACACACTAAAGGCCCATTTACACTAATATGTTTTAGTTTTAAAACGCATAAGTTTTGCTGCAGTTACGCAGTTTCCGTCCACACTACCCCAGAGTTTTCGAGCCCTGAAAACGAAGCTTTTTGAAAATGCTGAAGAGGCTGTTTTCATTTTAAAACACTGCTGCTCAGTGTCAGTGTGGATGGGGGAAAATTAAGACATCTAAAAACGAAGGCGTGGCTGCAGGCGTTCGCCTGATTGGGGCTTTATCTTAATATTAGGCTAGTGCACAAAGTTCAGTCTTGCATCCTTTCCTTGAGTTCAGACTTCACAAGTTTAATATGGAAAACAAACTCCCGAGGACACGTCGGATATCTTCATAGGGAAAAGTGTACTTTATAACCTCATTCACATCACCCTGGCTACAGGGTTTCACTGTCTTAACAATAAAATGAAAACATTATATAAGGAACTGCCTTCATTTTGATATCAACTTATGCATGTTGTGGCATCATGTGGCTACATATTTATATGACCCTCATCTTCACTGTATGCATATTTAAAACAAAACGGAGCCTATAACATAACTGCCTCCTTTCATTTTCTTCGAAAAATACAAAGCATACCCTGTCTCTTTTGCTGAATATCAGTTTTAATAATCAATAATGGCCATTATAAAAGTATAACCTACAATAAGTTTATACAATATAGGCAAGCAATCAGTCAAATGTGCAGAATCAGTGTATGCGGTTACATAAATTAATATATTAACTAGCAAAACACGTTACCTGAGAACAAGTAATAGATTAAAAAGACCAAAGAGTCGCTAGGTACAGACTAGTTGAATTAAATATCACATTTAGCTACTATAGTGAGATAATGTCCAGTGGAA
The DNA here is from genome assembly GCA_903798195.1 of Danio kyathit. Taxonomy (NCBI): domain Eukaryota; kingdom Metazoa; phylum Chordata; class Actinopteri; order Cypriniformes; family Danionidae; genus Danio; species Danio kyathit. The sequence goes on along the minus strand of LR812524.1, from coordinate 67,278,915 downwards.
GATCCTTGATGAACTGTCCAACCTGCGCTGCTCTCACCTGGAGCGGTGTGCTCAAAGCACCCTCTGACTGCCTGGAGCTCAGACGCATGTATAGGCTGCAGCGCATGCCAGTGTGTGTGTGTGTGTGGTCACGTGATGTGCATTTTCAGCGGTGTAGTGTGGACGGAGAGCTGTTCATAAACGTTAGGTGAAACGCCAGTGTGGACGTGGATCGTTTTCGCTCTAAAACGCCATTTTAAAACTAAAACATATTAGTGTAATTGGGGCCTCAGATATACAGCAACTACAGAAAGGTTTAGACACTTTTTTCGACAACAACTGCAAACTCTTTATGCATTTTTTGTCACGTTATCCGTCCGTAATTTATCTCATTCCATTTCTCATATACGTTGTTTACGAGGCTTGGACGAAGCGGACAGGTTAGAAGGTCACGTGACATACATCTTGCAACACGTAGGACTACTCTTGTGTTTAGTACAATAGGTTAGCAGCGAGCGCCACCTCTTGTACTTTTTAGAATAGATTGAGTAGCTAGTTAGGATCCGGAAGACTCTTCGCATTTATTATTTTTGTGTTCATATATTTAGTTAATTAGATGCTTCTGGGAAGTTAGATTTTTATTTTGGGTTTTGTTCTTTTCATTTCTTTAGCGCCGCCCACGTCCCTTCTGCCACCTCTCCGTGTTGTATATATTGTAAATACATATTTTTGCCTTACTTTATTTTCTTTAAAATTCTTTCTAATTCATTGTTTGGCCACTTTTGGGTATTGTAAATAAAGTCACAAATTTTGGTATTTACTTTGGTTGTCTTTTGCACTTATTTCACTATTTTTATACGTTTATTTTAATTGTCATTAAATGTCAAACCCCATTTCCCCTAGATAACCATCAGGGGTTTGTAACATTCATTTACAGGACAATGGCATATCGGTGTCGTAAAAGCTGACCTGCTATGAAGTATACTGTGTTTTTTGTTGATTTAGCAGATAAGTTTGTCCAATTGAAGACGAACCTAATACTACAGTAACATCATCCACTAAACAAACTAGATAAATACTGATAAAGATTTATTTAACTGTCCTCATTTTCTGATTTAGTAATCTAAACTTCTTTCTGGTTTTTATATTTACAGTAAATATATTTACCAAATTAAATTGTCAAAAGAAATTGAAAAAATACAAATATTTTTACTTGTATTTTACTTTTGTAATTGTTTATTTAGAGCCAGTTTCAGACATTTTAAGTTCTCTGGACTCCATTTGAAGTTTCGGTTTCTTTAAAAAAATGATTTTATTTTGGTGTTTCCTCTTTACTTGCTTATACCATGGAATATACTAAAAAGTTAGCTCTTTAAAAATTACTCCAGTTCCTTGGTATATAAAAAGCTAAATGTGAAATGTATCCTTTTCTATTGGTTGTGTGTGCAGGTTTTTCCTCATGTGCTACATGTTTGTGAATCTGGCCTGTGCTGTTCAGACTCTTCTCAGAACACCAAACTGGAGACCTCGATTCAAGTTCTACCACTGGTAAACTTCAGTCCAACACATCTCAATTTTCTGCTCATGTTATTAGTGGATGGTTGACATATAGGCACTAAAATAGCTTTTTGTTTTTGTAAAACACCATTTTGAGGGAAAATAATTCATGATGTTTGAGAAAATAGGAGTCACTAACTTTATCAATTCTTTCACAGTTTTTTTTTTTTTTTTGCATTTTACTGAACTATACCGTAAATACGTCATAAATACGTAAATACGATGTGATATAAACCACACAAATAATGTTTTATATCTCTTTAGAATTATCCCTTTTCAGCTGTGATTCTAATTGTGTCATTTTGGTGACTGTCACTTTAAATTTAAATGAGATTGTGCTCTTTTCAGAAGAGGGCGGAGCTACAAATGCCAATGTGTCAGCATAGTGGCAAATTCAAAAACAAGACTAACCTCCTATGCTAGTGAGGGAGAGATGGTCACTAATGAACGGGGCTTTCCACCTCATTAATGAACGGGGCTTTCCTCCTCTGATGACACATACAAAGGGAGAATGTAAATCAAAGTGTTTCTGCTTGTGTTTATCAAGTGGGATTATAAAAAATACAATTAATACATTTTCACCATTAGAAGCTGCTTATATTCACAGACTGTTGCCACACAACTTTGTTTAAACCCCTTATAAAAGTGATTTTTGTATAATAGCTCCCCTTTAATAATACACAAATAGAATGAGATGCTATTTTAATATTTCTAATTCTATTTATTGTATATGAAATTATGGATAATAATTTTTTTCTCCATGACTTGATGGTCTTGGTGGATATTTTCAAAAAATATCCACCAAAGCTTAAACAACAAAGCTTAATTTGATTGTTACATTTATAGATATTGTAATTTAATTTGTTTAATTCATTCATTTTCTTGTCGGCTTTGTCCCTTGCGGGGTCGCCACAGCGGAATGAACCGCCAACTTATCCAGCACGATTTTATGCAGCGGATGCCCTTCCAGCCGCAACCCATCTCTGGGAACTTCCACACACACATTCACATTCATACACTATGGACAATTTAGCTTACCCAATTCACCTGTACCGCATGTCTTTGGACTGTGGGGGAAACCGGAGCACCCGGAGGAAACCCACGCGAACCCAGGGAGAACATGCAAACTCCACACAGAAACGCCAACTGACCCAGCCCAGCCGAGGTTCGAACCTGCGACCCAGCGACGTTCTTGCTGTGAGGCAACAGCACTACCTACTGCGCCACTGGGTTGCCCCAATTTGTTTAATTTTCATTTGTAAAGTTTATTGTTAACGTTATAGTTAAATATGTACAAAATTCTAAGAGACAAAAACTGAGAAGGGCTTTAAAGGGGGCTTCAGTCATGATCTCGCATGGGGTCTTTCAACTAATTAAAGTTTTATGTGGAATTTCCCATTTAATGTCAGCATATAGTGTCACACAAGAAGACATGGTTTTCAATAACAAATTGTATCAAGTTCCTATATTTTTATAATTATATAGATGAAAACAAGTGATTGACATTTACTAAAACAGACACTTGTAAAAGTAGTCCTGAGGTATATTAATGATTTTACGATTCTCTTTTTAATTCATAAGAGTTGTAAATTATTGAACTATCCTTGATACAGTCGCACTATAATATTCAATTCAATTCACCTTTATTTGTATAGCGCTTATACAATGTAGATTGTGTCAAAGCAGCTTCACATATAAGATTATAGTAAATTGAAACAGTGTCAGTCCAGTTTTCAGAGATTAAGTTCAGTTCAGTTTAGCTCAGTTCAGTGTGGTTTAATAATCACTACTGAGAGTCCAAACACTGAAGAGCAAATGCACAGCTCTACAGCTCCCGAACCATGCAAGCCAGTGGCGACAGCGGCGAGGAAAAAACTTCACCAATTGGCGAAAGTGAAGATTTAAAAAACCTCGAGAGAAACCAGGCTCAGTTGGGCACGACCATTTCCCCTATGGCCAAACGTCTTGTGCAGAGCTGCAGTCTAGGCGCCGGAGGCTGGAGAATGCTGGACCTCAGCAAAGACTCGTCTGTCCTTGGGGCATCACAGGAATCAGTCTCATACTCTCCACTCCTCCATGACCACCACAGCAGCTGCTCAGGATGCGGCCTGGTCCAGGATTATGAAAACCTTGGTATTTTCTCATAAGTGGTGTAATATATTTTAAAGGGGATCTATTATGCAAAAAAATCACTTTTTTAAGGGGTTTAAACACAGTTGTGTGGCAACAATGTGTGAATATAAGCAGCATCTAATGGTAAAAATGTATTTATCATATTTTATATAATCACACTTGATAAAAAGAGTCTACAGAAACACTTTGATTGACATTCTCCAGTTGTACGTGTTATAAAAGGGGAAAAGCCCCACCCATTAGTGACGATATCTCCCTCATAAGCATAAAGAACCCTGAATGAGAAGCAGCCATCTGCTATTAGTCCTGTTTTGAATCTGCCACTATGCTAATGCACCGACGTTTGTAACTCCGCCCTCTTTTTGAAAACAGCACAATCTCATTTGAATTTAAAGCGACAATTTGGATCAAAGCATAAAATGGTCAGTTTCAGAGAGTTATAAAACACTATTTGTGTATTATTTTAAGCTGAAACGTCACACACACACTCTAGGGACATCAGAGACTTATTTTACATCTTGTATTATAAAGTAATTGGTTAATAGGGGCATAATAGGTCCCATTTAAATGATGACGGTACTAATTATATTCATTTTTGTCATGTGTGTCTTTCTCTCGTCCTCCAGGACTCTGTCTTTTCTCGGCATGAGTCTGTGTCTCTCGCTCATGTTCATCTGCTCCTGGTACTACGCCATTGTTGCAATGGGCATCGCCGGCTGCATCTACAAGTATATCGAGTTTCGAGGGTAAGTGGATTGTGACCCGGAGTCGAGGGAAAGCTGGAAAAAAAACCACAAGATGGATTAGAATTGAGTGTTAGCCGTTTGACCTGTCAGGGTTTTCAGATCCCTCCTAATCCGGCTGGTCAAGAAACAGCTGAAATCTGCTCCAGGATTTGATTAGTTTACTGCCTTTCTTTCTGAAGCTCTACTGGAGTGAAGCCGAGCACTGACCTGAGTCTGGCACCGGAAATGAAAGACTGAAAACTGGAGACAGGATTATAGAGTCTGAGGCTGCGCTTAAATATACTGTATATAAAAACTGAAGAAGATGCATGTGTTTGTTGTATTCTGTATTGCACGGCATGCCAAAGCAAATATACATTCATTCACTCATTCATTCATTTTCCTTCGGCTTAGTCTGTGATTTATCAGAGGTCGCCACAGTGGAATGAACCGCCAACTATTCCAGCATATGTTTTACACAGCGAATGCCCTTCCAGCTGCAACCCAGCAGTAATAAACACTCATACACTCTTACATTCGCACACACACTCATACACTATGGCCAATTTAGTTTACCCAATTCCCCTATACCACATGTGTTTGGTCTGGCCACAGCCATATCACCCTGCAGCCAAAGACCGGTTTCTCACTGAAGCTAAGCAGAGCTGAGCCTGGTCAGTACCTGGATGGGAGACCACATGGGAAAACTAGGTTGCTGTTGGAAGTGGTGTTAAAGAGGCCAGCAGGGGGCGCTCAACCTGTAGTCTGTGTGAGTCCTAATGCCCCAGTAAAAGTGAAGGGGACACTACACTGTCAGTGGGCGCCGTCTTTCGGATGAGACGTTAAAACCGAGGTCCTGACTCTCTGTGGTCATTAAAAATCCCATGGCACTTCTCGTTAAGAGTAGGGGTGTAACCCCGGAGTCCTGGCCAAAGTCTCTCAATTGGCACTTACCCATCATGGCCTCCTAATCATCCCCATCTACCGAATTGGCTCTATCACTGTCTCTTCACTCCACCAATAGCTGGTGTGTGGTGAGCGCACTGGCGCCGTTGTCCTGTGGCTGCCATCGCATCATCCAAGTGGATGCTGCACACTGGTGGTGGTGTGAAGAGACCCCCCTCATGATTGTGAAGCGCTTTGGGTGTATGGCCATACACAATAAATTTGCTATATAAATACACATTACATTACATTACTGTGGGGGAAACCGGAGCACCCAGAGGAAACCTACGCCAACACAGGGAGAACATGCAAACTCCACACAGAAATGCTAACTGACCTAGCCGGGACTCAAACTTGCGACCTTCCTGCTGTGAGGCGACAGTGCTAACCACTGAGCTATGTTTTTTTCACAGAAGGGCTAATAATTTTGTCTTCAACTGTATATACAAAATTCTCCAGATATAGTTAGAGTAATGCGTTAGTATGTTTTTTCTGAACATAAACTGTGTGTGTTCACCAAATGTGCCCACAGGTATAGCAATATGAGTAAATTTTGACCTTGGGGAGACATTGTTTTGGTCCCCATGAGGAAAACAACTCATAAATCATGCAATGAAGTATTTTGAAAATGTAAAAATGCTGATTGCCTCCTATGAGGGTTGGGGGATCAAAATCATTACGTCTATGGGAAGTCCCCATAAAGATAGCTGTACAAGTGTGTGTGTTTGTCTTTAAGTGATCTCACAAGTAACACCATTCAGTTTTGAAACATGAAAAACTAATGTGAGTGCGTGTGTGCACGCATATGTGTGTGTGTGGCAGGGCGGAGAAGGAATGGGGCGATGGGATTCGAGGTTTGTCCCTCAGTGCTGCTCGCTTTGCTCTTATGAGGTTAGAAGAGGGTCCCCCACACACCAAAAACTGGAGGTCAGTGTCATTAATATTACTAAATGTGTTATAATAATAATAGTATTATTCATATAATATATTTTATATTAATATTTACTTTAACATATGTATATATGTGCATATTTTAAAGATAATAAATAATCAATCAATATTGTAATATTACATAAAATAAATATAATAAAAAAGATTATATATATATATATATATATATATATATATATATATATATATATATATATATATATATATATATATATATATATATATATATATATATATATATATATATATATATATATATATATATATTTACATATATAATAGTATAACAAGGTTTTGAATAATTTTCTTCATTATAGTTTGTCAACAGCCCAAAATAAAATGCGAATTTCACGACTTTAGGGTGAAAAATGATTTAAATTCATATATATATGTATATATATATATATATATATATATATATATATATATATATATATATATATATATTTTTTTTTTTTTTTTCTTTAAATAAGCAAAAGAAAATATAAAAATGCATAAATAATTTTTGAGCGTTGATAGTAATAATTAGCATTAAGGTAATTAAATGAAATAAAAATAAAATAATTGAAATTAAAGTAATTAATAATTATTATAATTTTATAAATAATAATAAATTAATACTCAGTTTTTTTTCTTCGTTATATTATATATACGTATATATATATATATATATATATATATATATATATATATATATATATATATATATATATATATATATATATATATATATATATATATATAAATAAAATGCTGATTTCAGGACTTTAGAGTGAAAAAATTTTTTAATTCATATATATATATTTAAAAAATTTATAAGGATAGTAATACTAATAAAAGTAATAATTTAAATTAAGATAATTAATTGTAATTAAATATAATAGAAATAAAATCTGTGACATTTAAATAATTAATTATAATTTAATACTCTGTTTTTTTATATTATTTTAATATATAAAATATATATATAATAATATTATACCAAGGTTTTAAATCTTTTTTTTTTTATTATTAAAACTAAATATGCTACAACAATACTATTTTGCTATTCTTCTTTTATTTATTTAAAGGCTTTTTCAGCAGGATTTTTTTAAGTCTGAAAATTCTGAATGCTTGTATTTAAAAAGATATTCTGTTGTCCTCAGACCTCAGATTCTGGTCCTGGTGAACATGGACGGGGAGCTGAAGGTGGATCAGCCCCGAATGCTGTCTCTGACCAGTCAGCTGAAGGCTGGCAAGGGTCTGACCATCGTAGGCACAGCGCTGGAGGGAACATACCTGGAGAACCATGATCAAGGACAGCAGGCCGAACAGGTGATCTTCACTCAGCCAAGATCTTGACCAGGGGTAGGCAAACTCGGTCCTGGAGGGCCGATGTCCTGCACAGTTTAGCTCCAACTCTAATCAAACACACCTGCTTATAGCTTTCTAGTGATCTTGAAGATACTGATTAGCATGTTCAGGTGTGTTTGATTAGTGTTGGAGCAAAACTGTGCAGGACACCGACCCTCCAGGACTGAGTTTGCCCACCCCTGATCTAGACTGTAACCAAAGGCCAACAAAAACAGCCACCAACATAACGAAAGAGTCATCAATGTGAACAATACACAAGGGTTAAACATCACTTGGAAAATATTTGAAAAACAGTACAATAATGGGCTTTGACTTGATCCGAATCTGTTTCTTCTTGTGTGGTGTATCAGTCTCTGAGGAAGCTGATGGAGACAGAGAAGGTGAAGGGCTTCAGTCAGGTTGTGATCTCCTCCAACATGAGAGATGCCATGTCTCACCTGGTTCAGGCTTCGGGTCTTGGTGGTCTTCAACACAACACTGTTCTGGCCAGCTGGCCTCGTAACTGGAAACAAGCTGAAGATCATCAGAGTTGGAGGAACTTCATCGGTGAGATACACAAACGTTCACTCGCTCACAGTTGTGTTTGATTTGGGTTGGAGCTAAACTCTCCAGGACCGAGTTTGGACACTCCTGGCTTAACCGATCTGTTGTTCACTGTTAGTTCATGTTAACTAATGCATTAATTATTACATTAACTAATACAACCTTACTGTATGATCTTTCTCTGACGTTGTGAGATTAAATGTTTGTCTGTTTTATGAGTGTGTGAGGCAGAAACACACTGACAGCTGTGTTCACTTCATTACATTGCGTGTGTGTGTGCGTGTGCGTGCGTGTGCGTGTGTGTGTGTGTGAGATCAGCTAAACTAAACTCCGGCAGACTGAGCAGGTGCTGCTGAACGTCTGACACCACAGATGTTCACTTCTGTATTTTAAGAAGAATTGAGTGTTGTTTTAATCCTTTCGGATTTGGAATGGAGCCCAAAATAGTGTCGGAAATACTGCTGCTGTATACAAGTGTTGGAAGAGATATTTCATTATCAGCTGATTCACTTATTAGAGACGAGCAGCATGCACAAAGTCCTAAACTACTGTAGTTTGAGTAAATCTCACAGTAATGTTATATATGATAATAAAGACTGTGTTTCAAAAAATTACAACAGAAAATGGTTAAACCAAAATTAACAATTCTTATATTTTAAGAAATAAAGGTTTTAATGTTCACATGATATGTAGTTACATTTTTATATTAGTTTTAAATTTTACTATTTTAATTTGAAAAATTTTATTGCATCTATACTTAGATTCTTTATTCTTTATTGCATTTATACAAATTCTATATACTAATATTTAGTAATATTTATACAAATAATATACTAAATATATTGTAAGCATTTACACAATTTTATATAAATCTAAACTGCATTTAAGTGCACTTAAGGTTACGTCCCGACCAGTCTAGGGTTGACGGGAACAATAACAAAAGTAGAAATAAATAAATAAATAAATAAAACTTTTATTAAATACTCAATTTAGGGTTTTCACCTTCTCCTGTCCCAGCTCACAATAATCACAACCAGTTGATCAAGGAATAACAAAGTTTATTATTTTAACAATAAAAATCTTCGAAGCATCTCTTCGGAAGGGAATCCAGGCCAAAATAACAAACAAAAAGACAGCTAACTTGCGGGGAATAATTCTAACTTACCTACTAAAATAAAATTACCCCAAATCAAATTACAACAAACTTCCCTTTCTCCCTCGCTGCCACAAACCAGGAGAAAACGTTTTTAAAGTAAATGGCGATTCCCAACCTACAGCTTCAATTTAACCAAAAAGAATATATAGATTTAATAAGTGAAAACAAAACACAATGGCTCAGATCAAATACGTCGACCAGACCGCAATCAAGTGCAGCTCTAGAGGGAGAGAGAGAGAGAGAGAGAGAGAGAGAGAGAGACCTGCGCATGCTCCACAGCGCGCAACACAACATCAGCACCAGATGCATGAACAAAAATATAAATCTGTATATATATAATATTTACATATATATAAAATAAATGAACAAGTAATTACTACGTTCTGAAACGTAACAGTATACTTAAAATATACCTATAGAATATACAAGTTAAAAAGTATATAGGCAAGGCAAGTTTATTTACGTATATAGCACATTTCATACACAGTGGCAATTCAAAGTGCTTTACATAAACAAGAATTTAAAAAACACAGAAAATAAAAAACAATAAAAATAATTAAAAACAGATAAAAATGTGTTAAAACAGGTTATAAAAGAATGAAAAAGAAAAGAAAGACACAATTGTGCGATCTGTCGGACGTAGCACAGTGCTCATTCAGTAAAGGCACAGCTAAACACATGTGTTTTCAGTCTTGATGTGAATGTGCTTAATGTTGGAGCACATCTGATCATTTCTGGAAGCTGATTCCAGCAGCGGGGGGCGCTGTTAGTAGCTAAAAAGCTGATTCACCCTGCTTTGACTGAACTCTTGGAATTTCTAGTTTATAAAGATCTGAGTGATCTGTTAGGTTTGTATTCAGTGAGCATATCTGTAATGTATTGAGGTCCTAGGCCATTTAGTGATTTATAGACAAGTAATAATACTTTAAAGTCTATTCTGAATGTAACTGGGAGCCAGTGTAAAGACCTGAGGACAGGTGTGATGTGCTCTGATTTCCTGGTTCTGGTCAGAGTTCTGGATGAGCTGCAACTGTCTGACTGTCTTTTTGGGAAGGCCCGTGAGGAGTCTATTACAGTAATCCACCCTGCTGCTGATAAAAGCATGAACAAGTTTCTCGAAGTCTTCACTGGAAACAAAGCATCTGATTCTTGCAATGTTTTTGAGATGATAGTATGCTGATTTACCTACTGCTTTGACATGACTATTGAAACTCAGATCTGACTCCAGAGTCACACCAAGATTCTTGACCTTATTTTTTGTTGTTTGACTTTTAGAGCCAAGGTACACATTCACCTTGAGAACCTCATCTCTGTTCCCAAACACAATGACTTCAGTTTTCTCTTTGTTTAACTGAAGAAAGTTTTGGCACATTCAACTGTTCATTTCATCAATGCATTGGCAGAGGGTGTCAATAGGGCTGTAGTCATTAGGCAATAAGGCTAAGTAGATCTGAGTGTCATCAGCAAAGCTGTGGTTGGAGATTTGGTTCTTTCTCATTATTTGGCTCAGAGGGAGCATAATAAGGTTGAACAGGAGAGGTGCCAGAATTGAGCCTTGTGGGACTCCACATGTCATGGGTGTTCACCTCGACCTATGTTCACCTATACTGACATAGTAACCTCTCCCTTCAAGATAAGACCTGAACCATTTGAGGAACGTCCCAGATAGCCCAACCCAATTTTCCAGCCTATCCAGAAGTATGCTGTGATCGACAGTGTCAAATGCAGCACTAAGATCGAGCAATACCAGTACTGTTAGTTTACCTGAATCTGTATTTAGGCGGATATCATTGATTATCTTTATAAGAGCGCTCTCTGTACTGTGATGTGCTCTGAAACCAGATTGAAAATTGTCTAAACGCCCCTTGAAGTTTAAGAACTTGTTAACCTGGTTGAAAACAACTTTTTTCCATGATTTTGCCAATGAAGGGGAGATTTGAGATTGGCCTGTAACTGCTCAATAGTGTGTTATCCAGGTTGCTCTTTTTCAAGAGGGGTTTAACAACTGCAGTTTTAAATGAGTTTGGGAAAATCACTGAGAGAAGTGAAGCATTTACCACTTTTAGGAGATCCATTTCTAGACAGTTAAACACCGTTTTAAAGAATGATGTGGGGAGCGTGTCAAGACTGCAGGTCTATATAATGTTTTTTATTAATATATTGATATTATTTATTGATATTATTGATATTATTTTGATATTAATATGTTGATATAAATATATATTTATATTTGATATTAAAGGTATTTAAATTTTTGATATACATACTTTCATAAAAGAAAGACTATGGCTATGTGATCTGTCTCTGTCCAATACAACTATCGAACATTCTATTGTAAGTTCTGTGAACCAGAGCATCCAGATACCTTTTTACATATGATGTGGGAATATCCCAAGGTGCAAAAACTTTGGGATTCGGTGCTGGACATTTTATTTAAAGTTACAAAAATGTGTTTCCCCAAAGATAATGTATTGTTATTATTGAATGGTAACTCTCAATTTCCCTTAAATGCAAATGTCCGTAAGTTTTGGTTCGCTGCTTCAACTGCTGCAAAGATAATGTTGATACAGAGCTGGAAACCCGCTCATGATCTCTCTGTTAGGCACTGGTTACATTCACTATTGAAAATACTGTATCTGGAACTGTCATCAGCCCGGATCAACCATGCTAAACTGGACATTCTGACAGTGTGGAAAATCTATATATGCGACGTCAAAGAAATCTTGGACACTTAACCCTCATCTGATACTGCAAATGTCAAATTTATATGTAATTTATCTAATAGCTTGGTCTAAACTATTCTGTTTCCTGATGTGCATATAAAGGGGAGGTGGGACAGGGGATATATATGGGGTAATAACTGTTAAAAGTACTTTTCAATGTGATTGTAAAAATTTTATATTTTTATTTTTGAAAAAAAAGGATTACAAAAAAGATATTAAAAATTTATATATATATATATATATATATATATATATATATATATATATATATATATATATATATATATATATATATATATATGTTTTATATTTAAATAGATTTGCATAAAATTGCATAAATTGCTTGCATAAATTGTATTCTTATTCTCTAGTAAATCTAAAAAATCTAAATGAATATGGCTTATTTTGTTTTATTAAATATCTACATCTCTAAATATTATTGTGCATAGTTTTGTATTTTTAATACTCTTACAATTAAAAGACTGTTTTATTTACTTTTAATCAGTTATGGAAATCCCATTAGATAAGTTAGATAATAAAAAATACATATTTAAATAAAACTTAATATAATTAAATATCTTTTTTATGTGCTTCATTTTTTTCTCTTTGTATTTGGACACAAAATGAAAGCTGTGATTGTGCATATCAAAAAAATAAATCAAAAATAGCTTCACGAGTCTTTGTCAGATTTGAAGAACAAACCTTTCCTATTTTATCTGACCTGGGATCCTTTCTTTGATTATCTAAGATAAGTCTCTAAGACTAAAAGCCTAGACACTGTAATCTGCCTTTTTGTAAGATAATTTTGTATTTTATGTCCTTATTTTTTATTTGTCTATTTAATTACAATTTAATTTAATAAATTCTGTTTTTATTATGATTTTTCATGTGGGGGTCAGGATTCAAATTAAATGAATGATGGATATTATCTTATTACATAGTGTACATTTCTGATGTTTTTTTTTATATATATATATAAAAATGTTCAATAAAAATATCTTTGAAAAAAAAGAAATCTATAAAAATATTTTTGATTACAGAGCTGGTGAGAGAAACCACGGCTGGCAGTAAAGCTCTGCTGGTGCCCAAAAACATCTCGGCGTTCCCTTCAAACGGAGAGCGCTTCACCGAGGGTCACATCGACGTCTGGTGGATCGTCCATGATGGAGGAATGCTGATGCTGCTGCCCTTCCTCCTCCGCCAGCATAAGGTGATCCTTTAAAACACTCTGGATTATGCTGTTTTAAATGTGCTATACAATGCATTGATTCAATAAGCTGAATACCTGAAAAGCCTAATATGAGCACACTGTAAAAAATTGCTGTAAAATTTAATTTTGGTTGCCAGTAATACTGTAAAATTAACAAATGCACTGTAAATTAATAATTGCACTTATGCTGTGAAACTACAGTAATACTGTAAAGTTTACAGCACTTTTTTACCATGTACTTCAGCTGTTTTTTTACCATCATGGCTGTAATGTCCAGCTGATGTTAACCTCTGTACGTGTGTGTGCAGGTTTGGAGGAAGTGTAAGATGCGCATCTTCACTGTGGCTCAGATGGACGACAACAGCATCCAGATGAAGAAAGATCTGACCACCTTCCTGTATCACCTGCGCATAGACGCTGCCGTCGAAGTGGTGGAGATGGTAATTCATGACACTTTTTACCTGTTTACAAAATACCTCTTGTTTTTATTGTGCAGGATTAATCTTATTAGCCTTTAATCTTTGATTTTTACAGTTTATTCTTGTTTATTAGTGGAAAATTAGCCATTATATATACAGTCAAACCCAAACTTATTCATAGCCTTGGCCAACTCTGACTTAAAATTATTTTTGTTCAACCAGCAAGTTATTTTGTGGGGGTTTTTGACTGAAAAAATGACACAGATTATAAAATGATGTACAAGAGGCATCATTGTGGAAAAAAAGATGTTTCTTTAAGCAACTTTAAATCAGAATTTGTCATAGGTATGAATAATTTTAGGCTTGACTGTACAGTTGAAGTCAGAATTATTAGCCTCCCTTTGAATTTTCTTTTCTTTTTTAAATATTTCCCAAATTATGTTTAACAGAGCAAGGAAATTTTCACAGTATTTCTGATAATATTTTTTCTTCTGGAGAAAGTCTTATTTGTTTTATTTCGAAATAAAATAAAAGCAGTTTTTAATTTTTAGAAATCCATTTTAAGGTCAAAATTATTAGCCCCTTTAAGCAAATTTTTTTTTCTATAGTCTACAGAAGTGGGTTGAAAAATATCTAGTAAAATATTATTTACTGTCATCATAGCAAAGATACAATAAATCAGTTATTAGAGATGAGTTATTAAAACTATTATGTTTAGAAATGTGCTGAAAAAATCTTCTCTCCGTTAAACAGAAATTGGGGAAAAAATAAACAGGGCACTATAGTAATTCAAGGGAGCTAATAATTCTGACTTCAACTGTATATGTAAATGACGTTAAATTATTAGTATTTTCACGTTTAAAAATATATAGAAAGATAAATACAATTATTAGTATTAATTACATTATTAGAAATTATTAGTCTTATTATATTTTGATCCACATAATAAATTGTGTTTTGTTAAATATGATTACAGTTTTTCTCAGTGTCTTTGGTGCACTTCTCACAACACTATTTACATTTGCACAACAGTTAATGCATTTCTCAAAACAATTAGTGCAAACTGCAAAACCTAGTGTATAACCTGCAAAAGCGCGTCACTTGCTCAAAATGGAGAGCTCATTCCTCAAAAGCAAGTATTGATGTCAATGAAACTGTCAGTGTCATCAAAATGAAAAGTCCTGACACTATTGTTTATGAACAAGATAGTCAAATGGCTTTGTCCTGTTTTCATTAGGACAGTTTACTCTGTTCATTTTCTCCAATGCAAAAAAGTCAGATTTTGGTGACACTTCCTGAAAATGCTCAAGGCAGCACTATATACTATTTGCACAGCCATTTGAAAATTACAGTAAAGTTAGACATCACTGCATTTAGTGAGGTATCTGAGTACAAGACACTGAATATGTATGTGTCACATCTTTACTGCATTTGCTCTTTACAATTCTAATTTATTGACAGCATGTTGTGCAAAAGAATAAACACACCCTTATTTACAACAAATATAAACTTCCTTTGGGTAGAGCTGTACAACAATATTGCAGTACATATTGGAACTGAACCTACAACATACACAGGTCTGCAAATCATTCATCAAATTGTTCAATTTAGGGGACATTTTCAGAAAAAAAAGTTTTAACATTTTTAAAATGAAATGAGCTTGACAGATTTTGACAACTAGTTCAACATTTTTGTATGTAATGACTCCAGTAATGAAATGAGGACTATTAGTTTTATATGGAATGACTATTCAGCATCCACAAGTTTAGTTCATTTTGACTGACATGACATAAGCAAATGATAATGTTACAAACAGCAGAGAGTTGTATGAAAGTAATTGATCCATGTTCAAAAGCATTTGCAATTTGTTGGAAGGAATGAGAAACTGCTACTATGATGTGCACAAATGACTAATTGTTTTGAGAAATGCATTAACTGTTGTGCAAATGTAAATAGTGTTGTGAGAAATGCACCAGCGCCACTGAGAAAAACTGTAAATATGTCTCTGTATTTGGCAGGGATATTATAGTTGAAAACATTTCAATCCATAAAACTAAAATCATTTTGGTCAGTAGAATTTAAATAAACCACCAGGGTGCTCGAGGGTTCATGGGAGCGTGGCCAACCAGTCTACATGTGTTTTGTGGACTTGGAGAAGGCATTCGACCGTGTTCCTCGTGGAGGGTGCTCTGGGAGTATGGGGTCAGAAGGGCTCCATTAAGGGCTGTCTCGTCCCTGTATGAACAGAGTAGGAGTTTGGTTCACCTTGCCAGCAATAAGTCAGACTTGTTTCCAGTGCATGTTGGACTTCGGCAGGGCTGCCCCTTGTCACAAATTCTGTTCATAATTTTTATGGACAGAATTTCAAAGCACAACCTTGGACTAGAGGAGGTCCAGTTCGGGAACCACAGGATCTCATCTCTGTTATTCGCAGAAGATGTTTTTCTGTTGGCTTCATCGAACATGGACCTTCAGCATGCACTGGGGCGGTTTGCTGCCTAGTGTGCCGCGGCTGTGATGAGAATCAGCACCTCCAAGTCCGAGGCCATGTTGCTCCACCGGAAAAAGGTGGTTTGCTATCTCCAGGTTGGAGGAAAGTCCTTACCCCAGGTGGAGGAGTTCAAGTATCTTAGGGTTGTGTTCACAAGTGAGGGAAGGATGGAGGGCGAAATTGGTGCAGCGGCAGCAGTAATGCAGCGATGTACCGGTTTGTTGTGGTAAAGAAGGAGCTGAGCCGAAAGCCAAAGCTCTTGATTTACCGGTCAATCTACGTTCCTACTGTCACCTATGGTCGTGAGCTTTGGGTCATGACCTGAAAGGACAAAATCTCGGATACAAGCGGCCAAAATGAGTTTCCTTCGCAGGGTGCACCCTTATAGATAGGGTGAGGAGCTCTGACACCCGGAAGGGCTCGGAGTAGAGCCGCTGCTCCTCCACATCAAGAGAAGTCAGCTGAGGTGGCTCGGGCATCTGTTTCGGATGCCTCCTTGACGCCTACCTAGGGAGGTGTTCCAGCCATGTCCCACCAGGAGGAGGCCTCAGGAGAGACCCAGGACACTCTGGAGAGACTATCGAAAGAGAGAGAGTCTCTCGGCTAGCCTAAGAACGCCTCGGGATCCCCCCGGAGGAGCTGGAGGAAGTGTCTGGGGAGTGGGAAGTCTGGGGTTCTCTCCTAAGACTGCTGCCCTGCGACCCGGCCCTGGATAAGCAGTTGAAAATGAATGAATGAATGAATAATAATAATAATAATTCCTTACATTTATATAGCGCTTTTCTGGGCACTCAAAGCGCTTTACACACAGGGGGGGAATCTCCTCATCCACCACCACTGTGCAGCATCCACCTGGATGACGCGACGGCAGCCATATTGCGCCAGACTGCACACCACACACCAGCTGATTGATGAAGCCAATTATGGTATGGGGATTGTTAGGAGGCAATGATAGACAGAGGCCAGTGGGCAGATTTGGCCAGGATGCCGGGGTTAAACCCCTACTCTTTTTCGAAGGACGTCCTGGGATTTTTAACGACCACAGAGATTTCGGTTTAACGTCTCATCCGAAAGACGGCGCTCACTGAGCAGTATAGAGTCCCCATCACTATACTGGGGCGTTAGGACCCACACAGACCACAGGTTGGGCGCCCCCTGCTGGTCTCACTAACACCACTTCCGGCAGCAACCTAGCTTTCCCATGTGGTTTCCCATCCAGGTACTGACCGGGCGCAGCCCTGCTTAGCTTCAGTGGGCAACCATGTGAGAGTTGCAGAGAGCTAGCTGCCGGCTACAATGAATGAATTTAAATAAACGTTAACTAAAATGAAGCAAATCATATAAAACACTTCCCTTTTTTCAGCTAGTTGCCAAATAAATATTTCTTATTTTCATTCAGAATGTACTAAACTACTAAAACATAAAAGTATAATATATAATAATGAACATTTTACTGATTTCATGAGACATTAATGTTATTGTAATGTGAAGTGACACTGAGAACAGAGGTGCGGATCCAAATCTAGGTTTATTAAGAAAGGATGGTCAGGCAAGCAACAGTCAACACAGAAGCAAACAAATATATACAGGCAATCCAGAGTCGTAGTCAGATAACAGGCGAGTGGTCAGAAGGCAGGCAGCCTACAACGTAAACAAACAAACAAACAATCATGGATCAAAACCCGCAAGACAAGGCAAAGGAAAACGCATTGTAATGTTCACATAAACAGTTCCACAAGACTCAAAGTTTGTGTTTGTGTGCTGTGTATATAGTCCTGAAATCAGTCCATGAGCAGCTTCAGATGTGTGTTTGCAATCGGTCAGGATCAGGAACTGGTGTGTGTGATGCATGACTGGAATTGTAGTCCATAAAATGGCGGATTTGTAGTTCTATGTAATCTGTGTTTACCAGCGATCTGCACAGGTTGGATTGCTGGTGATCATGACAGATATCATAGAGGTTATATGTTAAATATTTCATATAAATATTTGACATGCCTAAAAAGAAATTATTATTTTTATCTGATATAGTTTAACATTATTTTACACTAATCAAATGTATTACTTTTTAGTGTCTGACAACAATTAAATCATGCATTGTGTGTGTTATACTGTTAAGAAAATACTTGGTTACACTTTGTTTTAAGCTGATGCAGTTACAGTGTGACTACTAAGTAATATTAATTAATTACATGTACTTACTATACTGTATGGTTGGGGTTAGAATGTGTTAGGTTTAGTTACATGTAATTATGCATAATTCATTGTATTTACTACAGTAAGTGCATGGAACATGTCACTTTAAATTAAAGTGTCACCAAATATTTGAGGCTATAAATATTATTGTAAGAAGCAGATGATGACAGATGTTGAATATTTGGGTCAAGTATTTCTTCATGATTTTCAGTGTTTTCTCCCTGCTTCTCTACAGTTATGTTACTCTGAGAACTACTGTAAACTGGTGTGTGTGTGTGTGTGTGTGTGTTCAGCATGATAGTGATATCTCAGCATACACGTATGAGAAAACCCTGATGATGGAGCAGCGGTCTCAGATCCTCAAGCAGATCAACCTCACCAAGACTGAGCGGGAACGAGAGGTACAACACCATCATCCACAAAACTAGCACAGCCTCCAAATTATAACATATAAGGGTAAAGAAGCAACATGGGCTCATTGTAAAAATGTACCCTGGTGTACATTTTTGAGAACTGATAAATATGTGCTCACGGGTACATACTGTATGGCTGCAATTTTTATGTGTAAAATTAACGCTACAGGGCAGCACCACTGACTGATGACCTCCGTATAGTCAAGGGGTGTCTAAACTCGGGTCCTGGAAGGGCCGATGTCCTGCATATTTTAGTTCCAACCCCAATTAAACACACCTGTACCAGCTAATCAAGCTCTTTCGAGGTATACTAGAATGTTCCAGGGAGGTGTAGACGGAAGTTGGAGCTAAACTATGCAGGACACCAGCCCTCCATCACCGAGTTTGGACACCCCTGGTATAGACAGCTTTTTCAGTCTGACTGGTTACTTACCGCAAGCGGCACTACACTTGAGAGCACTGGGGTTCAAGTCTGATAAAGGATGGGAAAAACAAAGAAAAAACAAAACTTTTGTATGTGTGTGAAGTTTTATCTCAAAATACTCCACAAATAATGTTTTATAACTCTTTGAAACTGACCCTTTTAGGGTTTGATCCTAATTGTGCCATTTTGGTGACTGTTGCTTTAAATTCAAATGAGATTGTGCTGTTCACAAGAGGGCGGAGCTACAAACACCTATGTGTCATGTTACAACCATAGACTGTAAAATATATGGACGTAGTATCCGTGACGTCACCCAAAGGTTTATGAAGAACCTCTGTGAAGTATTTACAATATATACAAGGTCAAAGACAATAAACAACGAAATGTTAGAAAGACTGACTATGGGTGGCGCTAAATAAAAGAACCAAACAGTCTTACTAATTTTTACAACAAATCCCCTCTAATCTAACAAACAAAAGATATGAAAAGGAAATCTTCAACGTCAATGACAGTCTATGTAATCTACACTGACCAACAATTAAAGCAAAAATACACTTTTTAAATGAGACCAGGCTTGTGGGCGGGACTTGGGTGGAGTGGTGGGTGGGGCCTCTTCTCATATAAATATTCTCTATCTTTCCTCTGTGTTCAGATCCAAAGCATCACTGATAGTTCTCGCGGCTCGATCCGCCGTAAAAACCCAGCGGCCGTCACAACTCAGCTGAGCGTCACTGAAGAGCCAGCGGCCAGCAGCAAAGAGCAGAAACCAGAAGAGGAGGTACAGAATCACTGACACACTCACAGTTTTCATCTTGCATTGCTATAACAGCCCCATTGCTTGTGCTGAACATGCTGTGATCGCAGCTTGACAGTCTTGTCTGATTTCACCGCTTTTTGTGATGCCTTTCAGAGTAATGGACACTGAGGAATCCACTCTGACTCTCGCGCTCTTTCTAAAATTATTTCTTTGAAATATTTCATTTATTTATTTTTGTAATTGATTAAATGTTTAATTATTTCTTTAAAATGTTAAAAATAAAATAAAAGGTGAAATTAATTTTAATTAAACAAAATGCACTTAATGTACATGGTAATAATTTAATTGCACATTTTATGATTAAATTTAATTAAATCATAATTCATTTTAATTAATTAATTAATTAATTAAAGTTACATAAAATTAAAATGAAAGCATTCATTTAATACATAAATTAAAATCCTTTGTTTTTAGTGTTTTTGCAGTGCACTTTTTCAAAGACTTTGAAACTTTTATTGTTAGTTACGTTTGTTTGTTCTTTATTGTTTTAATTAATTTAAAAATCACTTTTTATTAACTATTGTCATTTTAATAATCTCATTTTGATATTATGATTATTTAATTCTTTACAATTTATTTAAAAAAAAATTTATTATTATTATTTAAATTATGAAACATTGTGTTTTTGTATTAATTTAATTTGTGGTTTATTATTAGTTTTACAACATTGTCATATTAATTTAATAATCAGTTATTGTTTTATTTAAATGTAAATCATCATCATTTTCACTCTCATTGTAATTATATCAGTTTATTTCGTTTCATCAGTTTAGTTCATTTAGTATTTTATTAATTTAACATTGTTTTGTTTATTATTCATATTATTATTTGTATGTTATTATATTAATTATATTATATAGGCTATTATTTATTTGTTAACTTTTTATATTTTAATGTATGTAATCATAACATCCATTATATTTTATCACTGTTTATGCATTTTTCTTCAGTTTTCAATTTCTGAAAAATATTTAAAAAATAAATAAAAACTAGAACTAAAAAAATGTAAAGCTGGAATTGACCTTCGCTAAGCCACACCCAAAACCGCCACCCACCAATTGTGGCCTAGCAACCGTAGCTACGTGCAGGAGCTCTGTCAAGCTTTCGAGCGAGGGAAACAGGCCACAGCTTTGTGCATATGGATTGTGCAAATCTGATACCCGGTATCCTAAAAGTTTGGACGGTGTGGTGGATTTTTTTTCCTTTCTAAAACCTAAAACCCAAGGGGAGAAATGCCAGAGTGGATCAAGCTGTATGAGGGGCGCTAAACGAGAAGTTGGTTTTGTTTCGATATTCCTGACACATTCAATGATAGACGGCAATAACTCACACAACTCTTACCCAAAAAAAATATCTAAACTGTGTTTCCTACAAAAATACAAAGCAGATTATGTTTCCCAGCTGTCTTTTTCTTTTTTTCGCTCGATGAGCACTGCTCCGTTTAAGCCTTCACCATAGTAGTCATACTAATAGCAGTCATATTTCCATCTGTTTCAAGCTTTGAAAATTTCAAATTACAAATCAACAGAACAAACCTGAGATATGATCACAAACTGAGCACTTGCGATCAATATACTTCACCTGCAGCTGTTTTTCAGTCATTTATATCCCTCATGTCCATGTCAGAGCTACAATTCACTGATGTTTTCATCTGTCTTTTAGAGATTTAGTCATTGGTGACGACGTTATACCGGGTTAGTGTCTGCTTTTATATTTGGTGTCGATTAATATTTGCTGGTAGGAATCATTTATTTGTTCACTTCTGCTCTTTATACTTTGATTTGCATTTCAGTTTATTTATTTCTTACGGTGGCCGAGAGAGCTTAACGCGCTGCAATTTAAGAAAGCACATGCAATAACAAAAAACACCAGCAAATTAAGAAACGATCTTCATCAATTTGACAGACACCTGTTGCAAATTGATCACAACACAAAGGAAAAAACGCGCTGCAAATTGATCACAACACAAAGGAAGAAACGCGCTGCAAATTGATCACAACACAAAGGAAAAAACGCGCTGCAAATTGATCACAACACAAAGGAAGAAACGCGCTGCAAATTGATCACAACACAAAGGAAGAACACGCTGCAAATTGATCACAACACAAAGGAAGAAACGCGCTGCAAATTGATCACAACACAAAGGAAGAAACGCGCTGCAAGTTGATCACAACACAAAGGAAGAACACGCTGCAAATTGATCACAACACAAAGGAAGAAACGCGCTGCAAGTTGATCACAACACAAAGGAAGAAACGCGCTGCAAATTGATCACAACACAAAGGAAGAACACGCTGCAAGTTGATCACAACACAAAGGAAGAAACGCGCTGCAAATTGATCACAACACAAAGGAAGAAACGCGCTGCAAATTGATCACAACACAAAGGAAGAAACGCGCTGCAAATTGATCACAACACAAAGGAAGAACACGCTGCAAATTGATCACAACACAAAGGAAGAAACGCGCTGCAAATTGATCACAACACAAAGGAAGAAACGCGCTGCAAATTGATCACAACACAAAGGAAGAAACGCGCTGCAAATTGGTCAAAACACTTGCAAACATCCACATAACACAACGGAAATCAAACGAAAAACAACTCACCTTTCAAAGAACACCAATCACTTCACTGAACAACAGTCACGGTACAAAAACACCTCCGTATCTCTCAGCTGGGTCCGTCATGTTTTTGGGTCGTCTTGAAACATTTCCGTTGTGTTATGTGGATGTTTGCAAGTGTTTTGACTAATTTGCTGCTCGTTTCTTCAGTTGTTTGTGTTTTGACCAATTTGCTGCGCGTTTCTTCCTTTGTGTTGTGATCAATTTGCAGCGCGTTTCTTCCTTTGTGTTGTGATCAATTTGCAGCGCGTTTTTTCCTTTGTGTTGTGATCAATTTGCAACAGGTGTCTGTCAAATTGATGAAGATCGTTTCTTAATTTGCTGGTGTTTTTTGTTATTGCATGTGCTTTCTTAAATTGCAGCGCGTTGAGCTCTCTCGGCCACCGTAATTTCCTCCACTTAACTGCTAATTAGAATAGAAATGGTATAAAGAGCACACAAACATACTGACAGTAATAGGTACTGTACATTGTTATTGTTCAATGATGCTAATATTCGACACAAATCCATCAATTTCCTCTTTCTGGCTGTTCTTTCTATGAATGAATTATGTAGAAGCACTGTCCATGTGTGTTTCCTCATCAGTTAGTAACGCTATATTTCACTGCACAATTACTCTATCAGCCTTTTTGGCTAAAAAAAGAGAAATCATGGTTTAATTTGTTATTATTAGATTATTTTTTGATTCAATTATTCTCTAATCGGTTGCGTATTAAGTCGTGAATATACCCCTGTAATGCATACTGCATTCCTTTTTTATCTGGCTTTCTCGGATATCTAACCTGTTTGCCAAAAATGACTAATTATATCCCTGGCAATGTCTGACACTAGCGCATACACATTGTAATAGATGTGGCAGATACGAAAGCTTGACAGGCGTAGCAACAGTAACTAAGGAGGGCGCGGCTTAGCGAAGGGTCAATTAAACATTTTAATTAAATTTCATTTTGTTTCATTAGATATAATTTTAATAATAAAATATAATATTATATTATTATATAATAATATAATAATGTCATAATTAACATCCATTATACTTTATTACTGCTTATGCCTTTTTCTTCAGTTCTTGATTTCTGAAAAAATATATTTTTAAAAATTTTTATTATTTTTAAAAAAAACTTTTCAAATTAAAAAAAACTTTTATCAGTTTTCAGAAATCATGTTTCACATTGAGTTTTTTAAGAGTTTGATTATTTAAAAGTGTACTTAAATTGTAATTAAATTTTTATTTTATTTTATTTCATTTTATTTTATTTTGCATTATTCTTAAGTTCTCTTGAGTATTAACACCTGTATGTTCTCCTTCTCTTCTGTCCTGATATTCTCCACATGTATGTATGTATGTTTGGCTCCTGCCCTCTCAGTGTGTCCCTGTGTCCCCGTCCCAACAGGAGCAGCTCATTCATGATAAGAGCACGAACCCTCCGACCCCGGCCAGTCCGCAGTCGCCCAGCGCAGACGCCCAGACGCCCGGCACCGCCGTCCAGATGACCTGGAGCGAAGTCAAGTGTGACGGAGAGCAGAGCAAACCTGTGGGAGCAACGACACCCGAGGCCATCAAAGACCTCTTCAACATGAAGCCGTAAGAGCTTACTGATGGAGCTTACATTCACTGGAAGAAAACAATCAAGAGTTTAGTTGAAAAAATCTTTTGTGTAATGTTGAGCATTGAAGAGCACAAAAATAGATTTATGGAAATGAGGAAAACAATTCAGCTTTTTGCAGTGTTTGGGGAAATTTATATTGTTATGTTGAGTTTTGAAGAGTTCAATTGCAAAAAAATCTAAAAGATTCTGAAAGCTTCTAAAAAGAAAAAGAAAAATTTAATTAAAAAAGAAAAAAAAAATCTTCAAAAAATTTTTTTTTTCAATTTAAAAACCTTTTTAAAAAATTTTAATTCTAAAATACTTCAAAAAATTCTAAAAACTTTTTGAAAATGAAAACAATTCTAAAACCCTTTTTCAGAAATCACATTTTGTTGATAAGCTCAATTGCTAAAAATAATCAGAAAGATTCTGAAAGCTTCCAAAAATAAAAAAATCTAATAAAAAAAGTCTGAGAATTCTAAAATTGTAAAATACTTCAAAATATTCCAAAATTGTAAAATACTTAAAAACATTTTTTTTAACTATTTAAAAATGAAAATAATTCTAAAACCTTTTGCAGAAATCACATTTTTAAGTTGAGTTTTGAAGAGCTCAATTGCTAAAAAAAAATATATATATATATATATATATTTTTTTTTTTTTTTTTTTTTTATTATTATTATTATTTATTTTAATTTTTTTTCAATTAAAAAAATTGTAAAATTCTAAAAATCTTCAAAAAAATTCTACAAATAATTTTTAAAAAATCTAAAATTCTAAAACCTGGAGCTTTTTTCAGAAATCATATTTTTACATTGAGTTTTGAAGAGTTCAGTCGCAAAAAAAACTGAAAAATTCTAAAAGCTTCTAAAAAAAATTTAAAATTAAATTAAATAAAAACCTGATAAAATTCTAAAAATCTTTTTAAAATTCTAAAATACTTCAAAAAAAATTTAATTCTAAAATACTTCAAAAATTCTGAAAACTTTTTGAAAATGAAAACAATTCTAAAATCCTTTTTCAGAAAACACTTTTTTACGTTGAGTTTTGAAAAGCTCAATTGCTAAAAAAAATCTGAAAAATTCTGAAAGCTTCTAAAAATATATATTTTTTTATTATATTAAATTCTAAAAACTTTTTAAATAATTATAAATTCTAAAACCTGGAGCTTTTTCAGAAATCATATTTTTACAATTCTGAAAGCTTCTAAAAATTCTATAAAAAATCTTCAAAAAATGCACAAATTCTAAAAAACATTTTTTTTAAATCTAAAAACGTTAAAAAAAATTAAAAAAAATTCTAAAACCTGGAGCTTTTTTCTGAACTCATGCATTTACATTGAGTTTTGAAGAGTTCAAAAGGCTCTGTGCACAGCTAGTGTTTTTCAGCCAATGATAAACTTCTGGTGAAAGCTTTACGTGAATATTTTCAATTTCATAATGTTCCTTTTACAGCATCGATGTTGTAATGTAATTAAAATACATTCAGTTAAATAGACTTCAGCATTCATTTAGCTGTTCAAGCATAAAACGAGATGAAAGAGCATGTAAACCGGTAGCTCCGTCAGGATCACAGGCGAGTGCAAAAACTCCATTGAAAATACTGGGGTAAAATAAACTGCCATATTTTAGTGACATGGCGGAGGAAAATGTAATTTAATGCAGTGCTTCTTGTCCAGTCTGAGACCCACTTCGTATCGTATATCTATCAGGCAGTGAAGATCGCTGATTTTTAAAAAAATCAGATCTTAATTTGGCAATATTATGATGAAAAGACCAGAAGCACTGAGACTGGCTGGCTGAAATTAAAAGTCTGTGTGCATTGCAAAAAAAATCTGAAAAATTCTAAAAGCTTCTAAAATTGTTTATTTTTATTTTTTTAACTTGAAAATTCAAAAAATTCTAAAAACCTTTAAAAAAAAAATTTATTCTAAAACCTGAAATTTTTTTCAGAAGCCATGCATATACATTGAGTTTTGAAGAGTTCAGCTGCAAAATAATAGATTTCTAAAACCTTCTAAAAAACTTTTTAAAAAATTGTAAAACCTGGAGCTTTTTTGGTAGTTTCAGAAATCATGTTTTTACATTGGGTTTTGAAGAGTTCAATTGATTTCTAAAATTTCTTTTAAAAATAACAATATAGAATAATAATAATAAATTCTATACATAAAAAAATCAAATAAATTCAATTCAATTATATGAAAAAAAAATTCAAAACATTTAAAAACATTTTTGAAGAGTTCAATTGCAAAAAAAAATTATTTCTGAAAAATTCCAAAAGCTTTTAAAATTTCTAAAAATAAAACCATATAAAAATTCTTCAAAATTAAAAAAAAAATCCCAAACCAATTCCAAAAACTTCTAAAACCTTAGTTTTTAAGAGTTCAATTACAAAAAAATTGATTTCTGAAAAATTCTAAAAGCTTCTAAAAACTATAAAAAACACTTTCTAAAAATTCTAAAAGCTTCTAAAAATAAAAAATAAAATTTACATTTTTAATTCTAAACTACTTTTTTATTCTTATTTAAATTATACTTACATTTGAATTAGATTTTATTTTATTTACTTTAAAAATCATTTTAAGATACATTTATTAGAATTTATTAATGGTGATGCATATTTGGTTTTTATCAGTTCTCGATTTTTGAGAAATTTAAATAAAATAAAATAAAACAAAAATAAGTTTATTTTGTAACTTCTACAATTTTTAAAAAGTGGAGTTCAAGTTCAAGTAAATTTATTTATAAAGCACATTTAAAAACAGCCACAAGACTGACCAAAGTGCTGTACATAAAACAGAGTAAAATAAAGAGACAGATTATAAATATAAACCAAGAGAAGTGACTGAATTAATAAACCCTAAACGTATCCCGAGCTGATGCTGTGGTCGTCATAAAGGAATGGAGTGCATGAGACTGATTCCTGAAAGACCACCGTGACAAACGAGTCCTCGCATTGATCTTGTGGGCCAGCCTGACCTCCCGTCGGTGCCCTACCCACACCTGCAGCTTCTCCACGATGGACATCCAGCTTCTCCAGCGCCTAGACTGCAGCTCCACACAGGAAGTTTCGCCAAAAGAATAATGGTTGTGCCCAACAGGGCTTAGTTTGTCTCAAGGTTTTTTTCCCTTCACTTCATTAATTGGTGAAGTTCGTTCCTCCACTGTCGCCACTGGCTTGCTTGGATCAGGACTTGTGGAGCTGCGCTTCGGTGATTTGCTCTTCAGTGTTTGGACTTTCAGCAGTGACATTTAAGCCACACTAAACTGAACTAAACTCAACTTCAACTCTAAAATCTGGACTTTACTAGAGCTATGTTAAGCTGCTTTAACAGAATCTATATTGTGAAAAGCGCTATAGAAATAAACATAGATTTTCAAATGAAGCAACAGAAAAGACTATTAAAATAATATTAAAAGGCTAAGCTGAACAGGTAAGTTTTTAGGATTGATTTAAAAATAGATAGTGATGGAGCCATTCTAATCTCAAAAAACAGACATCAGAAATCATGCTTTTACATTGAGTTTTGAAGAGTTCAATTGCAAAAAAAGATTTTAAAAAGTGATTATGCATAAAAGAATTGTGTAGAAGCCTTCATTTTGTACAGTGTAGATTCCGTTTTGCGTTGCCTTTACACTCCTCTTTCTTTCTTTCTTTCTTTGTCCTGCTGCAGAGAATGGGAGAATCTGTGAGTATAGATGCTGTGAGAAACACATGAACACTCTCTGACGGATGCTGATGAATGTTTATGAGCTGATCATCAATGTTTTTTTTGCTTCCAGAAACCAGTCGAACGTGAGACGCATGCACACCGCACTCAGACTCAATGAAGTCATTATTAAGAAGTCCCAGGAGGCCAAACTAGTGCTGCTGAACATGCCGGGACCGCCCCGAAACAGAAGCGGAGACGAGAACTGTATCCTCATAAACCACATCAGCATATCTGTGCCAAATTACAGGAATGATTCTCATTATTATTATTATTATTTTTAAATATTATTATTATTATTATTGCTATTATTACTATTATATTACTATTACTATGGATATTATTATTATGGATATTATTATTATTAATATTATTATTATGTGATTATTATTATTATTATTAATATCACTATTATTACTTTTATATTATTATTACTATTATATTATTATTATTATTATTAATATTATTATTATCATTACTATTATTTTAGGATTATTATTATTACTACTACTATTACTATTATTATTATTAATATTATTGTTGTTGTTGTTAATATTATTACTTATATGATTATTATTATTATTACTACTACTACTATTATTATTGTTGTTGTTGTTGTTGTTGTTGTTGTTGTTATTATTATTATTACTATTATTATTATTATGTGGTTATTATTATTATTATTATTATTTTATTATATAATTATGGTTGTTATCAGGGCTTTACATTAACACCTGCCAACCCGCCAAATGCGGGTAGATTTCAGCTCTGACGGGTTAGACAGACACCTCCACTAGCCACTTTGGCTGGTTGGAAATCATTTTTAAATTGTAGTTTTCTTAAAAGCAGGGTTTGAAAATAAGCATGGCCCAATATTTGTGCAAATGTGATCTTAGAATCGAGAAGCACGACTGACAAAAATAACTGTGTTCGCGCGAGCAGAAAGCAGGTAAATACCGAACGAGAGGATAATCACTCGCACACACAGATGATGTGATGCGCGCGACTGTTAAAATGCGCGCGCGCTCCCGTTTACTTGCGCGAAGCAACCGTCACCGTGCCTAGAGGAAGCGCAACTGGTGCGATCGGTTCCCTTTGAAATAGACTGGACAAAGAGCGATGATCGTGCACCCACAGTCCTGCTGCTTTCAAGAGCTCAAGATTAAAACAAAAATACACATATTCTTTTGTAAGCTGCAGCGGTCACTGCTTTCATTTACAGGCCTATATTAACCGTGCACGTGATCATCCTTTCATTATCAAACACGGTATGTTTCACCTGCTTTCTTTTGCTTACAGTTATTTTTGTTAATATGGTTTAATTATATTTCTTTATAATAACATTCCTTTAATGGGAGATTACCCATTTATGTGTAGTTAACTGGTGATCTGGGAGCTTTAGCCAGGACAGATTACTGTGCATACTTTAGATACATGACAAGAATTCTTTTTTAAATGTAATGTTTTTTTTTAAAGAAAAGTTTTGTTGAATTAAAAGTGCACCTATACAGCTATATTTTCCTTGTTTTGACACATAAAAAATTGTGGCTAAGAAATACTTATTTGGTGTGGTCAGAGATAAATTAGGTAAATCCTTAATTTTGAGCCCTGAAAAGTCATGAGAAATAAAAACTGATTGCATTGCGACACAACCCATTTGCTCATGCACACTGAGCAAGCTAATACACAACACACATAAGAAGTTAAATGAATAAGAAGGCATGTGGACATAACATCTAAATCAAGTCATTTTAGCATGTCAAAGTCAAATTTAAGCATATAAATTATATTTTCCCAACAAGAAAATTGTGGCTAGTGAAAATGGCGAGTGGCTAGTAATGTTGGAAATCTACTAGCCACAGTGGCTGGTGATCAAAAAAGTTAATGTTAAGCCCTGGTTGTTATTATTATTATTGAGGTTATTGCTATTATTATTACTGTTATTGCAATATCATTATTATTATTATGGTTATTATTATTTTTGTGGTTATTATTACTATTATTATTACTATTATTATTACAATATCATTATTATTATTATTATTACTACGATTATCATTATTATGATTATTTTTCATTTTTTTATTCTAATTATAATTTGTTGTTATTTTTTATGGCTTTTTTTTGCAAACATCGAGTGAATTGCATTATGGGATACCTTGCCAAGTGACAGTAAAGACATTTATATTATGTTTTAAATATGTTATATTTATGTTACAGCAGATTTCCATTTGAAATAAATGTTGCAAAAATGTTACAAGAACAGGTTCTTTTCCTAAAGCACCAGAGAGCTTTGTGTGGGGAAAAAAATTATATTAAAAAAATATACAGTTGAAGTCAGAATTATTAGCCCCCCTGAATTATTAGACCGCTTGTTTATTTTTTTCCTAAATTTCTGTTTAACAGAGAGAAGATTTTTCCACTACATTTCTAAACATAATAGTTTTAATAACTCATTCATAAAAACTGATTTATTTTATCTTTGCCATGATGACAGTAAATAATATTTGACTAGATATTTTCAAGACACTTCTATACAGCTTAAAGTGACATTTAAAGGCTTAACTAGGTTAATTAGGTTAACTAGGCAGGATAGGGTAATTAGGCAAGTTATTGTATAATGATGGTTTATTCTGTTGACTATTGGGGGGAAAATTAGCTTAAAGGGGCTAGTAATTTTGTCCTTAAAATGAGGTTTAAAAAATTTAAAAATGCTTTTATTCTAGCCGAAAGGAAACAAATAAGACTTTCTCCAGAAGAAAAAATATTATCAGTATGAAATTTTCCTTGCTCTGTTAAACATTATTTAGGAAATATTTTAAGAAGAAGAAAAAAATTAAAAGGGGGGCTAATAATTCTAACTTCAAGTGTATATATATACACATTTTTCTGGAGAAAGTCTTATTTGTTTTTTTTTTCGGCTAGAATAAAAGCTGTTTTTTTTTATTTTTTAACCATTTTAAGGTCAACATTATTAGCCCCCTTAAGTGATTTTTTTTTTATTGTCTGCAGAACAAACCACTGTTATACAATGACTTGCCTAATTGTCTTAACTTGCCTAATTAACCTATTAAGCCTTTAAATGTCACTTTAAGCTGAATACTATCTTAAAAAATACCTGTCATCTGTCATATTATGATGTCATAATAATAATAACAATAATAATAATAATAATAATAATTAATTTGATTTAAAGGCGCCTTTTCTTGACACTCAAGGTCACAGTACAAGAAAGCAAGGACAGTCAGTTTAAATAAAAATCCAATATAAAAGTCAACAGAACAATTTTTAAAAAAATGCAGTCGGGTTAAAGAGAATAAGCTGTTCTAAACAGATGTGTTTTGAGTTTAGATTTAAATTGTGAAAGAGAGTCTAAATTACGGAGATCAGGAGGAAGAGAATTCCAAAGCTGAGGAGCAGAGTGGATGAAGGATCTGCTCCCCATGGTGACAATGCGGACAGAGGGAACAGTGAGGTGAATGGAAGAAGATCTGAGTGTTCGAGAAGGTGTGGCGATATGAACAAGATTAGCAAGGTATGGAGGAGCAAGATTGTAGATGGCTTTAAAAGTGAGAAGAAGTATCTTATAATTAATTCTGAAAAAGATGGAAAGCCAGCAAAGCTGTTGTAGAATGGGTGTTATGTGACAGATAGAGGGAGTGTTTGTGATAATACGGGCTGCAGCGTTTTGTACCCGTTGTAATTTATATGGGTTTTATTAGGGAGGCCAAAGAGAAGGGAATTACAGTAATCTAAACGGGATGAACAAGAACAAACTATGAACAAGAATGGCAGCTGAATGAGGTGTGAGGGGACGATGTAAACGGTTTATATGTCGAAGGTGAAAATAAGTGAAGCGGGTGACATTATTAACATGTAAAGTGAATGAAAGGGTGCTGTCGAAGATGACCCCCAGACTCTTAACCTGAAGGGAGGGGGTAAAGACAGATCCATCTGTGGGAATAGAAAACTTCTGTGATTTGTTTAAAGTGGATTGTGTACCTATGAGAAGAAATAATGGCAAAGTTATTAGAGTTATTAAAACTAAATGTGTTAAACAAAATCTTATTTCCGTTAAACAGAAAGTTGGGGAAAGAGATACAGGGGGGCTAATAATTCAGGAGGGCTAATAATTCTGACTTCAAGTGTATCTATGTGTACGTTTCTATCTTTCTGTTCCTTGACTCTCCATCAACCAGACATGGAATTCATGGAGGTTTTAACCGAGGGTCTCAACCGGGTCCTCCTAGTGCGTGGTGGAGGTCGTGAGGTCATCACCATCTACTCTTAAGAAACTAGTCAACATCACCCCCCTCCCCGTTTTCCCCTCATCCCCCAAGCAATATCCCAGAATTCCCTTTCGGTCAAGCAGCTTCATCCGTTCCAGTTCTACCGATCTGCCAAACATCCACACTTTACTGCTCTATGAAGAAGAAGTGCACTGTTGATGTCAGTGGGTATTTGTTCAATGCCCCTCTGCTGTAGCTTTCCTACATCATCTGTCAGTCACAGCTCTCGCCCAATCAGGAGAAGCGGTGGGTTGGGCTTGATTTGTCTTTATCGCTTCATTTCTTCATCAGAGATGCTGTGAAATACTGCTCTGGTGGAGACTGATCACGGTTTACATATTTTTTGGTCTCCGGATGTGTTAAATGTGAAAGGATTATGAGTGTGAGGAGTATATATACACACACATAAAAAAAAAGACTAATGTGAACTGTGAAATGTGAAGTTTAAAGTCAACGTGGAATAAAAGTTGGAGCTCTTTACTTTTGGGTAACACTTTAGTTTATGTGTCAATTCTCGCTGTTAACTACTAGCTTATTGACTGCTTATCATTAAGATATTTACATTTATATTTACTCATTTAGCAGATGCTTTTATACAAAGTGACTTACAATTGAGTATGAAAGAAGCACTTCAAATCATCAGAGTAGCAGTGTATAAATTCTATGATAAAAGTTTAAGTTACTAAGTCTACAAGTCTAAATTATTTTTATTATTAATTAATTAATTTATTATTTATTTATTTTTGTTTGTTTCTTTATTTTATTTTTTTTATTATTTTTTTAATTTAAATTTATTTGTTTCTTTGTTTTTTATTTATTTATTAAATTGTTATTTATTTATTTATTCATTTATTTATTTATATTTTTTATATTATTTTGTAAATTTGTTTATATCTTTGTTTAGTTATTTATTTTATTTGTATTTTTATTTTAATCTTTTTATTTATTTGTTAATTTATTAGTTTATGTCTTTCTTTGTTTATTTCTTTATTTATTACTTTTTATTTTTATTTTTTATTCATTTATTAATTTATTTTTATTCATTTATTTATTTTAGTTTATGTCTTTGTTTATTTCTTTGTTTGTCTTTTTTTTCAGTTTTTATTTATTGTTATTTATTTATTTATTTATTTATTTATTTATTTATTTATTTATTTATTAGTACTTATAAAGTATGGTATTATTCTACATTCCCAATTATAATACCTATTATATTTATTAATAACTAATATCTAACTATTAACAAGCAGCAGTTAAGAGTTTATTGAGCTAAAATCTTAGCTAATAGTTTATTAATAGCAAGAATTGTACCTTAAAATAAAGTGTTACCTCCTTTTGTAAATGATTAGTGCATGTTACTCAAAAAAGCATAAAAATTGCTCCATTTATATTTTTTAAAACTCCAATTACATTTTCTCACACTTTTATTTTTGGTTGTATGGGCGGTTTAGCTCTAAAAAATGTCACGATATAAGAGTAAAACATGTTACAACTGCATTTCATGTTGACTTTAAGCAGGTTTCTCTGCACAAACACCTGTTGTACTTCTGTGTCTGTTTAGTCTCCTCAACCTCCTCCGTGTTTTGTTTCTCGTCCATTCCTAGCTATCCCCCTGCCAAATACAGTCACAATATGTGCCAAAAAAACGAGGCTGGCAGGGTGTGCGACAAGCGAGAGTCTATCAGTGTAACCCACACTGTAATTAGCAAAAGAACGAGCTTAAAAAAAAAATTCTCAGCCACTCTTAAGTAGTGTAAATAGTGCGTTATTATTAAATATCAGTGTAGTATCTTGAGTTGTGAAGATTCTGGTGAAGAAACGCTGTCGTCTTACAGGGTCAGGATGTTTTTGAGTGGCTACAGGATTCACTATGGCGGCTTGAAGTACTAGAGTACCGAACCTCCCCTCCACACTCAACCTGCACTGACAGCCACTGTGTAACAAATGATTTAATGAGTCTGTGGGTTCATTAAATGAACTTGAGTGTGTGTATGTATGTGCATGCATGTGTGTATGTGTGTGTGTGTTGCATCCTTGAGCAAACAGAAGTTGCCCATATCTTTAGTTTTATTCCCATTTTACTGAAAAGAAACCTACGTTTGTTGCATTTACAGATAAATCAGCTATATTAGACAGAATCTATATTATATTTGGTGGGCTACACCGGAAATGTGTCACAGAGCTATATATATATATATATATATAGAGAGAGAGAGAAAGAGAGAGAGAATTATAGTATTTGATTGTATTGCCAAACATCGATTTCACTTGTGCCATAAGAATGAAAATGTGAGCTTGTCAGCTGAGACAAACAATGAAGACGTCGTCACTTTAAATACTAACACTGCATCGACCAAATTAATTGCAATTTACTAAACTGTGTAATAGAAAATCCGAATTCTATATTGGCTTGGTGTAAGACCTACAGAATGGCAGCTAGTATTTTGTATTGCTCTGCTGTTGCGAGAAGCAAATTTGTGTGATTTTGAAGAAGTAGATTGCTGTCATTATCAACAAAGCCACACACGGATCCATTTTGGGCGCTGCCATAGTAACTAATGATTTTTGAGTCCATAAACAGCTCGGAATAGACTCAGAGTTGTCGTTTGGTAATTGCGGTAATTCCAGCGAAAAGTGAGCGCAGATTGAGCTGTTTCGACAAAGCATGATGGGTCAAATAACATCCAGAAATCTGAACTCTATGCAGCGCGAGTGTAATGCATTTGCCAAATCAGCCGAGATTACTTGCTAAATGAATCTCTGCGTTTAGATTGGAATGTGTATTTTTGAGAGCATAATATATGTGAAATTGGGAAATCATATATTCATTGTATTATTTATTTTTGTAGGATAGGCTATTTTGTACAGTCTTGTTTTTGCAGAAATACCAACATTGCATATATATATATATATATACTCACTGGACACTTTTTAGGTACTCCTGTTACTGCTCGTTAATGCAAATTTCTAACCAGCCAATCACATGGCAGCAACTCAATGCATTTAGGCATGTAGACATGGTCAAGACGATCTGCTGCAGTTCAAATCGAGCATCAGAATGGGGAAGAAAGATGATTTAAGTGACTTTGAATGTGGCATGGTTGTTGGTGCCAGGCGGGCTGGTCTGAATATTTCAGAAACTGCTGATCTACTGGGATTTTCACACACAACCATCTCTAGGGTTTAGAGAGAATGGTCCGAAAAGGAGAAAATGTCCAGTGAGGTGCAGTTCTGTGGGCGCAAATGCCTTGTTGATGCCAGAGGTCAGAGGAGAACGGCCAGACTGGTTTCAGCTGATAGAAAGGCAACAGTAACTCAAATAACCACTCGTTACAACTGAGGTCTGCAGAAGAGCATCTCTAAACACACAACACGTCCAACCTTGAGGCAGATGAGCTACAGCAGCAGAAGACCACACCGGGTGCCACTCCTGTCAGCTAAGAACAGGAAACTGAGGCTACAATTCACACAGGCTCACCAAAACTGGACAATAGAAGATTGGAGAAACGTTGCCTGGTCTCATGAGTCTCGATTTCTGCTGCGACATTCGGATGGTAGGGTCAGAATTTGGCATCAACAACATGAAAGCATGGATCCATCTTGCCTTGTATCAACGGTTCAGGCTGGTGGTGTGGGGGATATTTTCTTGGCACACTTTGGGCCCATTAGTACCAATTGAGCATCGTGTCAACACCACAGCCTACCTGAGTATTGCTGCTGACCATGTCCATCCCATTATGACCACAGTGTTCCCATCTTCTGATGGCTACTTCCAGCAGGATAATGCGCCATGTCAAAAAGCAGGAATCATCTCGGACTGGTTTCTTGAACATGACAATGAGTTTACTGTGTTTAAATGGCCTCCACAGTCACCAGAGCTCAATCCAATAGAGCACCTTTGGGATGTAGTGGAGCGGAAAATTCGCATCATGGATGTGCAGTCGACAAATCTGCAGCAACTGCGTGATGCTATCATGTCAATATGGAGCAAAATCTCTTAGGAATATTTTTCAGTAGACAAAAGGGAGTCCAACCCAGTACAAGTAAGGTGTACCTAATAAAGTGGCCGGTGAGTGTATACAAACAAGCCCAAAATTATTCATACCCCTGGGCTATAAATAATTTCAGGCTTGAATGTATGTATATACACAAATATATAGATCAAATATATACACAAATATATATATATAACTTGAATCTCACTGGTAATAAAGTAATTTACAAAGTTATTACAGATTATGTTCAAACATGGGAAGACCTCTCATAAGATATGAATGCTGCTGCTAATGTATGAATAGATTTGAATCGTGCGTGTACATAGAGCGAACGAATAAATATTTAAAGGTATATTTACGAGGGGAGGGGTTGACGCTGAGATTGCATACAAGTATCAGCGTTTGCATCGAAAACGACTTCAGCCTTATATACATAAATTCAGCTTTATCATAGTTCGTTTATTTTGTATTTATTTAACAGTGATTTTTTCAAGATGAATCTGAACAAAATGCAAAATGTGTCGAAACACATTTTTAACGAAGTACTGCCTGCGTAGACTGAGCCTCTGATGACGTTTCGACAATTAGTTCACATGACGATGTTTTAACAAACACTTTTACTCCTGTTTGCATGGTGTGTGTTGGAAAAAAAAATTGTTCGATTTTCGTAACGTGAAAAGAGAAGTTCCTGGTAAATTGTCGAGGCAGCTTTTTCAGCACGGATATCCAGGAAATAATATATATGTGTGTTTAGCATTCTTACGTGTACACTTAGACTAGCGGGATACTTGCAAGATACTTGTTTTTGACTTTGTATATAATAGCGCTCTTGAGACACCGTAGCTACAGGAACGTGGTTCCCTGTTGTGTTTTGTTAGAACGCTTTTAGTACACACCGGAAAAAAAAAAAGTGGTCTACAAACATTTATTGGTTTTCAACGGTAACGTGCAATATTGATTTCATTGGGAAACAGTATGTATGCTGTATTTTTATTCATTTATTTTGCTAGTTTGCCCACGAGTCTGCTTCTCGTAGAATAGTCCATCGGCGCGCTTTGTATGCTAGAGTGTGCGTCACATCTGTTCTATGGTGGCTGAGATAGAAATGCACTTTATACAAAGTTAACGTTATTTACGTGACGATTGAGTTGCCAGAATCGTGAGCATGCCAGATCCATTTCAGCACCGATGCCTCTAGTGGCGAAAGTGTGCACTGCATCGGCCGTACAGCGAGAGTTTTTGTTCGCTGCAGTAACATACTACCTGAACATATTGACTTTATTATGCTGTAAAAAAATTAAAGTGTGTGCGTGCGTGTGTGTTTGCTGTTTATTTGGCATGAATTTCTAGCATTTCTTGTAATTTATCAAAAACGATGAAAAGAGTATACGTAGATGTGTAAAAAAAAAAAAGAAGAAGATATATTTATATTACAAATCACTGAGTTGATGTGGTGACATCATATCCCTCCCATAATCCCTCTTTTCACTCCCTACGACGTTTCCACCGAACCTACGAGCACTGTTTCGATGTGATCACCTTAAAATTATCGATTAAAGACTATAAAACAAGCGCTTCCACTGCTGGGCTTGGCTCTATTCAAACTGACAGTGGACACTCCATTCACAGCGTATCTCTTTCCTTTAATCAACATCTTACGATTAATGCCTGCTTGTGTGTAGCAAAAAAAAAAAGTGTTTTATATTCCTCTGCTAAGGAATAGCAAGGCGTTCGACACATCTCGGAAACAAAAAAGGGCTCTGAATAACAGTCTGTATACTTGGTTCTGAAGTTTGACCCACGCAACTGGATATTCTCTAAAATATATGGGAATCTCGGTTTATTGTTTTAATCCTACACTCTTGAAAATAATGGATGATCATTGCTTCTTTGTAGTTTAGGTTCCTGCAGACATTGTTATTCGCTTTACATGTTTTTTAATAGTTTAGGATAGCTTTGAAATATAGTTTGCATTTTCTTTGGAGTTTAGGTTCTGCAGAGATAGTTGTTTTCTTTACAGGTTGTTTACACTCTTAAAAATTAAGGCATTGTCATTGATTGTCCCATGAAGTTTCTATGGCACTATGGTTTTGGTAAAAGGTTCCTTAGGTTTTTAAAATGTTCTTCACACTAAAACACAAATGTTTTTAAAGGCATAGTTCAATCAAAAGGAAAAATTGCTCACTATTTACTCTCCCTCAAGTGATCCAAAACTTTGAGTTTCTTTCATTCTGATGAACACAAAAAAGATATTTTGAAGAAAGCTTAAAATCTGTAACCATTGACTTAGTAGGAAACTACGTCCATAGTACACTGTAAAAAGATCCTGTGATCAATTAGTCCTAAGTTAAAAAACTAAGTTAATCATGTTTTAACTTAATTTTACAAGTTACGCAAGCTGTTTTAAGTCAGTTTAACATAATACAAGGTTAATGGACTCATAAGGTTAATTTGATTCAGCTTAAAAATAAATTTAAGGCAACCGAATTTTTTTACAATGTCGTTACAGGTTTCTAGGTTTTATCTTCTTTTGTGTTTTACACGTCTTACAACTCAAACGGGTTAAGAACAAGGACAGGGTGAGTAAATGATGACAACATTTTAAGTTTTGGGTGAACTTGCCCTTTAAGGCATTTTATAGTTCAAACTCAATTTTTATATATATATATATATATATTTTTTTTTTTTTTTTTTTTAACAATATAATAAAAAAAACTCTATTGTTCTATTTCAAAATCCCCTTTTTGGTACATTTTATCTCAACGATTTTGGCTTTTAAAATATCTTAGTTATTAATATAAGTTAACTTAATACAGTATATAACTAAGAAAAAATTGTTCTTTTTAAGAACTTTGCTATTAAAAGATTCTTTGGGGAGCTAAACAGCAGGGGGTGCTTAACCTGCGGTCTGTGTGAGTCCTAATGCCCCAGTAAAGTGAAGGGGACTCTATACTGTCAGTAAGCATCGTCTTTCGGATGGTCAGGTCTTGACTGTCTGTGTATACTGTTGCTCTCTCACCAATAGCTGGTGTGCGTTGAGCACACTGTTAAATAGCTGGTGTGCGTTAAGCGCACTGTTGTCGTTGTTCTGTGTGCATCATCCGTAAGTAGAGACACCCCTCTCATGATTGTAAAGCGCTTTGGGTGTATGGCCATACAAAATAAATGCGCCATATAAATTACTTATGTACTAAACATCCGGTTCTTTAAAATTGCTTTCAGAAGCTTTTATTTTTAAAAGTGTACACTGTAAAAAATACAAAAAAATAATCCATAAATTAGCAATTTTCCATATTTTGTGACTCATGTTTTCATTTATTTTTGCTTTCGAATTGCATTATGGGATCTTGATCTTTCTTCCGAGAACTTTTAACCTTGAAAAGTTCAAAAAAGTGACTTTTATGAACATTTTTAATAGTTTAAAGTCATATATTGTCTGGGTTGGTGTTGTATATTACTCTACAAAACCCTTGTAATAAACTGCCAGTACATTTCCTGTTATTTTACAGACTTATTTTCTTTATATACTAAATCTTATATTATTTCAAACTACTAAAATGTCAATAAAAGTCACTTTGTTAAACTGTTAAAGAGATCAACATCCCATAATGCAATTCACAACCATAAATAAACAGAAAATACACAAAATATGGAAACCCTTAATTAGCAGATATTTTTTTACAGCGTAGATCAAATCCGTTTTAGCCTTAAGAGGTTTTAAAGCATGTTTTATTAAGATTAAGAGATCAAAATGGCACCAGACTGTAAACCGCTTTTTCTTCTCAAGAGTCTCCTCATGACATTTACCTCTGAAGGCCTGTATTAGATTTTCTTTGTGAACTTTAATGAAAACGCTACAGCTCTTCATGCATGTGAACGGTCCGTCCATGAGCTCTGATAGGGTCCAAAATCCTCAAATCTGAATCCAATCCATCTGAAGCAGTTGAAATAGAGCCAGGACCCGGGTTCGTTGTCCTGTTCAACGCATGCACATTATCCTGAACAAACTGATATACGATATATATATAAATATATAAATATTTAAATGTTTTGTGATAAACAGTATTACGTTCACGCTGGTTTATTTGAGTTCTTTTGATTGTAAATGTGTTATTTTTAACCAGATGTTCGATGTTGTGCACAAAGATTATTAATATTATTTTTTGGATCAACTTAGTATGATTGAAAAACGAGTGGTTTAAGGGGTCTATTTTTTACTATGGGTAGTTAGCCAAGACAAAGACCATTTTACTTTTACTACAGCTGTCGCTAAGTTCATTTATTTAAAGAACCGATTACCAAAGTCATTTATGTTAACCTGGGTATGTGTTAAGTCTATTTTAAACTCTCATTCTCAATGAATTAAAAAGAAACCTGAGGGTCTGTTGAGATAAAAATAGCGATAATATTACTTAAAAGGTTTGTATTCATGCCTTAAATACATAAATTGGCAGCTATATACCCTTATAAATGTGAAATGATTATAGCAACATATAAATATTTAATTATTAATAAACTTTTTGGCAATTCTAAAGCAAATTTTACTCAACTAAATGTACTAAAGTGCATATTTACAAAAATTTAATTAATTTATCTTTAAAAATTATAATCTAAAAGTCAAATACTTCCATTTTTGTAATGATTAACAATTATTAATTAATAATTAATGTCTCAAATTAAAAAAATCTACAGTTTTGATTGATTCGAACTTTTTATAATTTGACTGGCCAAAAATATACGTTTATCATACATTTTTCTCAACTAATTTGATTGGACGGGCAGATATATATCTATATTTATGTTGTGTTGCTTTAATAGCTAGTTGCAAATGAATATAGTTATTGCTGAAATAAATAATCACAGATAACAATAAGAGTAATGAACATATTTGTTTTCTGATTGGATTTTGAGTCTGAGTCGCTACGGGCGAATTAGTAATCATCACTGATTGCAAACACCCCTGCAATTAATTTTTAGATCATTAGTTTTACATTGAATCCCTCAGGCTTCTTTTTGATTCACTTGAAATTAAAACAATGTATGAACATTTGAAGGGAAATGTGGTGGAGAAATAAATCTTTCACTATTATTTATTTATTGTCTAATCTGGGTCATAATGCCATGTAGTGTTTTTGTGTATTTTTTACGTTTTAAGTGTATGTGTGTGTGTGTGTGTGTGTGTGTGTGTGTGTGTGTGTGTGTGTGTGTGTGTGTGTGTGTGTGTGTGTGTGTGTGTGTGTGTGTGTGTGTGTGTGTGTACAGTGACGTACACACAGCAGATCTGGGACCATAGGCAATTGTGGACGGGGGTCCATGTAAATAAACCCGAACTAGTTCGTGTTGAGGTGTTTATTTTCTGTGTCGGTGTAAGTTGAATATTAAAAAAAAAAGATAAATAATGAGTATTATCTATTGTGTTTTATGGTACATAAAGAAAACGATGTAGTTTTATCTTACATTTCAAATGCTTTATCTCTATGGCTTCTGCAAAACTCCCATTCCATTTTATAGATTTGTCAGCACAAAATGCAATAAATGAATACCATTTTATTACGGGTTATTTGACCGAGTCTTCATTCTGAGCAGGGTTTAAATGACTGTGAATTGAAATGTCCTTTATTTTACACACCTGATTATTATGAGCTCATTCATTAGTACTGGGTGGTTTGGGGTGGGATTGACCCTATAATTAACGCTTGATTTACGCTTCAAAACAAAATGTATGGGAAGTCAGCTCTTTAAACGGTGAAAAATATTCTCCCGTGTATTTTAAATGATAATATGAATGATTTAAGGTAAAAGACAATGTATATATACATTTGACCCCCCCTATGACGGGTCATACCATTGTGAATGTATAATCGCGCCAAACAAACCGTCTACGAGAGAAACATTCATTCAGCGCTCTCAAAACAAACCAGACGATCTTACAATACACAATGTAAGTATTCACATCACACTTTTTCTTGTAAAATAGGTGTTTGTGTCTACATATAGCCTAAAAGTAATGTAAAATTAGACGTACAGTATGAAATAGGCTTAGCTAATCAAAGGTCACTGTTCAGAAAACACAGACAACTGGATTCGCTGACGCAATCTACCATCACTGGAAGAGTTTTAATGTGAAAACAAATACAGAAAAACACTGAAAATATCAAAACAAACGACTAAAATTAACAATTCAACCTCACTTATACTTGAACCCAGTTCTTATGTTTGGAAATCTGACATTCTCAAGGTCAGCTGTTTTAAATTACATCTCTGTTTGTTCACTGAAGAAAAGTTTATTGATTCATACTAAAATATTTCTATGTCGAGATTGTGAAAGGGTAAGTATTGAGATTTTCCTTGTGAAGCAGTTTGTGTTTACCAAAACTAAACCACAAAGATGAATTTGGCGTGTAATGGAAACCAGTTGGAATTTAATCAATAGTAATTGGTCCAATCTGAGATTGAAAATGTGCTTAACCTTGTATAATCTATAAACGCATATAATCCAGAAATTACCAGTATTAACATTGAATAGATTGAATTAATTGATGCACATTTGTAACTCGTGATTGCTCAAAATCAGTCCAAATTAATAATAATAGTAATAAATGAGCTAAACATTTTTGTCATTTAAATAAAATTAAACCAATTAAACATAATAATAATAATAATAATAATAAATAAATTTTACTAACACTTAATGGTTTTCACATTAAAAAAAAAAATGCTTTATGCTGGAACTGTTCATTGGCATTCATGTTTATTTATCGACACAAAAGATTGCTGTGGATTTAAGGCTAAATACTGGCTTTACAAAGCTTTTTGACATTTCAGAGGCAAAGTAAATAAATTTGTGGTAGACCAAAGATTAATTCATGCACCGTGTCATCGATCCATCAAGTTTCAAAAGCCTTTTGGGGATGTAATGTAGAACAGTGTTTCCCAACCCTGTATCTAAAGGCACACCAACAGTACATGTTTTCTGACCCATTCTTTTCAGGTTTTGGTGTCTCTTCTAATGTTCTGATGAGTTGATTCAGGTGTGTTTGATTAGGAAGAGGTTGAAAATGTGTACTGTTGGTGTCCCTTTAAAAACTGGGTTGGGAAACACTGTAGAAGACCCTTTTTTCCCTCAATTAATGCTTCATGAATCCACTGATGCATGTAGGAGTTTCAGACACATTCATTCATTTATTTTCTTGTCAGCTTAGTCCCTTTATTAATCCGGGGTCGCCACAGCGGAATGAACCGCCAACTTATCCAGCACATGTTTTACGCAGCGGATGCCCTTCCAGCCGCAACCTATCTCTGGGAAACATCCATACACGCTCATACACTACGGACAATTTAGCCTACCCAATTCACCTGTACCGCATGTCTTTGGAAACCCACGCGAACGCAGGGAGAACATGCAAACTCCACACAGAAATACAGGTGAATTGGGTGAATGCTGGTGGCTAGCACCCATTGACTTCCATAGTAGGAAAAAAATATATACTACAGAAGTCAATGGATGTTTCTTAATATGAAGGAAGCGTCAATGCAGACTTGAGCGCAAAACTTACTCAAGAAGTCCCAGAAGTCATTGCAGCTGAATAAAGGAGGTGGAAAGCACAGCATTTTATATAATTTATTATTAAAGTTCAGAGATATAACTTATTTGTCTCAGTTTCCCAAAATGAGATGGTGAAAATAAACATTAACATGAAAATCTTAATTAAGGAATAAACACAATAAGGGTGTTTATTTGCTGAAATTTGCATTAAAATTAGTTTTATTAGTATTGTGCAACATATATTTGTAAGGTCTTTATGCATAGTACATATTGTGAAAAAGGGAAAAACAAATCTTTTTAAGAATTTTCAATTACAAATGCATGAGGGTCATGTGACCATCAGGAACGCAGCATCTCATTTCTCACAGGGCGCGTTCTCTGTTCTCGCGGTCTCCCGAGTCCGTTCTTCTGCGGTGACTTGGCAAGACCGGTCTCCACAAGAACACGAGTCCATTCTCTGCATTCTTGGAATTGAGAAACAGCCAATGAGTTCCAGCTAACTCCAGCTAAGTTTTGGACAAATGAAGGCAGAGTAAATGGCAGAATTTTTATTTTTGGGTGAACTATTCAACGGATCTGTGCATTTTATTTTATCCTTTATAGTCAGGACAACAAAAACAGTAGATTTAAATAAAAGGCCAACAACTCCAGTATCTAAAAATGAATTTATTAAATCAGAAGTCGGAAGGTATATATACACAAATTCCATATAAAACAACAGAAACGTTTCCAACTAGGTTGCACAATCATGCTCCGCCATCTTCAAACACAGAGGTGTAAAAATCTAAATAAACCGTAAAACACAAACTCACAAATGTGTCTTGAAGTTGTTTTTAATCACAAATGGAACAGAACGAAAAAATAATTTATCATTCAAACATTATGGATTCCTATCATTAATTTCAGTAATGGCGGGAATAATGGGAAATGGACTGTGAACTGGGATCGACGCTCTGGCCCATTCCCTGTGCAGACCGCAAGCCTTGACCCACAGAGCCCATGTTCACCAGCTGGTTAATTGGGCC
Organism: Danio kyathit; assembly: GCA_903798195.1. NCBI lineage: Eukaryota > Metazoa > Chordata > Actinopteri > Cypriniformes > Danionidae > Danio > Danio kyathit. The sequence goes on along the minus strand of LR812524.1, from coordinate 67,234,105 downwards.
GCTCTGAATCAGCGTATCCAATGCTTTCTGCACACTGGGGTTGTCGAAATTGATGCCGGTGCCGGCGGTGGTCGCTGGTCTAGCTGCTCCTGCGGGAGCAGCCAAACGGGCGACTGGAGGCCTGAGCGTGGCCCGAGGGCTAATGCTGCTCTGTGGCTGGACGGTGGCAACTTTGGGCAAGGCGGAGACAGCCGACTGAAGGCTGGTGGTCTGGGGTAAGAGGCTGGGTGGGTAACCCTGCGTTTGGGCTGCTGGAGCGGGACTGGAGGCCACAGACGAGCCGCTGTTAAAGATGCTGAGGATTTTAGCCTGGAGCTCCTGCTGGTTGGTTTGAGCGGAAGCTGACGCAGGGGTCAGATGGCTGGTCTGGAGGCTCAGGGTGGAGTACGTGGGTTGAGCTGGAGCCGAAATGGCCTTTGTGGGCTGAGAGGGCTCGTGGGTCGCAGATGGAGGGTGGGATCCTGGAGAGAGAGCATAAAGTGTAGGGTAAGACATAATGGTTGATGTGTAAAATGTTTTTTGTTTAATCGTCCAATGAAGTGCTTTGAAATGTGCATATTTTTGTTCAACAAATTACGTAATCTCAACAGCCACTAGCTGTTTGTTTTATCACAGCTCTGCCAATGAGAGTGGTTGAGCTCAAGCGCATCAAATGAGAAGCGTCTTGAAGGGGCCAGGGCATGTCAGATACTACAGAGGATTTGATTGGTCAGAAGACTTGATAAGAAACTGAAGTAGGAGGTGAGGTGAAAAAAAATCATTGATTCATTTAGGCAGAAGTGACAAACTGCAAGCTTTATGCTGTGTATTTACTTCATTCGCGCGTCAAATTTCACAACAGTGGCGGATTCACGTGATGGGCAGGGCTTCTGTCTGCCCGGTGACTCTAGCTTCGCTGCTAAGTGGCTAACATGAACTTTATTGAGAGAATAGCTGTATTATGTGCTTTATGAAGGCCGAAAAACAGAGTCGATTCGTTTGGAACCATGTCTGAGTCCACTAGATCCTTTTAGAGGTGCACCCAGCTCTGTGAGTTCATCAACTCCTCCAGAACCTTAACCTGGATGACGGAGGTTTTCAGCAGTGCTTCTGACTGAGCCGAGCCCAGTTTGATGAACTGTTGTCAGTGTTGGCAGGAGCATTTTCCCCAGGAACACCAACAACACGCCCCAACAAGAGCAAGCTCCTTATTGGTTAACGCGGCGTGCAAAAACGCTCAACTCGCACAGTTTCATTCGCGCGAATCACATCATTGACATGTATCGCCCCGCAGGATGTCTATTCACATCTTTGCATTGACTTAACATGTAAATCACTCGGGCTTGACGATTCTTCCGTGTCTGGTGTGAACGCAGCATTAGACGTTTATATCGGTTTCATATCTTCTAAACGTGAATGTTTTTGGAGCACATTAGCTTATAGATATCATTAAAACTAACATCTAAAAAATATTTTACATTTTACCAGACCTTTAATGGATCAGTTCACCCAGAAAACAAAAGTCTGTTATTAAAGGGACAGTTCACCCAAAAGTGAAAAACAAAAACTTTTTACTCGCCCTCAAGTGATTCAAAAACTTTTAATAGTTTCTTTATTCTGTTGGGCACAAAAGGAAATCATTTTAAAAATGATGGAAACGTGTAACCATTGACTTCCACAGTATTTGTTTTACCACTGTGGAAGTCAATGGGTACAATCAACCACAGGGTTTCCGTGGGGTCTTAAAGTCTAAAATATAAAAAAATCGAAATTTTAGGCCTTAAAGTCTTAAATTCGCTGTTCTAGGTCTTAAATATTTTTGCACAGGTTTTATTTTTCCGATGTCCATGCTCATTTAAATTCTTTTTGTTGTTGTTGCTTGGCTTTCGTGGTGTTGTAGTCCTTTACTTCACTAGTCCTAATGTAATTTGCAGTATTACAACTACAAATGAGACCAGCATGCAATAGCCAATCAGCTTTCTGTTATTGGGGCCCAGAGCGCGCAGCGAATGTGACGTCATCGATGTGTTTGCGGAGGTTCGCTTTCGGTGCGCGTGACATGATTTCGGGTGGCGCGTGAAAAGATTTTGGGTGAACAGTTCGCGCGGTGCCGCGTTTTATTTAAGTTGATTATGAAACACTTTGAAGAGATTTTGTCTGAAACAGGTACGACTGTACAGACATCTTAACGATCTGTCCATGCGTGATCGTCATAGAGATAACTAGATGACCAATAATTCTTGGCTAGAAATTGCAACAGCCGTGGAAAAGGAGAAAAGTTTTTGTAAAAGTTTGGAAAAACCTGAGGGATAAGTTTGTTAAAACAAAAAGAAAAAGATGCCATGGCAAAAGTGGAGACCCAGGTGGTTAATAGCTACAAACTAAAATTAAGTGACAAATTATGTCTTTGATAACTGGAAAAGAATATATGAACCTATCAGTTTACAATATACTGATGCCCAAATTCTGGGCTTTATTGGTGATAATGGTCAGGAATGTTGGACCATTATTGCCTTTTTAACTAGCCAGACAATAATGTGTGAATTATTGAGTGGCCAAAATAAAAAAAACGTCAGTATTGTTAGTACGTTTTTTTTTTTTTTGCTTTTATTCTTAGCATAATAAAATATATAATTGTAGAGCAACCCATTTTCTCTTGTCATTGATATTTAACTTTAATAGGTAGAACTGTCCGAGATATGAACAAAAGCAAGTGACGCATCAAAGTTTAATTTAAAAACTCTTGAATGGTTATAAAAATCTTTATAATCATTATAATAAATTATAAAAATAATAAAAAATAATAAGTTTTAAAATCTCGAACGATATTAATGATATGACGTAGTTCCATTAACGAACTACATCTCTGTTTATTCGTCTGACTTAACGGTGGATTCTTTTGATCAGCCCCTGACGTTTTAAAGAATATCACAACGGCGAATGCATCAAGTATAAAATCCTCGACGTTTCATGAGGTGCGCACACAGTCAGCGGAGGTGTGCGATGCTGCGCCAGTGAAAGTATAAATCAGCTTTAATATGTTTTTTTTTTGTAGTTCAGTGGTCCATCTAACCTGTCTTTAGTACAGTTCAATTTAAATAAATGTATTTTACCACTAATTTTGTGATTTTGCATTTTCTCTCGCGTGTTTTTGATATTGTGATATAGGTCATAAATTTAATACTTAATGGTCTTAAAAAGGTCTTAAATGATATTGACATTATGATATTGACATTATGATATCTGCAGAAACCCTGCAACCAGCATTCTTCAAAATATCATCTTTTGCGTTTAACAAAACAAACTCAAACAGGATTGAAATAAGTAAAGCATGAGTAAATGATAATTTTTTTTGGGTGAACTCTGCCTTTAATGTCACACCTTTATGTTGTTTCAATCCAATAAGACCTTCGTTCATCTTCAAAACACAGATTAGGATATTTAGATGAAATCCTGGAGCACTCTCATCCTCTATAGACAAGTGTCCAGAGATGCTCAGACCAAAAACAGTCAAAACTTTACATGTGACTTCAGAGGTTCAAATGTAATCATACAAATGCAGCCCATAAACGCACACCCTGATCTGATGCGGAACAGAAGATCTAAGTAAACATAAATCATATTTCTTAAATCATTTTTCCTTTGGTGCACAAGTGTTAGAGCTTGATATGATTACAGTAAAACCACTAAAGTCACATGTAATGTTTTGACTTTTAGTTTCTTTTCTGCTCTTTGAGCATCTCGGGACTCTTCTATGGAGGAAGAGAGAGATCTAAAATATGATCATTTGTGTTCTGAAGGTGAACCAAGTTCTCAGGGGATTGAAACAACATGAGGGTAATTAATAGAATTTTCATTTTTTTAGTGAACTAGCCCTTTAATACACTAATAGTAGTTACCTGTGTCAGTAGTGCTTCTGACAAGACGATCACGTTTATCTCGGAGATATTCGATTAGCCTGGCCAGCTCTTCTGGAGTCATAAACCTGAGAGGTGCAAAGATAATTTGTCAATCCAACTTTAACCAGTTAAACAGCCTGACTCTAAATTACACCGCAAGAAAGCAATATGCCATTAAATATAGAAAATTGACAACTGAAATAGTCAACTAAATGACAAATAAACAATGTTTTAATTATTTTAGTTATTAGGCAAATACAAAATCACAATAAGGTACAGTTCATTAAGATTAATGGATCTACTAACATGAACAAACAATGAACAATACATTTATTACAGTATTCATCCAAGTTAAAGTTAGTAACTAACAAGCACAGTGTTGGATTTTAATAATGCATTAGTAAATATTGAACTTTGATTTAATAAAATCTGTACAATTATTGTTCATTCTTCTTCATTTTAGTAAATATGTTAAATGAACTAAACTTTACCGAACAAACAAAAACTATAAGCTACCTAAAATGTCAATCTATTCTAAATAACTGCATCTGTCAAAGAAGCATTAAACAAAAGTCTTGTTTATAATGTTAACAAAACCCTTTAGCTTTATCCAAAGACAATCTGAAAAACAATTATGGCTTCAGAAAAGGTATTAACAATATAAAAAAAGTTCATTAAATTGTTTATATATCAAATTATATAATAATTAATAGTTTTAAATCAATTTAACACAACCTTAGTAAGCATAAGAGGTGTTAAAAAAACAAAAAAAAAAAACCCAAACTATTAGACACTACTGTTTTTGACGTACCTGCCCTCGGACAGCAGCGTAACCGCAGTCAGGACAGTAACCGGATGACCCTCTCTGTCATGTTCCCTCATCAACACATCATCAGCCATCTTGGCCGCCTTCCTTGCAATTTCGTCCCTTTCTTTAGCACGGTGCTCAACTTTAAACGTTTCAAAGTTGTGCGCCACCAGAACCATGGCATCCTGAATGGGCATGTTCCTGTGCTCTGCAACAACAGAAAGAGATCACATGCTTATCTAAATTATTTGTATGATTACTGTATTGCATTTTATATATTGGTTTTAATAGCCATGGTGTTTAGTTGCATTGAATTCTTTACATTTTCAAAAGGTATGGAAGAACACATACCTTGTGGTGTCCCAAAGAGAATATTGACTGTACAAGAACGATGAACTTGGTGCTGCTGGGTAATAATGATGGCAAAGGGCGTACGTGCACGGCTCACGTCCTCCAGAGCTTGAGTTAAAGACACTTCAGTATTTAGGAAGATTAGATCCACCACCATACCCAGATCCCGAACTTTCCTGCCCACTGTTTCAGCATATTCCCTGCGCACACACACAACAAAACATTTACTCCAGTAAAATGACTAATAAAACCAAGTTTAAGATGGTTTATTTAGTGTTCAAGACTCACTTTTGCAGCTTGTTGACCACTATGACAGAGCAGTCCACTGGTCTCTCAAGATCATATCGCTTCTGCAGCTCTTCATAATATTGCCGGTAGAGTTCGTTCCTACGCCGCTCTTCAGGGCGCATGCGCTCTTCTGTCAATGCAGAAACAAACACTTAGCAAGCCTTGAATTGAAATATATCATTACATAGGGGTTCTCAAACTCGATCCTGGAGGGCCGGTGTCCTGCAAATTTTAGTTCCAAACCCAATCAGACACACCAGGGCTAGCTAATCAAGCTCTTACTAGGCTTTCTAGAAACATCTGTGCCGGTGTATTGAAGCAAGTTGGAGCTAAAATCTGCCGAACACTGGCCCTCCAGTACTGAGTTTGAGAAGCCCTGCCATATCATATCAATCATCCATTAATCAAATCACTTACGCTTCTTTTTTCGCTTAATTTCTAAAAGAATCAGTTGTTTAAAACCAATCATTTCTTGAATATCTTAATACCTAACCTAAACCAACCAAGGTACCTGCACAAAGACCTCTAATTTGTCATTTCCGTCAAAAAACACAAAAATTAGTCAGAGTAGCACTTGCTGCACCATATTTTATATTTATATAGCAAAAAGAAAATCACTACTTGTTGTAAACCTGCAATTGTCACAAAAACCTTAATTTTCTTTATGCAACAAAGCAACTTTATTTTAAAAATAAAAATTGTTAGTAAAAATGTTAATAACCCACCCTCTGGCTCTCTTCTGCCGTTCCAGGGGTCTCTGTAGCGATCCGAGTACGCCTCATCTTTCTTCCGATAATAATCGTACTCTCCACGATAATAACGGTCATAACCTTCCTCTCTGTGGAAACACAATACATTTACACCGGAAAACTAGTGAAATTTAAGAACAAAATGACCAAATCAATCTTAAAGGGGTCATGAACTATCTTCCTTTTTTTGCACTCTTGTCTTTTTAATGCAAGTTGTTTTTAAAGAAATCACATAGTTTTCTGAAATGTTTTGGATGTTTTAATATTATGATGACCTCTTATATGTCAAAAGATCAAGGGAATTTTGGTTTCTCAGTTCATGACTCCTTTAAAAGTCCTGTTTGTGCACCTTAAAGAAGGCTCTTTCTCCCTGCTCTCGGACCCCCTGTATCGTTCTTCAGCCGGGGGTCTATCCTCATGTTCACGTGTTGAAGCGGGACGCGATTCACGGCTGTTGGCCCTCATCTCTCGACTTTCACGGTGGTATCGAGAATCTCGTCCGTGCACCGGGGACCGAGAGCGAGGACGGGGCTCGCGACTCTCCCCATAAGAGCTGGATGGCCTGAACAGAATAAATACACTTGATCAACGCATGACAGTTAAACCCGTTTCCCCAAAACTAATCTCTATTAAGACTACAAAATTTAACTTATGCACTTAAAAATGGTTACAAGATTTAAATCAAGTGGTAAAAAACAGAATGAACATTTTGTTTTGTTATACCGTACAAGCATGAGTGGTGCCTGTCGCAAAATTCCCGTCATTTATTTTAAAAAACGATCCGTCGCAAATTCTAAATATAAACTTTTCAGAAATTATATCACATGTCTAACCTTATCTGTTCATGATAATCCTTAGTGATCTTTGGTTCCACTGAGTTTCCACGAGTCATAAACTGTTTTTATTTACATTTTTGCAAGTCAAACAGCACTTTTTTTTATTGCTTCCACTCCGATCCACGTCAGCAAAATGATTTGCTAAAATAATGGTTTTAAAACAGAGGTGATGAACCGACAAGGTGGTGACTGGAGAGATACACACCAACCTGACAACCTCCAAAAACTAATTTAGAAATCCAACAATTAAGTGAACAACTGAAATGGTTTAAATTACTGTTTAGTTCTTTACATCCCATTCAAGTACATGAAATAGTTTTAGGTTTTAGGAAGTGACAAACTGGAGTGTCGAGAACCCGCAACTGTCAGCTGACGATTTTGAAAACCGTGCATAGTAAGTGAACAGAATGAATAACACACCGTTTAGACAAGAACACACCAAGGGAAATGCACTCAAATTACCCTTTCAACTTTATTTCAGTTAATTCTGATACAACTAAAAGGAAAATTGGAAAAAAAAAAAAAAAAAAAAACTGAACAAACTAAAAAGCGAAAAGCCACGGGAAATGTATACTGAACCGATTTTGCGCACCCGACAATGATATTGCGATATTGGTGAATTCCGGTGTGGAGGGAAAAAACGGTTACCAAAATTCTCGATAGATGTCGTCTTCAGTAGCAAAAAGATCCCAGCGATACATTACCCTGCGTGGAGGACTTGATCTGGATTTATTCTGTCGTCTCTCAGCTGCCATATTTACATCTGAAAATAAACCAATCCAAACGTTCAACATGACAGATGACGGAAATATTTCAGAGCCAAACGAGTGTTTGATTAATAAAACAAACACTTTGTTCTGCATTATATGTTTAAATTAGAAACATTTCAACAGTAGTTTAAAAGTAAATACTACAACTTGTGAAGTAATAATTGAACTGGTTTATTGTTTTATTGCCTGATCATTATGGCAAAAACACAAATGTTACATTAACACAATTAAACAAACAGTAAATTACAACAATTGAAATGATTTAAGGTTCTTTAATAATGTATGAAAGATTCTAAATAGCTTTTTACCCCCAAGTACTCAATAACTTTCTAAAATGTAGTAAAAAAAGCAGTGCAGGATCTTGTGAACTTGTGCATTTGTACATCAGGATTTAATTTTTCCCTGCTGTAAACGCTTATTAAATGCCTAACTAATCTAAACCACCAATAAGAACTGCCACTTTACACAAATAGTTATAAGAAGCCACTGAAAAAGCACCAATTTATGTATTAACAATTCACAAAATGGCACCATAATAATAACAACATTGTTGTACAATTTTAATTCCCCAGTCATGAACAAGACCAGTTAAATGAAGGGGAATAAATTGTATGCATGTAAACTAATTTCTAAAACGTCAGAAGATACTAAAATTTTACTTATTTGATAAAGTGGCAACTTGGTTTTATTTAGCATATACCTTTACATATAAAAAAAAATCTCTAGACACAGTTTCTTAGTAGATGAAGTTAAAATGCTTTGCTTTATTAAATTCACGACAGTAGAGTTACAGTAAAATTACATACAAGGATTTGTTTTGTTTTTTCCGTCAAATCTAATAACTCCTGCGTTTAAATACTAAATCAGACCTTACCTAGTTTATAACCTCTATAAACTCGACCGTTATGTCCGGCTTTAGCGGCCTCTGCATCCTCCAATCGTTCAAACTGCACAAATCCATACCCACGAAACAGGGACAAAGCTGAAAAAGGGAACAATCATTTTTCGTTTTACGCAAAAAAGAAGCGTTTTATTGGTGGATTTTTGGCCTAAGCTTCCTTTGCTTTCTCCAAAACGCTATTTAGATCTCGAGACTAAAGAACTGTGGATAAAACACATAATTTTTCGAAGTCTTTAAATTTATACGCTACTAACCCTGGATTTTCCCATATGGCCTGAAAAGATCCTCCATGTCCTTCTTCGCCATGTGTGCCGTAGGCAAATTTCCAACAAAAATCCTTCGCTCCAGGTCGCGAGGGTCATTGCTGTTGGTGACGTACGAAGGTGGTGGTGTAGCACTCCGACTTCTTCTGTGCGACATGGCTCTACGAGATTTAGGTCAAGGCCCGCTTTCAAGGAACGCTTGCAGTTGATTTTAGATACAAGACTATTTGTTTAGCTATATTTCCCCAAGGTCTTGAAATTGACGATGCATCGACATGTAAGAAAAGAGAGATTCCAAAGGTAAAATGTCTGGACAAAATAAGAAAACACTGCAGAAGCCTTTATGAGTCAACATGACATCAACATGTATCATCTAAATAAATAGCAATCAAGTGTGAAAGAATACTGATTTAATTGACTTACTGCTATCTATGAAAAGGATCTACGCAATTTCATGTTGACTTTAAAGACACTCTTGAGAAGATTCACAATATATTCAGTTCCAAGTTGATTTACATGGCGTGTTTTGCTGCCTTATCAAGAAAACTGTATGGTCATTCACACCAAATAAAATGTTTTAGGTGTAAAGCACTTGATCGCAGGAGGCCTAGGGATTTTCAGGAACGTTCTCATCAGATTGTGCATTTTAAATCAAACATATCTCAAGTATTTGAGTGAGGATTGATTCTTGATGAAGACGAAAGGAAAAACCTGTTGGATGAACCGACCACAAATCACGAAACGGAAAACACGAGACCTTTCGCTGAAGGAAACACCAACCAGACAGACCTGAAAGAGTAGTCAACGTTAATGGGGATAAACTTAAAATGCTCCCCAAGTGTTTCTCGCAGGATGTCCAAAATGTAAAAATTAGATATCCAAAATATAGAGCTGACGCTTGAACAGAATCAACAATTCAGTCAGTAAAAATGCTGGCAGTCACGACCCGAGGACTTTTCGCTCCACATTAAAGCTCTAAATTGAACTCACGTCCGACGGAAACTGTGCATGTTGACAACGCTGTAGTCTTTGTGGTCCGCATTGTATTTTTCCCATATTTGACAAGCTGCCAAATGTCATCAGACCCCGAGTTTTCAAAGCCATTTTACCTGATGAATGTCACTCCAACTTACTTCTGCAGCACAGCAAAAATGTTATATTTTATTTATGAATAACTATGAAAAGCATATAACATACTCTAAATATGAGTAAGATGCCATGTTAATCATATCATAGTCTAAATTACATAAAATATTTTATTGACTAAGATTAGGGCAGGAGGTGGAATATTACATATTTTTACTAAAATCTACAATAGTATACCTCTGTGGTGAGTTCAATAGTAAAATAAATATATCTTAAATCTATTTTTTTTAACCTATTTTGTATTTGTAATGTTTATAGTGGTATATAGTACAATAGGAAATGTAACACCTAAGGTTATTCAAGTAGTACAGCCGAGAGAGTTAACTGCTAAGGCAATTATTTCGTGACATTTAGTACATTAATACACTGTCATTTAATCTTTATTGTGTTTCTTTTTATTATCCGAAAGGTAGAGCAAATAAGCTGGTCAAAGAGTGAAAGCGGACAGCGCGAACCCTCGTCAGCCATTTTGTGACCGTAGGTGACGTCACGCGAAATCAAACCGTGTAAAACACCACAAAAATCCCCCTGCAGACGAAAGAGACCGCATATTCTGGTGAAAATGATGCAGATTGTTGATGCATATTCTGCCTATTAGAAGCATTGGGGATAAAGGCGCACATTTCGGCTAGTGCACGACTCGAGCAGACGCCATGTTGCTCCAGAAATCAGCGCAGCAGATGCTCCGTCGCTCTGAATTCACTCGTACAAGTTTTTCCCCCCCGAGATGGAAGATTTTGATCATTATTAAATTACAAAACGAGCTTTGCGGCTTTTTAAAACGATCAAAACAAGAACATGTGAAGATTCGACAGATAGATCGGCTAACACTTAGCTTAGCGCTAATGTTGCATCAAAAACAATGGATGCAGTTTGAGATCCAGAACTTAACATTTATTAAAATATTTTTGTCGGATGCTGGAAGCAAAGCCTTACCGTCACCATGGGAAGCTTGAAAGGATCCTGCAATTTCCTTACGGAGTCTTGATTGTGCGAAAAGATTGCGATGAAAGTCCCGCTGCAAAACAGCCGCAACCGTGCGGTAATCCTGTGCGGAAGTGCGAGTTGCTTAGAGACAGTGTTGACGGGACTGTTTCCAAAATAAAAGTACGAGTTGAGCAGTCCCGGTTGATGTACTCATCATTCTCTTTAAAACAAGGTATTTAATTTCCTTACTGACAGGTTTAGATTTTAAAAAAGAAGTAAACAACTGAGCTAAACGTCCATATATTAAAATTCTAAATATATACAAAGACGATTTTCCCTCAAAAGTATCACATCCATCAGATAAGAGCAGCTCAAAAATTTATTTTTTTAAATGTGGGAATATGAAATCAGAGGTAATTCCTTATGAACTAATTGTGTATTTCTTAGTTTATTCTACAGCATAAGGCTATTTCAATCATTATGTTAAATAGCTATAATATCTATATATAGAATATCTATCTATCTATATATCTGTCTGTCTGCTTTAATTGGCATAAAAATCTTTTAAAAGTCAAAATGGCTATTAAAGTATAACCATATATAATTTTTTGTCTTTTTTACATTTTCTTTTTCGGCTTAGTCCCTTTATTAATCTGGGGTCACCACAGCAGAATGAACCGCCAACTTATCCAGCATATGTTTTACACAGTGGATGCCCTTCCAGCCGCAACCAACACTGGGAAAACACCCATACACTCTAGCATTCACACTTATACACTTTGGCCAAATTAGTTTATTCAATTCACCTATACCACATGTCTTTGGACTGTGGGGGAAACCGGAGCACCCGGAGAAAACCCACACCAGCACGGGGAGAACATGCAAACTCCACACAGAAACGCCAACTGACCCAGCCGAGGCTCGAACCAGCGACCTTCTTGCTGTGAGGTGTTGCTACCTTCTGCGCCACTGCGTCACCCTTTAATGGGCATATATATATATATATATATATATATATATATATATATATATATATATATATATATATATATATATATATATATATATATATATATATATATATATATAATTATTATTTTTTTTTTAAGTCAACCAAATGGCTTTCAAAGTATAACCATATATAATTCCCCCTTTGGTTTTTGTCTTATTATTTTTTTATTTATTTAATTTATATATCTTCTTCTTTTTTTTTTTTTTTTTTTTTAGTGTAATATGCATGTTTGTAATGTGCACAATGTAACACCATTGCTTTTTTATTTATCTATGTTCTTTAATGGGCATAAAAAAAAAAAAAAAAATTAAAGTCAACAAAATGGCTTTTTAAAGTATAACCTTATTTATATTTTCATCAGTTTTTTTGTCTTATTCTTTATTTCATTCAATTATTGTATAAGGATGGTTTGTTCTGTAGACTATCAAAAAAAATATAGCTTAAAGGGGCTAATAATATTGACCTTAAAATGGTTTTCAAAAAAATGAAAGCTGCTTTTATTCTAGCCGAAATAAAACAAATAAGACTTTCTCCAGAAGAAAAAATATTATCAGACATACTGTGAAAAATGTTTTGGTCTGTTAAACATCATTTGGGAAATATTTAAAAAACAAAAAGAAATTCAAAGAGGGGCTAATAGATCTGACTTCAACTGTGTGTGTGTGTGTGTGTGTGTGTGTGTGTGTGTATATATATATATATCTTTTTATATATATCTTTTTAAATTTGTGTGTGTAATATGCATGTAATGTAATGTGCATAATGTAAGGCCATTGCTGTATTTTTTTCTAAAGTTCTAAGTTTTTGTACAGTAACTGTTTTTTAGATCAATTATCTATCTATCTATCTATCTATCTATCTATCTATCTATCTATCTATCTATCTATCTATCTATCTATCTATCTATCTATCTATCTATCTATCTATCTATCTATCTATCTATCTATCTATCTATCTATCTATCTATCTATCTATCGTTGCCTGAAACGTTGCGAACTTTTATTTTGACACACTAAGACGCAATCCATCATGTGACTCCACGGGAAAGTTGAAGTCACATGAGTTTTTAGTCTACTTAATTTCCCAGCCGGTTGTCGGATCGTTTCTTTTAGCACACCTGGGAAGGTAAGACTAGCAAAATAACACTACTTTGGGTCATTTTATAAGTTGACTTTTACTAAATAACATCAGAACACGCCTTGGTTTTTAATCGTAAGAAAAACAATCCTAATTTCCTGATTGGTGCTTTGAGTTACATAAATGATTCACAGTTTCTCTTTTGGTTTTCGGTGTTATTTTAGTTTATAGATGAATGTAGTTTGAATTGTAAGGTGTGTTGAGGGGCTGTTGGTGTGTTTCAGATGCATCTTGTGTTGGTGTGTTTGCTGCTGGGGCTCCTGGAGGCTTTTGGAGCTCCAGATGCGGATGAGGTCAAATATCTGCCTGGACTTTCCAAACAGCCCAGCTTCAAACATTATTCTGGATACTTCAATGTGGCAGACAACAAACACCTTCACTACTGGTCAGCAGCACGGCCTTACTTTCATTTAAAATGGGTTTACAGTTGTGTGTGTGTCTGTCTGTCTGTCTGTCTGTCTGTCTGTCTGTCTGTCTGAGTTTGTGTTGTGTGGCGTTTGTTTGATTGTTTGTGTGTCTATGGTCTGTTTGTTTGTGTGTCTGTCTGTCTGAATTTGTTGTGTGTTGTTTGTGTGTCTGTGGCGTGTTTATTTGTGTGTGTGTGTGTGTGTGTGTGTGGTGTTTGTGTGTCTGCATGTCTGTGAGTTTATTTTGAGTTGTGTGGTGTGGTGTCTGTTTGTGGTGTGTTTTTTTGTGTGTCTTTCTGTCTGTGAGTTTGTGTTGTGTGGTGTTTGTTTGATTTTGTGTGTGTGGTGTTTGTGTATCTATGGTCTGTTTGTGTGTCTGTTTGTCTGAGTTTTGTGTTGTGTGGTGTTTGTGTATCTATGGTCTGTTTGTTGTGTGGTGTTTGTGTGTCTATGGTGTGTTTGTTGTGTGTGTCTTTCTGTCTGTGAGTTTGTGTTGTGTGGTGTTTGTTTGATTGTGTGTGTATCAATGGTCTGTTTGTCTGAGTTTTTGTGTTGTGTGGTGTTTGTGTGTCTATGGCGTGTTTGTGTGTGTTCGTTTTTGAGTGTGGTGTTTGTGTGTCTGTCTTCAAGTTTTTGTGTGGATTTTGTCTATGGTGTGTTTGTCTGTCTGTCGGCTGTGTGTGTGTGTGTGTGTGTGTGTGTCTGTTTTTGTGTGTGTCTGTATGTCTGTGTGATTGTATACATGCGTATATGTGTGTATTTGTTTGTGCGTGTGTCTGTTTGTACATGCATGTATGTGTGGTTTGTGTTGTTTGTGTGTGTGGGGTTCTCTGTGATGTGTGTGTATGTCTGTGTGTTTGCGCATGTCTGTTTGTATGTCTGCTTGTGTATGTCTGTTTGCACATTTGTGTGTGTGTGTATATTTGTGTGTTTGCTTGTCTGTTTGTGTATGTCTGTTTGTTTGTTTGTGCGTGTGTGTGTCTGTCTGTTTGCGTGCGTGGTTCTGTGTTTTGGTTGTGTGTGTGTGTGTGTGTGTGTATATATTTGTGTGTTTGCTTGTTTGTTTGTGCGTGTGTGTGTGTCTGTCTGTTTGCTTGCGTGGTTCTGTGTTTTGGTTGTGTGTGTGTGTGTGTGTGTGTGTATATTTGTGTGTTTGCTTGTTTGTGCGTGTGTGTCTGTTTGTTTGTGCGTGTGTGTGTCTGTCTGTTTGCGTGCGTGGTTCTGTGTTTTGGTTGTGTGTGTGTGTGTGTGTGTATGTTTGTGTGTTTGCTTGTTTGTGCGTGTGTGTCTGTTTGTTTGTGCGTGTGTGTGTCTGTCTGTTTGCGTGCGTGGTTCTGTGTTTTGGTTGTGTGTGTGTGTGTGTGTGTGTGTGTGTGTGTGTATGTGTATATATATATATATTTGTGTGTTTGGGTTTGAGTTGTGTTGTCTGTTTGTGCTTGTGTGTGGTTCTCTGTGGTTTGTGTGTGTGTGTCTGTCTCTATCTCTATCTCTCTCTGTATCCATCTATCCCTGTGTGTGTTTGTTTTGCTGTCAGGTTTGTTGAGTCTCAGAAAGATCCGGTCAGCAGTCCGGTTGTTCTGTGGCTGAATGGAGGTCCAGGATGCAGCTCTATGGATGGTTTGCTCACTGAACACGGCCCTTTTCTGGTGAGAAATCACAGCACCTCTGCTTTTAGCAAACTAGTTTAGGGCAGAGGTCTCAAACTCCATTCCTTGAGGGCCGCAGCTCTGCACAGTTTTTCTCCAACCCCATTCAAACACACCTGATCCAACTAAACAAGATGCTTAAGAGTAGTAGGGTTTCTTAACAGTGCAGTGTTGATTTCATCTTTTAGTTTTTTTTTACAGTACTATGTTCAGGGTGTCCACAGGGTCTTAAAGTATTAAAAGTTGATAAATCAATGTAGAGAAATTAGGCCCTTAAAGTATTACAGTTTTTCTCAGTGGCTTTTGTGCATTTCTCACAACACTATTTACATTTGCACAACAGTTAATGCATTTCTCAAAACAATTAGTCATTTGTGCACATCATAGTAGCAGTTTCCCATTCCTTCCAACAAATTGCAAATGCTTTTGGACATGCATCAACTGCTTTCATACAACTCTCTGCTGTTTGTAACATTATCATTTGCTTATGTCATGTCAGTCAAAATGAACTAAACTTGTGGATGCTGAATAGTCATTCCATATAAAACTAATAGTCCTCATTTCATTACTGGAGTCATTACGTACAAAAATGTTGAACTAGTTGTCAAAATCTGTCAAGCAAATTTTATTTAAAAATTTTTTTTTTTTTTTCTGAAAATGTCTCCTAAATTGAACAATTTGATGAATGATTTGCAGACCTGTGTATGTTGTAGGTTCAGTTCCAATATGTACTGCAATATTGTTTACAGTTGTGCACAGCTCTACCCAAAGGACGTTTATGTTTGTTGTAAATAAGGGTGTGTTTATTCTTTTGCACAATGCTGTGAATAAATTAGAATTGTAAAGAGCAAATGCAGTAAACATGTGAAACATACATATTCAGTGTCTTGTACTCAGATACCTCAGTAAATGCAGTGATGTCTAACTTTACTGTAGTTTTCAAATGGCTGTGCAAATAGTATATAGTGCTGTCTTGAGCATTTTCAGAAAGTGTCACCAAAATCTGACTTTTTTTGCATTGGAAAAAATGAACAGAGTAAACTGTCCTAATGAAAACATGACAAAGCCATTTGACTATCTTGTTCATAAACAATGGTGTCAGGACTTTCCATCTTGATGACACTGACACTTTCATTGACATCCATACTTGCTTTTGAGAAATGAGCTCTCTATTTTGAGAAAGTGACGCACTTTTGCAGGTTATCCACTAGGTTTTGCAGTTTGCACTAATTGTTTTGAGAAATGCATTAACTGTTGTGCAAATGTAAATAGTGTTGTGAGAAATGCACCAAAGCCACTGAGAAAAACTGTAAAAAGTCTTAAATGCTATTTTGCAAGGTATGAAATTTTATATCATTTTTGACTGTGCAATGTATGGTTGTATGCTAAAGTTTGCCTGCATTAAAACTGTGAATATCAGGATGCTGTGTAGTTTATGAAATCAATGAAATCCTGCTAGATTTGACGTCATGCTGCTTTGTTTACTGCAAAAATCAAGGCAACACCATTATTTCTGCAGTTCTATAGGTGCCAACCTGCTGAATTGGCTAGATTTGGTCTGTTTATTCATTATATGAATAATGTTTTAGTTTTGGATTAGTTTCTTTCAGTAATATTTAGTAAATATACTGTAAGTTAAAATCTCACCAGTGTTTCCAGTTGAAACCTGAAGTGGTTTTAAGGTCTTAAAATGTATATAAAGAGTCTTAAAAAAAAAAAAAAAAAAAAAAGGGTCTTCAAATGTATTGAATTTTACTCTCTGATTCCTGTATGTACTCTGTATGTTGATTATCTTTTAAGGGTTTTCTCAACAGTGCAGTGTTGATTTGATCTTGTGTTTTTAACAGCACTGCTGATATGGTAGTTTTAGTTTTATTAACAGTACTGTTGATTTCGCTGTTTGGTTTTTATGGTAAATCATTAACTGTATTTGTGGTTTTTTTATAGCTTGTTTGTTTTATTTTAACTCTACTGTTCTGATTTTATGGTTCAGTTTTTAACAGTAATTATGTGGATTTTAATGGTTTTAACAGTATTTTTTTATAGTTCAGTTTTGAACAGTATTTGTTTATTGTAAAGTTATAAAATCAACAAATAAAATTATAAATAATGTAAAGTAACGGGTAGCATGGTGGCTTAGTGCTTAGCACTGTCGCCTCACAGCAAGAAAATAACTGATTCTCAATTTCTAAATTATTTAATATAATTGTTAACCTGCAATTTTCTTCTGATAACTTACGGGCCACCTGGTCTCAAGACATTGGAATTGACATGGAAAGCGGTCTTGAACAGGGTTAACTCTTTCCCAATCTGTGCACGTCACAGGCTAATGCAATGCAAGGTAGTGCATAGAGCTCATGGGTCCAAAAGCAGGCTAGCTCGCATCAACCCGTCTATTGACCCTAAGTGTGACGGGTGTCATTCCGGTTCAGTTACTTTAATCCATATGTTTTGGTCCTGTCCTTCCCTGCTTTCTTTTTGGAGACAAATTTTCCTCTCACTATCGGCTATTACCACTGTTGATATCCCACCGTGTCCAATTATTGGTTTATTTGGCGTTCGTCCGCCTGACCACACTTTACCCTTTCACTTTGTTGCCTTCTTAACCCCTACTGGATACTAGTTCTGGTCAACACATTGTAGACTTGCTTTTTTCTGTATATAAGATTGCACTAGTGTATTTATTTATTTATTTTTATTTTTTGCTCAAAATACTCTTCAGTGTATTTGCTTATTGTTACATGTTTATGCTGTCCTTTTTGTATATTTTTGTTTTTCTTTTATTTTACAATGTATAAATAAAACATGAAAAAACAAATCACTGATTTGAGCCCCAGCTGGGTCAGTTGGCATTTGCATGTTCTCCCCGATGTCGGCGTGGGTTTCCTCTAGGTGCTCCTGTCAATGTGTCCTTCCTCCGATTTTAAAAAGTAGGCAGCACATTTTAATGACTCAATATGCTACCCATCAAATTTTGCTACTGGTGTAAATTTTAATGTAGATTGGTGTGATGAATGAAGCTGTAATATTGCCCTAACCTACCTAATCCTTAACCCCAACCTCAAAACCATTCAAATACAGTGATGGTAGCATAATCTGATGGGTAGGATTAAATGTCAGGTCACCGGTCTCCCCCACAGTCTAAACGCATGCGCTTTAGGTGAATATGAGTGTGTGAATGAATGTGTATGGGTGTTTCCCAGTACTGGGTTGTGGCTGGAAGGGCATACGCTGTGTAAAACATATGCTGGAATAGTTGGTGGTTCATTCCGCTGTGGCGACCCCTGATAAAAAAGGGACTAAGCCGAAGGAGAATGAATGAATGAATTATAAAATGGTAAATAAAATTATAACGTATACTGTGCTGATTTTATGGTTAAATTTTAACAGTAATTGTTTTTTAGTCATATTTGTTAGTCTACTGTGCTGATTTTGTATTTTAGTTTAAGATTTTATTATAGTTAAATTTTAGCTTTACCTTTAAAGTTAACCCTAAAGTTTACCCTAAACTTTAAATTTGTTATAGTTCAGTTTTATACAATAACATTTGATTTTGATTCAGTTTTAACAGTAACTCTAATTTTAATAATCAGTTTTTAGCACTTCTGTACTGATTTTATAGTTGTTTCATACAGTAACTTGATTTTGATTCAGTTTTAACAAACTGATTTTATAATTCAGATTTTAGCTCTACTGTGCTGATTTTATAGTGCAGTTTTTATCAGTTATTTTGTTGATTTTTATGGTTCAATTTCTAACGGCGTTTGTGTTGATTTTATAGTTACATTAACAATCCTGTGTTTTATAGTTCATCTATGCTTAACAAATCATTTAAATTCTGCTTTATAAATGCTTTTTGTTTTACAGATCCAAGATGATGGTGCAACTCTAGAATATAATCCTTATTCTTGGAACAAGGTATGGGTTTACTCTATTTTTTATTTCTTAATTCAAGTACTTCAACATTATCAATTCCATTCCTGTCCTGTGAAATGAGGAAGTAAAATGGCCAGCTTTGCATTTTCAGTTACTGGTTTATTACGCTTCCTTAAACCAGTCACATGATGTTATCGTCTTGTTTTATTGTTCTAAAATGGATTGTTTTTCCAGATTGCGAATGTTTTATACCTGGAGTCACCAGCAGGTGTCGGCTTCTCCTACTCTGATGACAAGCAGTACACAACCAATGACACTGAGGTGTGATAGGCTTTCAAATGTGTATGCGTGTGCATTTTACATGTAAATCATTTTAATATACATCATTTAACTAATATAGTGATGATTATTATACAACTGCAGTGTAATTCAAATCTAAAATGTGTTTTGTTTTAGTCTATTTACATTTGTGTGCGTGTGTATAATACTAATAATAATAATAATTAATAATAATAATAATAATAATAATTTTATTTATTATTATTCCTTTGTCTACACAATTACATATGATGATTATATTAATTTATAATAATCATCATCATCATTATTTTTGTTGTTGTTATTATTATTATTATTATTATTATTATTATTATTATTATTCCTACTCCTACAATTACATTAAAAATTAAGATATGTAATTGTGCAGTAGGAATCAATTAAAAAATAATAAATAATTTATTATTATTATTATTATTATAAGTAGGAATGATAATAATATTAATACATTTTATTTAAATGTTTACTTTTAAATGTTTAATTTAATTTTTAAAATTAATTCTTTCTGCACAATTGAATTTCTTGTTGTTGTTGTGGTTGTTGTTGTTGTTGTTATTATTATTATTATTATATATAATTGTGGTGTTGTAGTAGTAGTTGGTACAGTTATTAGTATTATTTCTTATTTTTTTATTATTTCTAAGTCTACACAAAGATTACATATGCTTTATCATATATTACTATTATATATTATATACTTTTATTTGTATATGCCATTATTACCAAAACATAATATGCATAAATGAAAATGTGTATGAAAATTGACTATTTTTTTATGGTTGTATTTTTATTTATTTTTTATTTGTATTGTTTATTTTTTATTATTTTTATTATTTATTTCTACACAATTACATGATTGTGATAATAAAAATAATAATTATAATTCATAATGATGATATTTTTTAATTATTTCTTTTTTTTTTATTACTCCTCTCTCACAATTACATTTAATAATGATTTTTGTTTGTTGTTGTTTTATTTTTATTGTATATTATTATTCCTATGTCTACACGATTACATATGATGATGATGATGATGATGATAATAATAATAAATAATAATAATAATAATGATAATAATAATATCATTATTAGTGTTAGAAATAATAATAAAAAAATAATACTTATTATTATTATTATTATTATTATTATTATAAGTATTATTATATGTAATTGTGTAGAAGTAGTAGTTTTATATTTATTATTATTTCTATGCCTACGCTTGCATATGATGATGAAAAATTTTTTTTTTAATAATAATAATAATAATAATAATAATAAAATATTATTATTATTATTATTACTATTATTCCTACTCCTACACAGTTACATTCTTAATAATGAAAGTTGAAAATATTGAGTATTATTATTATTATTATTATTATTATTAATATTATTAATAATAATAAATAAATAAATGGCTTTTCCAGGTGGCCATGAACAACTACTTGGCTCTGAAAGCGTTCTTCCAGTTGTTTCCTGAGTTCAGCAAGAATGAGTTTTTCCTGACTGGAGAGAGTTATGGAGGAATCTACATTCCCACATTGGCTGAGATAGTCATGGAGGACAGCAGTATCAATTTAAAGGTAGGAGGGACTTCGTCTGCATAAACAACACAGACATTGAGCATTCAGTATGACGTGTGTATTTGTGTGTTGCAGGGGATTGCTGTTGGAAATGGCTTGTCTAGTTATGAGCTAAATGACAATTCGCTGGTCTATTTTGCATACTATCATGGACTTCTTGGGACCAGGTACAGAGTGTTCACATAAGATTCCTGTTGCTCTGTTAAACATGCACTTTTATTCTTATATGCCATTATTACTAATGCACATACACCTAAATGAAAATGTAACCCTTTTGTTTCTTATATGTGTGGATTTTGTATTTAATTTTGAATGTATTTTCATATTTATTAATTTTTGTATTTCATTAATTTGGTATTAAATTATTTAACTTTTGAATACATTTTAATATTTAATGAATATTATATTTTAATTAATTCATTTTATTTTACTTGCATTTTGTATTAAATTATTACATTTTAATGCATTTTTATATTTAAAATGAAATGAATTAATTAAAATAAAATATTAAATTAAATAGGACAATGCATTAAATTAAATAGTTTAATACAAAATTTAATTAAAATGAATTAATTAAAATAAAATAAATTAAATAGGACTGCATTAAATTAAATGTAATACAAAATTTATTTAATTTAATATTTTATTTTAATTAATGCATTTAAAAATAAATAATTTAATACAAAATTAAGTGAATTTTCTTATTTTATTAATGAATTTTATTTAAATTTAGCATTAAATTAACTTTTAAATTCGTTTTCATATTTAATGTAATATTATATTTTAATTCATATTATTCTAATTTATACAAAAGTTTAGGTTTTAATGCATTGTCATATTTAAAATAAAATGAATAAATTTTTAATCCATTTTCATATTTATATTAAATTAAAATTAAATTAATTAATTAAAATAAAATATTAAAATAATTTAATTTTGTATTAAATTATTTAATTATGAATGCATTTTCATATTTAATTTAATATTTTATTTTAATGAATTTTTTTTATTTAATTTTGAATTAAATTTAATTGAATGCATTTTCATATTTATTTTATTTTAATCAATTTATTTTAATTTAATTTTCTATTAAATTATTTAATTTTGAATTCATTTTGAAATTTAATTTAATATTTTATTTAATTCATTTTATTTTAATTTAATTTTGTATAAAACGTTGTTGTTGTTGTTGTTGTTGTTGTTGTTGTTGTTATTATTATTATTATTATTATTATTATTATTATTATTATTATTATTATTAATTAATTAATTTATTTTTTTTTATAGCTTGTGGAATGACCTGCAGAAATTCTGCTGCAAAGATGGAGTGTGTAATTTCTACGATAACCAGGATGTGAACTGCTCCTCTTACGTAAGCTGAAGTGTTTTACTAATGCTTTCACATACATATTCGATCACATTCCTATAGAACTTTGGGCCTATTTCAGTAAGAAGGTTCAACCAACTCGGAGTTTAAACTTGAACTTTGAGTTGATTTACTGAGAGATTAAAAACTCATTTTCGGTTTCAGAATAGCTGATCTGAGTTGGCTCAATCAACTTTAAGTACACCAACTCAGTTAAGCGTGCACACCGCGACTATAAAAAGGCATTATCAATGGAGCCCAGATATTACGAGTGACCATGGCAACATCTGAAAAAAAAGAGACCAGCATTTATTTTCTCCAGCTGAACTTGATGTGCTCATGCAAAGTTATAGCAAATATGACCATATGTTTAAAAAGGCAACACCACTGCATCATTGAAACAGAGACAGCATGGGAAAACAGATGCTCAAGTTAATGTGTAAGTTTACATTTAAAATATTTAAGTATAATAAAAAAGTAATGTAATGTGTGACGTTTATTGACTTTTCACTTGAAAAATTGGGGAATTGGCTGTAATTTCGAAGTTATTTCAGATGTAATCGCATTAAATTACGTAAAATAGGCTACTGCACAGTTTCTACAACAAATTTGACAAAACAAGAATGCGTATAACCTTAGCTCAATGTTCAGTGGAAATGTTTAATTTAAGGTTCCCGCTTTTACACACGTTGATCAGTTTAAGATAAAATGTCTAAAATTGAGTTTTTAATAGATGTAAAAGTGCACTTGTGTGTCTGCCTTTATTATTGATTATGTGTAGAGGTTGAGATGACATTTAGAATGTAAGCAGTATTAAAAACTAGTTTTTAGAATGAGTAATAATCCCATTAATCTAGTTACAGCACATGTCCCTGTCGAAGGTCAGTGAATTTAAGCTAATTAATTATTAAAAAAGGACAATTCATTCACGTGCGTGACTTTGTTCTTCGTGTGACTGAAATGTAGGCAATAGCTATGTTTCCCATCCAAAAATGTGAATTAAAATTGTGCAAAACTGGAATACCTAATAAAAGATGTTCAAATAAAGCAGCGTTTCCATCCAACGAGTCAGAGGACAAAATTGTCACTTTCTGATTAACTGGCGCCAAATATCAACAGTAAAAACTGAGTTTACTGCTGTAGAAGAAGCTGCCTGAATCTTTTCTTTATTTAATAAATGACTTTCACCTCAGAAGACCATGCCGACACACAATGAACGCCTGGTGACGTTTGAAGCCCCGAGAGGCAGAGAACAGATTCTCTTGACACGCTCCAGATGCTCTGGAGTATATTAATAATACAATAACACTAATACTGAAACGGTTCAGGCGTTTTAGAATGACCAAAACAACATTACAGATGTTTTACAGTGTGCTCAGCCTGCTGGTTTGTCCATTCACACACATTTTCATCATCATGTGATCTCTGTTAACAAACCTTTTTTAATGTGCACACTGGAATTTGTTTAGTAAAAGTGTTTCCATCGTAGTTTATGCGCATCTTTTCTTATCGAATAAAAAGTTTATCCTACTCCGTTATGTGCATGTGTTTTTTATGCCTATTTTCAAAAGTTATGTGCATCTTGCCTTTTGCATCAACCGTTTTTTTTTTTTCTTTTTTTTATGTGAATATCCAAAATGCGCATAAAAATAGGTGGGTGGAAATGTAAGGCTAAAGCCGAAGTCACACTAGAGTTTGAGCTTGGAAATTCTGTCGTACGGCGCTGTGAAAAGGGGTGGGATTAAACAAGATGAATATATATTAAAAAAGCGAGCGATTGCTCCATGTTTTAAATTTCAGTTCAGAGAGGTCATGTTTTGATCCTCGATTGGTCTCACGCAGTCAAGTGATGCTATTTCGCAGGTCAGAGTTCACCAAGCTTGAACTTTGCACTGCAGCAACCTGTGAAACTCAACGCATGACCCTGCGTTTCCGGTCTGACGCATTCGCGTACGTATGAATGGAAGTCTATGGAGGGAAAAGTCCAGTGTGACCGCGGCTTAAGGCAAGAAATACAGATTTGTCTTTAAAAAGGGGGAGGAGACTGACAGAAACTCCAAGTTTAGAGAATAAAAACCGCTCCTGACCAGGTTAGGTTCACAAAGTAAGTTACCACGGTAACTGACTCTGAGCAAAAGTTACCTCTCTTTCAGAAATGGGCTTGACTCTGCTTTCTCAAGTTTGGCAAACCTGCTATTTTGAAATGGAAAACCCAGAGTTTCTCTCATTTCAGGGTTAACATACTCTGAGTTTTCACTTACCCTCTTTTCTGAAAGGGGCCATTATTAACCTCTTTCCTTCCTCTGTAGGTTAACACAGTTCAAGTAATTGTCTATCAGTCTGGACTCAACATGTATAACCTTTATGCACCCTGTCCAGGAGGAGTCGGGCAGAGATTTGGGTAAGCATGCAGTAACTTTCAGATTATGTACATGTGGTTATTTTAACCCTTGTGTGTTGTTTGGGATGTTTCATTCACTCTGAGGTGATTTTTGAGTCTTAATTTGGCCACAACTGTCTCTGTGTTTAAGCAAATGGAGTAATTTTTGGTGACAAACCCTATTTTGTCACATATTTTGCGAAAATGCTTTGAAAATTTTAAAAATTCAACAATACACTCTGGGCACTCTGACTACCCTTTCGTTATGTTGGTGGCTGTTTTTCCCCTATTGACTTCCATTATAATCACATTATAATCTCAGTGTCATTTTGTTCTGTGTTTTGAATCCAGCTTTGAAAATGGCCAATTTGTGATCCGAGATCTGGGCCACCACTTCATCAACCATCAGTGGAATAAAGCACAGAGCGAGGTAAAGAAGAACCATTTATGTTTTGTGCTTGAACAACACAAATATTTATTTCTGTATAGGGTTTAACTCAAAATGAAAATATTACAAGCTTATTGTTACCAAGATTAAATTATTGGCCCTCCTGTGAAATTAATTAGTTTAAAAATATTTGCCAAGTGCTTTTTAAAGCACCAGTTCGTTTTTGTTGTTTTTTGTTTTTGTTTTTTTTGCCTTTGATTTGTTCCACATTTGTAATTTGAGATTTATTTTTTTTTTATTATTATTATTTTTTAATCATATGTTAAGGTCAAAAATCTTACCTAATTTATGTATTTGTTTGGTTGTTTTAATTGCATATTTTATAAAGAAATATTTTTGGTAACATAGCATTAAATTAAAATGTGATATATGCTTCATGTTTGTATATTATTCATATCAGTTCATGTTTATTTATAAAGCGCTTTTCACAATATAGATTGTGTCAAAGCAGCTTTTCTAGTAAAGTCCAGATTTCAGAGTTGAAGTTTAGTTCAGTTCAGTGTGGTTTAAGTTTCACTGCTGAAAGTTCAAACACTGAAGAGCAAATCCACCGAATCGCAGCTCCACAAGTCCTGAACCAAGAAACCTGGTGACGAGGAAAAAAAACTTCACCAATTGACTAAGTGAAGGGGAAAAAAAAAAAATCCAGACAAAAACTAGGCTCTGTTGGGCACAACTATTATTATGTAAATATAAATAGTATTTTTCTATTAAAGGCACAATATGTATTTAAAAAAATGTAAATGACCAAAAACCTGCTTTTTATATTGCTGACTCATGTACTTTATATTATCTCAAATGTTTGAAGAATATTTAAATGTAGAGAAATATGCAGTTTTAACTAATTAGACAGAGTATTTGTGTGCCTTCATGCTAATGACGTTTTCTAGAAGACAGGGAAACCGCAGCGAAGCTTTAATGTTGTGTGTTTTATTAGACTGAACAGAGCCACATTATAACAATGTTAAAATGTTCAAGTTAATAATCAAAATGCATCTTTGTTCGTTGCGAATATGTGCCCTCTAGTGGTAAAAATCATATATTGTGCCTTTAAAAAAAAGGAGATTACGAAACATGTTGGTATCTTAACAATTGGCGGTCATCGTTGGCTTCCATAGTAGAAAAACAAAATACTAGTAGTGATGAGCAGTTCTGAAACTCAGGCAGTCATGTAAACTCATTTCTGTGTAGTTTTTGAGTGTTAATCCGTATGAGTGTTGTTGTTGTTGGATCAGAAAATGCGAGGTGTGGTGTCTCTGTTTAAATCTACGAAGCTGGATCCTCCGTGCACAAACTCCACTCCATCAACACTGTACCTGAATAACCCGCTGGTCAAGTCTGCTCTCCACATCTCTCCTAATGCTCTGGACTGGGTCATCTGCAGGTAACCCGACTGCACTTTAAGTTAGGGATAAAGTACATCCAGCAGATTATTATCAGAATAAAACAGGTTTATCGGCAGCTCAGCGTAAAGCAGAGCACAGTTGTATAAGACTGAAGGGCTTTATTCTGTGAAAACAACCGCCTGGATGTACTTTATCCCGCTTAATACACAGCTACTTGGCACAAAACATAAAAATTAGACAAAACATTGTTCTAAGCGTTAATAGTTTATAAACTCTTTAATTAAACAGCTAATGGAGTATAAACGAACCTGTGCATTATTCAGTTGCAAGTAGGCGCCAGACTGTCAAAAACGCAAAGCTGACAGAAACTAAACTGGCTGAATATATATGAATGTGGATGTAATTATATAAATGTGAATACGTTCAAAGACGGTCAATTTCCTGAATGAATCTGCATTATTTAGCAGATGTTTTCTTAGTATAACATCCTTTGAATGTTGCGAGAATAATAATGCAAAATAGTTTATTTATTTATTATTTATTGCTATTTTTTACATTTATATTTAAAAAAAAAATTTTATTATTATTATCATTATTATTATTATTATTATTTATTTTTTAATGTTTTATTTATTTTATTTATTTTTTTATATTTATATCAAACTTATTTTATTTATTTATTATTTTTTTTTATTTTTTTTTTTATTGTATTATTATTATTATTATTTTATTATTATTATTTTTTTTTTTAAATAAATAAAATAAAATTTAAAAATGTTATTTTTATATTGCATATTACATTTATGCTTATACATTTGGTGGACTTTAATAATACAGTCCATTTCAGGATCGAATTTACAATTCTTGTGTTTGCTCAAGTGCTTGCACATTTTGGCGCCTAAATATTGATCAGATCTCCTGCATCCCTATAACCCTTCAAGAGGTTTAAGATTTTAATTTATTGAAAATCCTTATTTCGAGGCTTTTTAAATCTCACTTGTCCTCTCTCTACCTTTTTTTTTATTTTTTTTTTATTTATTTATTTTTTTTTATATAAACTATTAATCAGCTGATAATGTTTCATAACCTGTCTGCATTTGCTTCATTAAGCAGTTATTGCTGTTAGTATTTTCTTCTCTTGTTGTTATTCGTGTTTTGTGGTCAGCCCTAGCTGCTTTGAACGTGCCCTATAAATTTAACAAACTAAACTATAATTCAATAATTGCAGCGCTGAAGTCAATCTGAACTACAACCGGCTGTTCATGGATGTTAAGAAACAGTACCTGAAGCTTCTTGGAGCGCTCGTGAGTGATGGAAATATTCAGATTACAATAGTGTAAATTCTCATGTTTACTGGGTAATTGTTGATGTCAGTTGTATCTTTTCAACAGAAATACCGTGTGCTGGTGTATAATGGAGATGTGGACATGGCCTGCAATTTTCTAGGAGACGAGTGGTTCGTGGAGTCGCTCCAGCAGGAGGTGAGTTTTTGCATATTGTACTGCTGTTGTGTCCTTTATTTTTCTTTTAGGCTTACTCTTGTCAGGTCATTTCAATTAGTCTATTTTAGATATTTGATTTTTAGGAGTTTGGGTGGAGAAATAATTAATACTGAAAATAATAATTAAAAAATAATAGTTTTTTTTACATTTTAATTTAAATAAAACAAATAAAAATAAGATATTATATTGAAATCAATACTGCTGTTGTGTCCTACTTTAAGGGTTTATCTTGTCCAGTCATTTAAATTTATAATATTTTATATATTTGTGCACCCCAGCTACAAAAAAAAATCAAACCATTAAGTTTGAAATATTTATTTATTTTTGTGTAAAGTATTATTGTTGTTTTTTTTACATTTATTTAAATAATAATAAATATATATATATATATATATATATATATATATGTTACATTAAAGTCAAGACTGATGTTGCTTCCTTTTTTTAGGCTTTGTCATGTCATTTTAAATTTATTTTAATTGAGATATTTATGCTCCCTAACTCAAATTATGCCACTAAGTTTATTTAAAAAAATATTACAAATACATAAATGTGGCAACCCATAATAGTCATAATTTAATAACTTATATATACGTGTGTGTGTGTGTATGTATGTGTATGTATGTGTATGTATGTGTATGTATGTGTATGTATGTATATATATATATATATATATATATATATATATATATATATATATATATATATATATATATATATATATATATATATATATATATATATATATATATATATATATATATATATATATATATATATATATTAGGGATGTCAGTTTCTACAAAATCCCATGATCGATGATCATTTAAATTAACGATCAATCAATCGATTAATCGTTAATCCTTATAAACCATGCGTTTATAAAATACATACGAATAGGCTACTGAAGAATGAGCCGAATATGCAATGCATTATGGTTCTTGCTTAATCGTCACAACGAAATAAGCTAAGCATTCATTTTATAGATATAAACTATAAAAATAAAAAATAAGACATTTTAAGTAATGCAACATTATATGTAAAAAAACCAAACTAGGCTACAGGCTGAATGCGTCAGAGGTGAACATGCGGCACACGCTTCTGTTAAAGCTTCAGTGAAGAACAAACCATTTAGGCTATGACAGACCAATGCTATCTCACGGCTAGTGTTGGACAATATAAGAAATTTTCAGATTGCCATATTGTCCCCCTGTGAGATCGCCGACACGATATATGGGCGCGGCAGTGTTTGTTTGCTCATTATTTATAATAATTTATAAATAATAATTTGCTCATTTATTTAACCATTTTTAAACGTATTTAATAGGCCTAAACTTTCGGCTGCTTTTTAAAAACTTATTTAATAATCTACTTCATTTGCATTATGTTTTATCTCAGAAAATAATTCAAACCAAATCACCGCGCTCTTACAGCTAAACTGTGAGGCGCGGGACAGGATTTGATGGTTATTTCGGGGTGGTTCGATGGCTCCATGCCGTTATCATGCTGCAAAATGCATATAATATAAATGGATGCAAGCAAATGAAATTATATTTATCTGCGCACGGAAGAAACAAGGATGCATGCATTAAAGTCCTTTCAGACGGGAGGCGGACGGAGGTCTCACCGCCTGCGCGTGTTTCTATGCGTGCGTTTATACATGTTTTGTTTTTCAGAGCGCACCGCGGCTTCAGGTCTGATCATCATCACAAAAGTAGTCATTAACAGTGTCACCTCTGTATTTGCTAAAATCTAACACAATGTTGCGCTTGGGATATGGGTTTATTGTTTGTCAGAGTTTTGTTTAGACTATTGCCGACGCGCCGCAGCTCTGGCTCTAATATTAGAACTGAGCTCAGTAAAATGTTGTTTGATAAGTTATTAATAATCTGTTCAATAATTCGTTAAAGCCAAAACGAATGGTAATTTAATATAGACTTAAAAATATATAATAGAAAAATTATATATATATATATATATATATATATAGCTTATATAAATAAATATAGGCTTAACATATTTTTTAATTAAATAATTGGGCTATTTTCTGAAATATGTGCATGTCTGTTTTATCATTCCATCGAATTAATTCGATTGCAGCACCTGTTATTCCAGAACAGATCAGCTGGTTTCAGTTCTTTTTATTTTTTTTTCTGTAGTTTCATTTTTACAAATAACTTTATTTAATTTGTTTATTAATAAAATTTAGTTTGCAAATTAATCTGCTATGAGATGGGGCTGTGTATGGCAGTGCCCTCACGTGCAGCGCGCGTCTGCTGCTGCGAGAGAGAGAGAAAGAGCGCAATGCAAATATTAAATTTTTCACATGCTGATGTGTGTGAAATTGCGAATACATGTCTATAATCGCCTTGCAATTTAAAAAAATATTGTATTTTTCCCTTTAGGAAGGAAACTCTATTTAAATTCAAGCTAAATATGCGTGGTGCTGAAGTCCAAAAGTGCCGGTCAAGTGATGTTGATGTGAACAGCTGAAGCTGTTAAATTATCTGTAGTTCGTTTATTATTAATGGTGATGATTAAAATAATAATGCTGTTCATTTTATATAATAATGTAATTAAAACATGTAATATATCATCCGAAACAAGCTATATCGTCTTTAAAGTCGTCATGAGTCTCAGCTCTCTGCGATATATTTGGCCTATATCCTCAATACACAATATCCTCCATTAAATCAAGTAATTTTGTAAGCAGGACAGGCTTAACAAAATTCGCAGCACTAAACATGTTCCCAGACTGAGATTGATTGATGACGAGAGAGCAGAAACCTGTAAGAACGGAGATGTTCACCGCATGTCTGGCCGTGATGAGCGATTTTTAAAATGAAAGCATATTTGTTACAGTCTGTCAAGATTGCTAAAACATCTTAATATTTCAGAGAAAATAGTTAAAGTTTGCATAACCAATGATCTCATCCACGCGTGATCTACCCATACTTAAATATCATGCGACCTATTTTTTCATTACCTGACCCGCAGATTAACGGCAGCACCTGTAAATATAACCGAGATCCCCGCGGGTCTTATGCATCGCCCAATATGCAGTCAAGAGACTGACTCCATGGTCATGTAAACTGTACACACTTGATTATGTAATGTGTAAAGTCGTGAATAAGTGTCTCGCAGCGCAAAGCATGTCTTATCCTTTATATGTCCATGTTTAATCGGTCATCGATAAGGTCGATCGATTAAAGGCTTATCGACAATTAATCGATGATCGAGTAATCGTTAACATCCCTAATATATATATATATATATATATATATATATATATATATATATATATATATATATATATATATATATATATATATATATATATATATATATTATATATATATATATATATATATATATATATATATACATATATATACATACTTTTGAACTCTGCCCCCCACTGACTCTTTGCCCCCCTGATACACCCCCACTATTCTCATAACTCAGACTCCTCATAATCACTGCACTATTTAACATTTGCACATTTAAAAATTGCACATATTCATTGCACTGATTCATTTATTCTAACTGTACATACCCATGTACATTTGTAATTATGTACACACCCACTGTACATATACATTTGTAATTAGGTTTATATATCTGCACACTTCTGATTATTAATAGCAACCTGTACATCTATCCATCTAATGTAAATCTCTGTTTATAGCTAACACAACCTGTATATAATGTTCATAGTACATCCATTTGTAAATATCACCATAGTTTTTCTATAACTGCACTTTATAATTTATACCAGTATCCTGCACTTGCTGCTATTGCACTCCTGGTTAGACCTAAACTGCATTTTGTTTCCTTGTACTTGTACATGTGTAATGACAATAAAGTTGAATCTAATCTAATCTATATATATATAATACAAATAAAAATGAAATGTTATTTTGAAATCCACTTTAAATGTGTTTTTTTTTAATTTAATAAATGTATTGTAATAAAATTTTAATTATTATTATAATTTTTTTTGTTGAAGGCTCTTTTACAAGAGTGTCTTTTGTTTTGTGATGTGTGTATGTGTGTTTTTCTCGCTGAAACGGTCTCTTCATCTTCTTTAATAGGTTCAAGTGCAGCGCAGACCATGGATTTATTTCAATGGTGAATCTCAGCAGGTCGGAGGCTTTGTCAAGGAATTCACTAACCTGGCTTTCATCACAGTAAAGGTAAAACCACATTAAAACTCTTCACATTTGACACTTTCTCTCTGATTTTTAATACAAGAATGAGAAACAAAATAATTCAAATCAATGCATACACGAGTCCTACTCCACTCCCTACCTAGACACCATTTTTAGGCATCATAGGCTTTTCATCATAGGCATCTTAGATAAATTGTTTATTTTTTAAATAAATAAAAAAGCCTAAGTATATGCACTAAAACCACAATAAAACTCTTTATTTTACACTTTCCCTCTAATTTTTGATACAAGAATGTAAAACAAAATGATAATAAATCAGTGCATGCACGATTCTGTTCCAAACACCTACTCCCATCCCTACCTAGACAACATTTTAAGCATCATAGTCTCCTTTTTAATTTATTAATTATAAAACATTTTATCCAAGTAAATGCAAAACCTCACTAAAACTCTTCATTTTACACTTTTTCTCTGATTTTTGATACAAGAATGAAAAACAAAGTAATAAAAAAATCAATGCATGCACGATTCTGTTCCAAACGCCTTCTCCGTTCCTATCCTGGACACAGTTTTAGGCATCATAGTCTCCTATTTAATTTTATTTTTTATTATAAGCATTTTTTTTAAATATATGCACTAAAACTCACAATAAAACCCTTCATTTTACACTTTTTCTCTGATTTTTGATACAAGAATGAAAAACTAAATTATTAAAAATCAATGCATGCACGATTCTGTTTCAAACGCCGACTCCGTTCCTATCCTGGACACCGTTTTAGGCATCATAGTCTGCTTTTTTTTTTCTTTTTCTTTTTTTCTTATAAATAATTTTGTCTATCTTTATGCACTAAAACCCCTAATAAAACTCTTTATTTTACACTTTCTTTTTGATTTTTGATACAAGCATGGAAAAACTAAATAAAAAATCAATGCATGCACGATTCTGTTCCAAACACCTACTCCACTTGCTACCTAGACACCATTTTAGGCCTCAGTGTCCTATTTTTTATAATTTTTTTTAAATTATAAACATTTTTTAAGTATATGCACTAAAACCCACAATAAAACCCTTCATTTGACACTTTTTCTCTGATTTTGATACAAGGATGAAAAACTAAATTATTAAAAATTAATGCATGCACGATTCTGTCCAAACACTTACTCCACTCCCTATCTAGACACCATTTTAGTCATTATAGTCTCCTATTTAAATTTAGTTTTTCATAAAAAAAATTCTAACTATATGCACTAAACACACTGAAACTTTTCGTTTTACACTTTGTCTGATTTTTGATACAAAAATAATAAAAAAACAATCAATGCATGCGTGATTCTGTTCCAAACACCTACTCAGCTCCCTATCTAGACAGCATTTTAGGCATCATAGTATCCTTTTTTATTTTATTTTTAATTTTTTTTTATTTTTTTCTAACTATATGCACTAAAACCACAATAAAATGTTTCATGTGACGCGTTCTCTCTTATTTTTGATACAAGGAAGAAAAACAAAAATAATAAAAAATCAATGCATGCAGTATTCTGTTCCAAACACCCACTTAGCTCCCTACCTAGACAGCATTTTAGGCATCAAAGTCTATTATTTTTTTTTTTATAATTTTTTTTTCTAACTATATGCACTAAAACCCTTCATTTGACGCTTTCTTTCTGATTTTTTATACTAAAAAAAGTCAATTCATGCGTTATTTTGTTCCAAACACCTACTCTGCTCTCTACCTAGACAGCATTTTAGGCATCATAGTATCCTTTTTTTATTTAATTTTTAATTTTTTAAAATTTTTTCTAACTATATGCACTAAAACCACAATAAAATGTTTCATGTGACGCGTTCTCTCTGATTTTTGATACAAGGAAGAAAAACAAAAATAATAAAAAATCAATGCATGCACTATTCTGTTCCAAACACCCACTTAGCTCCCTACCTAGACAACATTTTAGGCATCAAAGTCTCCTATTTTTTTTTTTATTAACTTTTTTTCTAACTATATGCACTGAAACCTTTTATTTGACGCTTTCTCTCTGATTTTTGATACTAAAAAAAAAAATCAATGCATGCGTGATTCTGTTCCAAACACCTACTCGGCTCCCTACCTAGACAGCATTTTAGGCATCATAGTCTCCTTTTATATTTTATTTTTAAATAAACAATTTTTTTCTAACTATATGCACTAAAAAAAGCACTATAAATCCCTTAATTTCACACTTTCTCTCTGAGTTTTGATACATGCATGAAAAAAAACTAAAGAAAAAAAATCAATGCACGCACGATTCTACTCTGCTCCCTACCTAGACACCTTTTTTAGGCATCATAATCTCCTTTTTTTTAAATTGTAAACCAATATTTCTAACTATATGCACTCTGTTCTCCTCAGGGTTCTGGTCACATGGTTCCCACCGATAAACCAATAGCAGCGTTCACAATGTTCAGCCGCTTCATCACCAAACAGCCTTACTAGAACACACACACACTCAGGCCTTCTACTGTGCTTTTTTAAATCTGAATTTGCACTGTCACACGGGTAAAATGATTGAAATGTGGACTGACTGTTCCTCTCACCGTTTTCTGCCATTCAAAAGTGATCACACCTTCTGTTGGAGTTTTATGTGCTTTAGTCTTGTGAACTAAATGAACCTGCTGTACATGCAGTAATGAGTGATTCACCGTCTGTACGCCACTGTTTCCAATCAAATGTGATTTAAAGACAAAGATGCGGAGTGTTTATGAGTTTAAAGTCAATCCGATATCTATTTTGAGCGATGGATAATGCACATATTGCACAATTTTAGCTTCAATATTAAACCATAAAGAGTAGCCTTTTTAAAAAAAAATCATTGCACAGATTATTTTTGTCGTCTTTGTATTAATGCCACACTGTGATGCTCAGTTTATTGTGATTTAAAACTATTCCTGCAATCTGCGGTACTTTTTGTGTGCTTTTATAAGGGAATAACATCTGTGCCTTTTTTTTTTCTCCCAATGTTTGTTTTAATTAAAAACCACTTTTCTATGATTTTTCTTTTTGTGATCCTTTTATTATGGAAAATGGTGCATTTAATAACTTCAATGATGAACTAATCAAACATTTTCTGATTTTACCACTTCACTTTTATAACAAAAGGAACTGTGATTTCATTCACAAATAAGGACACAAACTAATCTCCTGTTAAACATCAATATAAAATATAACTTGTACAAAAAAAAAATCATAATTCACAACTAAAAGTACAACTGAATCGTTTTCTCCAACTAAGCACAGAGTATAATGTGTTTCTTTAACACCTGTACAGTCAACATGAACTTTTTCAATCCATTTTACTTCTAAAAAATGTGTGTAAATGTTTGGAGCAGGACCTGACTTTAATTCATGAATCAATCAGATGCTAGAAGTGTCTGTTTGGATCCTCCGAACATCTCCATCTATACTGGGAAATGCTTTGTGCAATAGTTATTTACACTAAGTGTAAATGCATCAGGAGGTATTTACAGAAAGCAAACAGTGGTAAATGCTGTTTGCACAAAGAGTAAATAATGTACTATTTGGGTCAAAGGTAAAATACTTAAGCAGTCGAGGGGGGATTTTGTGAAAAAGCCTTCGCCTGCAAGATTGAATTTTATTTTTTGTATTTTTTTTTTTATGCGCTCAATCAAGAGTCAAAATGAGAAATGCTATATAGGTGTCAACATCAAATTAAATTGAAAGTATGTATATATCTATATTGTAAAAATGAGCAGTTTACATATTTTGTGATTTTCATGTTTTTATTTTTCTCTGTGATTTCTGCTTTTGAATTGCTTTATGGGATCTTGATCTTCCAACAACTTTTAACCTTGAAAAGTTTGGAAAAATGATTTTTTTAATGAAAATTTTAATATAGTGATATATTGTCAGGGTTGGTGTATATTACGCTACAAACACCTTGTAATAAACTGCCAGTACATTTTCTGTTATTTTACAGACTTATTTCTCTAGATATTATTCTTATACATTATGTTATTTCAAACTACTAAAATGTCAGTAAAAGTCACTGTAGAATTTTCAACATCAAATGTCAACAGAGCAGAGATTAACATCCCATAATGCATTTCACAACCGGAAATAAACAGAAAAACACTTGAGAATCACAGCATATAGACACTGTTTATTAATCGATTACAGTGTAGATATCTGGAAAGCATATTAAATGCACCCTCTAATATTTCAAATAAGTTGTGAAAATAAAGATTCAAAATATGGGTGAAATAATCTTCATTCAACGAAACGTTTAATTGCACAACATCGAGTTGACCAAATCATTAGCCCTCCTGTGAAAATTAATTTTTAGCAATGTTTTACAGGGAGATTTATTTATTTATTTATTTATTTATTTATTTATTTATTTATTTATGACACATCTTAAAGCCAATCTATTTTTTTTCCATCTTTGCCATGATTACAGTTCATGATATTTTACTAGTTATTTTGCAAGATGCTATTATGTTTAATGTGCAATTTTAAGGCTTAACCATAGGTTAAATAGAGAAGTCAATGGACAACACTGGTGTAGACAATCAAAATAAATTAAGTGGGCTAATAATATTGACCTTTTACATTTAAAAAAAAAAAAAAAAAAAAAAATGCATTTTTATGCCA
The DNA here is from genome assembly GCA_903798195.1 of Danio kyathit. Lineage (NCBI taxonomy): Eukaryota > Metazoa > Chordata > Actinopteri > Cypriniformes > Danionidae > Danio > Danio kyathit. Next base: position 67,197,323 of record LR812524.1, on the reverse strand, counting down.
GTCATGTATAAGACTTTCAAAAGATCTTCAGTAGAAAAATATAATGGGAAATACCGTGAAAGATTCTTTGCTCCATTAAACATCACTTGGAAAATATAAGACTTCAAATTTCATACTAGTCTTTAACTGTTTATGACCTGTACTTCTAAAAATGTAGTATGATCACTTATCCTATATTTGTTTAATATTTTAAATGACTAAAAGCCTCTTCCTGACAAAAACCTTTTAGTTTGATGGAAAAGTGACGGAGACTAAATATCTATAACACTATAGGATACATTAAAGGGACTTATGCTATTGAGTATTTTGGTGCTGCGCTGTAATCCTTAAATATACTCTTTTATGTATATCATCAGACAATTATTTTTGTAAATATTTTTGACTACCGTTTTTGCTATATAAACTACTGTAACAGTAATTGACATTTTAGCTGTCATCTTTAATAAATCACTGTGATAATACAGTGTTGGGGATAGGTACTTTTGAAAGTAATGCAATACAATATTGAGTTACACCCCAAAAAAGTAACTAGTTGTGTAACTTAGTTACTTTTTATGGTAATGCGTTACGTTACTTTTGAGTTACTTTTGCGTTACTTTTCATTACCTGTCTGAGGCTTGATCTCTTTTAGAACTTGTTTTTTTTTTCTTTCTTTTTTTTTAAATAGAAGAGCCTGCAATGAACAACACGCTGCATAACCTTCATTTACCTTTAAACACATCAAAAAAATAATATTTTAAGATAATGTTATCTGAGAACTTCCTGACCCCAGAGCTCTACACGCCGTATATACAAATTATTGAAAGTTTAAAGCAATGTGTTTGCTGCTTTTGTACGGTTTGCCTTAAGTAAAATTACTGTCCATTGAGACTATAATCCCCTTTTCCTTTTGTTTGATGTGTTCAAAATAATAAACACGTTCTCTCATCGACTTCGTGAGTCATCGTGACTAATTTTAATTCAGGGTAACACTTTATTTTGATGGTCCATTTGAGTATTAGTAGACTGTCTGCTTAATATCTGTTGACACTGACATTTAACAGTGCTTCAACAGACATTTAACTGACTATAAGAAACTTTGCAATTACATGTCAATTTACACTAACCCCAACCCCAACCTAACAGTCTACTTATAATCTAATGATAATTAGTTGCAATGTAACTTAAATTCAACAAACGGACCATCAAAATAAAGTGTGACCTAATTCAGCAATTTATTTTTTAAAAGCTCATTAATTAAATCAAAGTAACTCATTACATTTTCAAAAAGTACCTCAAATATTATTACCATTTAAAAGTAATGCGTTACTTTACTCGTTACTTACAAAAGTAATATTATTACGTAACTCGCATTACTTGTAATGCATTAGCCCCAACACTGGTGATATTTATAATTGTCATTTTATTGTTGTTTAATTAAACAGGAAACGTTCTAATTTACAAGAAAAGTGTTACACTTGATCATTAAATTCAACACTTAACCTCTTTTCATCTTTGACCAATAAATAAGCGCCACTACTATTCAACATATTGTCATTGAATTATTCAATTACCTATTCAGAAATGTTACAAAAAGCAGCGCTGTTAATCAGCATTAAAGCAAAGTCGAGGATTATCAATATCTTTTGTTTTCTTTGAAGTAATGGTCAACAGTTCTGCCCTAAGTGTGTGTTCAGAGAGTAAAGGTGGTGAATGTGGAGTTGATGTTGACTGTAATGACAGCAGGTTTTGAGGATCAGTTAAACGTCATGCTGGAAGGTTAGTTTTGTTCTTGTTAATCCTCCATTACTGCTGTAGTGTCTGTGCAGGACACGCGTGCATTAACATCTTTACTGCTCTTAAATGGAGTTGTCGGATTCTCCCACCAGCTTCCTCTCGATCATTTCTCTCAGACCCGTCTGGAAGTGTAGATTCGCCCCAACAATGATGTAGCCCTGCGGAATCACAGATAGAACAGCTATTAGGGCAAAAAAACTGGATAATATATCACCATACACTCACTGGCCACTATATTAGGTACACATTACTAGTACCGAGTTGGACCCCCTTTTGCCTTCAGAACTGCCTTAATCCTTCATGGCATAGATTCAACAAGGTACTGAGATTTTGGTCCATATTGACATGATAACATCACGCAGTTGCTGCACATCCATGATGCGAGTCTCCTGTTCCATCACATCCCAAAGGTGCTCTATTGGATTGAGCTCTGGTGACTGTGGAGGCCATTTGAGTACAGTGAACTCATTGTCATGTTCAAGAAACCAGTCTGAGATGATACACGCTTTATAACATGGCGCATTATCCTGCTGGAAGTAGCCATCAGAAGATGGGTACATTGTGGTCATAAAGGGATGGACATGGTCAGCAACTCAGGTAGACTGTGGCGTTACTAATGGGCCCAAAGTGTGCCAAGAAAATATCCCTCACACCATTATACCACCACCACCAGCCTGAACCGTTGATACAAGGCAGGATGGATCCATGCTTTCATGTTGTTGACGCCAAATTCTGACCCTACCATCCAAGTCCCAGCAGAAATGGAGACTCATCAGACCAGGCAACGTTTCTCCAATCTTCTATTGTCCAGTTTTGGTGAGCCTGTGTGAATTGTAGCCTCAGTTTCCTGTTCTTAGCTGACAGGAGTGGCACCCGGTGTGGTCTCCTGCTGCTGTAGCCCAGCCGCCTCAAGGTTGGACGTGTTGTGTGTTCAGAGATGCTCTTCTGCAGACCTTGGTTGTATCGAGTGGTTATTTGAGTTATTGTTGCCTTTCTATCAGCTGGAACCAGCCTGGCCATTCTCCTCTCTTCTCTGGCATCAACAAGGCATTTGTGCCCACAGAACTGCCGCCCACTGGATATTTTCTCTTTTCGGACCATTCTCTGTGAACCCTAGAGATGGTTGTGCGTGAAAATCCCAGTAGATCAGCAGTTTCTGAAATAGTCAGACCAGCCTGTCTGGCACCAACAACCATGCCACATTCAAAGTCACTTAAATCACCTTTCTTCCCCATTCTGATGCTCTGTTTGAACTGCAGCAGATCGTCTTGACCATGTCTACATGCCTAAATGCATTGAGTTGCTGCCGTGTGATTGGCTGATTAGAAATTTGACTTAATGAGCAGTTGGACAGGTGTACCTAATAAAGTGGCCACAGAGTGTATTTTCGCAGTTCATTGATTACAAATAACTTAAATTGAACCTGTAATACAAGCTGGATAAATATTTAAGCTGGATATAAATATTTAGGGCAACCCAGTGGCGCAGTAGGTAGTGCTGTTGCCTCACAGCAAGAACGTCGCTGGGTCGTAGGTTCGAACCTCGGCTGGGCTGGGTCAGTTGGCGTTTCTGTGTGGAGTTTGCATGTTCTCCCTGGGTTCGCGTGGGTTTCCTCCGGGTGCTCCGGTTTCCCCCACAGTCCAAAGACATGCAGTATAGGTGAATTGGGTAAGCTAAATTGTCCGTAGTGTATGAATGTGTGTGTGGAAGTTCCCAGAGATGGGTTGCGGCTGGAAGGGCATCCGCTGCGTAAAATCGTGCTGGATAAGTTGGCGGTTCATTCCGCTGTGGCGACCCCGCAAGGGACAAAGCCGACAAGAAAATGAATGAATGAATAAATATTTAGCTGTATATATTTAGCTGGATATTTCACTTCACTTAGAGCTGTGTTACACACTACATAGAAGGTCATTTTCAAAAACCCATAATAGGGGCTCTTTAATGTAGTGCGCTTTTCACAGTGTGTCAAAGCAGCTGTCTTTTTGCATTACAATTGAGAAATGCTGGTATATGTATAACTACACTGTAAAAATATCTGTTAATTAAGAATTTCCATATTTAGTTTGTTTTCCGTTTATTTGTGGTTGTGAATTGCATTATGGGATGTTGATCTCTGCTCTGTCGACTTTTGATGTTGAAAATTCAACTCTGCAGTTTAACAAAGTGACTTTTATTGACATTTGAGTAGTTTGAAATAATATAGGAAATGATCTATAGAGAAATGCGTCTGTAAAATAACAGAAAATAGACTGGCAGTTTATTACAAGGGCTTTGTAGCGTAATATACAACACCAACCCAGACAATATATGACTTTAAACTATTAAAAATTATAATAAAAGTCACTTTTTTAACTTTTCAAGGTTAAAAGTTCTCGGAAGAAAGATCAAGATCCCATAATGCAATTCAAAAGCAAAAATAAACGGGGCAAATTAAAAACAAGAATCACAAAACATGGAAAACTGCAAATTTATGGCCATTTTTAAAGGTTATATCTGCTTTATATTTATTATTATTTTAAAATGTTGTTTAAATATACAAATTAGATCCTAAATTATATGTGCACTTCTATATTTGCCATGTGCATTAAAAAAAACAAAAAAAACAAAAACAAACTAAAGATGTTGAGAGTTTGAGTAGCCACTTACATTGTGATACTCCACAACCTCTTCAATGAAGTCTATCCCGTCTGGTAAAGGGATCTGCACGCCTCGCTTGGTGTAATCTTACAAAAAAACACATGAAAATCTTGTTTAGGTGCACTACATTTAAAGTCAATATGTACATGACAAATGTGCATCAAATCAGCATGCTGGAATGAAAACTGCAGTAATAATGCTGGAAAGTCAGCTTGGCATCACACGAAACACATTTTAAACATACATTTTAATTGAAGAGTCACTTATTTTAGTTGTGATATTTAAAAATGTTTCTGTCTTTTAACAGTATATAATTGAGCATATAAATGCAGTCCTGGTGTGCATAAGAGATGACTTTTTAAAAACATTAAACACACATTTTTAAATAGTATTATATGTCTCATTTACTACAGGTTTGCTTTAGTCAAGTATAAGGCATTTGATGGAAAAAAGTACTCTTTATAGTGTATGCAATACTGAAAATGGATATCTATATTTATTTTGAAGTCATTATTATTAATTAGGGCATCACGGGCATCCCCTCACAGCAAGAAGGTCGCTGGTTCAAGCCCTCGCTGGGTCAATTGGCATTTCTGTGTGGAGTTTGCATGTTCTCCTCGTGTTCAGTGGTGTAAAGTACTTGAGTAAATGGACTTCGTTACTTTACTTAAGTATTTTTTTGGCTACTTTGTACTTGTACTGAGTATCAAAAATATAAGCAACTTTTACTCTTTACTTGACTACATTTTTGATTGAATATATGTACTTTTTACTCCACTACATTTGAACAGATGCTTACTGTTACTCATTACATTGTGATTGTGCACGACAAGTCAGCATCTTTATCTACCACAGCTAATTTGTTGGGCGGATGAGGCGATATCGCCATCTGCAGGGTGCTGAAGGTACTGTATGCTATTTATGAGCTAAATCATGTGAACGTGAATTAGCAGCTTGCCTAATACCAGGTGTTTAATTAGCGACATGGCTGCAGCCAGTGATGAAGCCGAAGCTTGAATTTATATGTAGTTTACTAAGTTGAAAAATAACAGTGCTCCTCTTTGTTTAATTTTAATACAGAGAAAACATAATTAATCAATTGAAAAACTACTCAAAATAAAAATATTGCCCTCCTCTGATACTGAGAGATGAATCGCATCAAAGTCAGCTCTGATTTTTTTTACTACGTTTTACTACTTTTTTTTTTTTTTTTTTGATAAATTGTTTGTGGCTTTTTTAAACATTTGAGTTTGACTGAGACTTTTTGTTCTATTTTTAAAATATATTTTGTTCTGCCATTTTGAAACATTAAGGTGTTAAATGTAATTGATATATTAGGAAAATTAAACCTTTCTTGGTGTTCTTTGAGCCTACATTCGGTATGAGTAAAATACTTAAGTTCTTTTAAAATCGGATACTTTAATACTTTTACTCAAGTCTTATTGGAATTGGTGACTTGTAACTTGTAATGGAGTAATTTCTACAGTAAGGTATCTGTACTTTTACTCAAGTATGGTTTTCAGGTACTCTTTACACCTCTGCTCGTGTTAGCGTGGGTTTCCTCCGGGTGCTCCGGTTTCCCCCACAGTCCAAAAACATGCACTATAGAGGAATTCATTCATTCATTTTCTTTTCAGCTTAGTCCCTTTATTAATCCGAAGTCGCCACAGCGGAATGAACCGCCAACTTATCCAGCACATGTTTTACGCAACGGAAGCCCTTCCAGCCGCAACCCATCAGTGGGAAAGCTATAGAGGAATTAAATAAACGAAATTGGCCATAGTGTATGTGTCACTAAAAAATGTTGAGTTATTTATTTAACCCAATGGTTGAGTTAAAAAAAATATTTGGTGCTTTGTTGGGTTATTTTTAACCTTTATTGGGTTATTTATTTAATAACTCAACCAGTTAGGTAAAAAGTGTTGAATTTTAACTGTCAACTAATTTAACGGAGACAAAACAGCTGTATTAATATGTGTACGTAATGTTGTTTTTGCGTTGTAAAGTTTATTTAAGCTCTTATTTTTTTATTAAATTACCTTGGTACAAACGCGCGCTTCATAGCCGATCTAAATTAAACAGATAAAAACGTCTAGAAGTGGGAAATGAAAAGAAAGCATTTTCAATATTTTTGAAAACTGCATGTTATTTATTTACACATTCATAATTATAAAATTAATAGTAGTACTAGTAGCAATAGTAATACCAGAATGAAAAAAATAACAGTTAATCAAAATAACCCAATGCATCGGGTTAAAATAACCCATAGTTGAGAAGGTGTTATAATAACCTATATTTGGGTTATGTGTTGGGGTATTTTTAATCCAACTATTTTAACTGAGTGAATGCAAGAGTGTATGGGTGTTTCCCAGTGTTGGGTTGCAGCTGGAAGGGCATCCACTGCGTAAAACATATGCTAGATGAGTTGGCGGTTCATTCCGCTGTGGCGACCCCTGATGAATAAAGAGACTAAGCTGAAAAGAAAATGAGTGAATGCAGAATTTATTTAAAAACTGTATTAATAAACTAAATATGCCCGAATGCAAAAGATAAAATATCCAAACTATGGGTAAATTTTTTTTGCATGCAAATATAGTGCCTCTGCTATCAATTTAGTGTGTAATATCGTGATTACTATTAAAATAATTAATATGATGGCAAGTATTAATGAGTGCATCGTTTAGCACAAGCATAACAGTAACCGTTCTCAACATTTTGGTTATGATTGTCCATTAGGAATAATTTATTCTTTTCTGAGCTGTTGTATAGGCTAAAATAGTTCTCACATGTGTAAACATGCATATAATGTTAATTATTTTTAATTGTTCACACTGAATATGTTTACATGGACATCAGTAATCAAATTACTTGCCTTAATCTGAATAAGACAATAATATGATTAAGGTGTTTACATGAGTTGCTTTTTGAACAATCCTGTCATGATCCCGTTTAACATGTTAATAATGCACATAATTCGATTAACGTCATTGCTTCACCATGCTATCCACATTTCCTCCGGAGATTCATGTCATTTCGGGTGTTTCATTTTTAATTTGTGCATTAACTGCAGTTTGGCACTTTCATTCAGGAACATTTCCTGCATGCCCCCATGACAAACGCGATATTGGATGCGAGTATGAACTGCTGGAAGAGTGTTGCTTTAATGGAATTTGATACCGCATGCTGTATGTGGAAAAAACCTCCGCATTTCGCGCTGCAGGTGTCTGTGGTCCTTCACTGACTTGGTAGGTGCAGAGACTAGTGACAAACAGCCGTGTGTGTATAGACTATCCTGTCGCAAAACGAGGCGAAAAGTCCTACATGACGGTAATAGTTTGATTGCGGTGTTTACATGTCTGTACTGCACTTCAATAATGCCACTAAAATCAGCATACTCCACGCGTCTTAATTCATTTCGGTTTAGTTCGATTATGACTTTAATCAAATTAAATTATTCAAAAATCGGTGTTTACATGGTCGACTCTTAATCAGAGTATTGTCTTAATCGTATTAAAATCGGATTATTGGTGTCTGTGTAATCGTACTGACTGAAAGTCACACTATCATGTCAAATTTAAGACGGTAAATCTTTCTGAAAAGTAAAAGATAAGACTTTTTGTGTCCTTACATTTTAAAAATCAAATCTAGTACTTTTAAAGACCCCAGGAAGCCTGTGCTGATATGTCGCATCACTTACTGTTAATGAGAGGCACCACAGATATCTGCAGCATGGTCTTCAGGGGACCCTGCAGTGGAATAAGCTGATGGACAAATATTCATTAGTCACATTTTTTATGAGCAACTTCAGTTTTCATTTTCAATCAATCAATCAATCAATCAAACTTTATTTATATAGCACCTTATTACAACCAGGAGGCTGCCCAAAGTGCTTTACAGTCTTAAAAACAGAAATTTAAACATTAAGACACATAAAATGATAAGAACCCAAGTGTCAATAAAACAGCATTTTGTACTAATGAGTATCAAAAGCAAGTCTAAATAAATAGGTTTTGAGTTTAGCTTTAAATAGCGCCACATCTGTAATGATGCGAAGTTCTAAAGGCAGGGTGTTCCATAGTTTTGGACCTGCCACTGCAAATGAACGATCACCCCATTGTTTGTACCTGGATCTGGGGACCTCCAGCAACAACTGACCTGCTGATCGTAGGGCTTTGTTTGGTTTATGAAGCTTTAAAATCTGACATAAGTATGAAGGTGCAAGACCATTAACTGCATTAAAAACAAACAACAGTAGTTTAAAATCAGTTCTGAAGCTAACAGGGAGCCAGTGAAGAGAGTAAAGAGCAGGTGTAATATGCTCACTTTTGCGACTATTCGTAAGCATACGGGCTGCAGCTTTTTGCACCAGTTGTAACCGATGGAGTAGGGCAGGGGTCATCAACTATATTTGTCAGAGGGCCAGAGTTTTACTAGACAGTCTCCTTGGGGGCCGGACCCCCTAGAAGAAAATCTAATAAAAATCTAATTTTGGCTCAACATTGTTTAATGTTTATACTTTTTCAATTTCATTACAAAACTGAAGGCATTTGATTTCAGGCTCCCATCACCTATATCACAGTCAACCACTAGGAGTGATAGATGTTTTGCCTCAACTCAATTAGGCTAAGTCAACAAGGGGAAATGTAACTTAAGCCATTGATTAATCAAATCAAATCAAATCACTTTTATTGCCACATCATCAGAAGCACGTGTGCTATGATGAGTGAAAAGCTTAGGTGCTGGCTCCAGACAGTGCAAAATACAGACAGTGCAATTAAGCACTGTACGTGAGTAGCCTGTGAGTAGCCCGTTTCAGCATTCCCTGCTGAAAAATCCTAAGCCTAAGCCTAGCCATTTCCAGCCTGGTCTTAGCTGGTCAGGCTGGGAGTTGACCAGCTAAAACCAGCTTGACCACCCAAAACCAGCTATGTCCAGCTTAAACCAGCCTGGAAATGGCCAAACCCCTCTAAAACCCGGCTGGTCGACCAGCTAAAACCAGCCAACCAGAATAGGCTGGTTTAAGCTGGATTTTTCAGCATTGTGATTTGAATTTAATCCCACTTAACGTTTCATTTGATGTGCGAACATTATTTGTGACCTGTTTTGTTCTGGTACCAGGTTATTTATTTACCATGGCTATCTTAAGTTGTGCCAGATTGTTTTTCCTCCTTTTTTTTAGTCCTGAGGCAGACATCCCAAGTCTCCCGGAAGTTTCGTGAGTCTCCCGCAAATGCATAGAGACTCCCGGATGCCCGCAAACTAATGATAATCTCCCGGAAATCGTGCGTCTCCCTCCCGCTCATCAAATACGTCGCGCACCTCTCTCCACCGCATCCCTCCTTGCTCTTCAAACCAGGCTTGACACACACATTGTGCGCACTACACCTACACCCCAACCCGGTCTTCACTTACGCTAAAACCTGTTTGAAACAATAAATGCTTAACGCCGCATAGTCTGAGTCTGTCCTCATTTCAAAGTGTAGCCTAAATATAGTCATAAATGGTGGTTATTCTGACAAGAGACTCAGCTGTTATTTTTAGTTGCTTTAATAGTGTGGACCACTATTTTTTTTTTTATCCTCACAATTTTAAAATCTAGTCACGGGCTGGATTGAAAGGCTCAGCGGGCCGGATTTGGCCCTCGTGCCGCCAGTTGATGATCAGTGGAGTAGGGTTTGGTTAACTCCAACATGTAGTGCATTGCAATAATCCAGACGAGAACTGATAAAAGCATGAATAGCTTTCTCTAGATCACACTGGCTCAGAAATGGCAAAGCAAAACAAAGGCAAAACACTGCAGGTAAATAGGGTAAAATGAAAACTAACCCTTATCAATATTGACCGATTACAATAACTGCAAACATTCTTGTATTACAGTTTTTAAGTGTTATGTTTGCATTGATTTAATAAATATGATTTTTTTATCACTTCTTTATTCAGAAAATGCAGTAAAATTACATTTACATATTTTTGGTCAAATCAAATGTATATAATCAGGCAAATGCTGTCGAATTGATCCAATTTGATAAAAGAGCTGCAGTGATTCACCTTAAATGAACATGAATTCATTAATTACCAAAATGACACTTACAGCTAAAGACTCCAGAGCAGACTGATTGGAGAAAATCTTAAACCTGAAAACAAATTCTCAGTTAAAAATCCCATTTGAAGTGGAGTCTACAAAATAAAATAAATGTTCAATACTCACCTTCTCAGATCTAAGTGGATGGCGAGGCGTTTGCCCTTCATTGACACTTTCGCATTGAATTTACCTTCCTAAAAAAACAGAATCAGTGGCGACGGTCAGCAACGCCCTCTGGTAGCTTCTTTTGGGTTCTTCATAAACCTATGGGTGACGTCACGGATACAACGTCCATATATTTTACAGTCTATGGTTTTCTACCGTGTTTGGTGCATCTTCATTGTCGTTCAGTCTGACTTTATGACAGCTGAGATCATACAGTGTGACATGAGAGCCATGTTCGTGCATTCTGACATGCTACAATTGTTCAGGATTAAAAAAAATCTCACAGTGTGAGCCGGCCTTAACCTCCTACAGTATGTTAATTAGAGATCGATCGTCACTAGTGGGCGGGACTTTCCCCCTGTGATGACCCGTACAAAGGGAGAATGTCAATCAAAGTGTTTCTGCAGACTGTTTATATCAAGTTTGATTATAGAAAAATATCATTAATAAACGTTCACCATTAGAAGCTGCTTATATTCACACACTGCTGCCACACAACCCCTTATAAAAGTAATTTTTGCATAATTGGTCCCTTTTAAAACACTCAATGCAATGCAATGCTCAAAAGTCAAAGCTTTTTGGAAAACGTAGTTATGGCTATGGTTATATTTGTTGTTATGGTGGTCCACCATGTTGTTCTCACCATGGTCATGCTGCTGAGCTGGACGGCTGGTTTTCCGGCTGGAAGTACCAACACTTTGACGTTACAGTTGACGGCCACACTTGCACCAGAGGTCTTGATGGTTGATCGAGGAGGAGCTGTGACCTCAAACTCCAGAGACAGGGGCTGGTCCATCAGTGCGGGGTTCTGGGGGACACAACCATATATATTTAGGGCTTATTTCACAGTTAAACAAGTTAAATCAGGGTCATTAATCAGGTTAAACCAAGAGTACTTGGTTGCCTGTATAAAAAAAAACACTCATTGACGAATTAACGCCATTCAGACCATTTCAAACGCTGGTTTACACACAATAGTGCCAACCATGCTTTTACATTACAACTGTGAAGCCTTCATTTATTTTCCTTCAGCTTAGTCGCTTACTTAGCAGGGGTAACTTACTGTATCAGCCGCAACCCAGTACTGGGAAACACCCATACACACTCATTCACACTCATACTCTACGGCCAATTTAGTTTATTTAATTCCCCTATAGTGCATGTGTTTGGACTGTGGGGGAAACCGGAGCACTCGTAAGAAATCTACGCCAACACAGGGAGAACATGCAAACTCCACACAGAAATGCCAACTGGTCCAGCCGGTAATCAAATAAGAGACCTTCTTGCTGTGAGGTGACAATGCTAACCACTAAGCCACCGTGTCTTCGATAACAGCTTCAGGTTAAGTGGAGTGTGCGTTATACATCATGGTTTTGCTCACCAGCATCATCATTGTCCCTAAGTAGGTTGTTCTGAGGAGCACCTCCAAGTCTTTTGGCATCTGAAAATGAACAATAGTGTCTTATTATTTTATTATCATGTCCCTGAGGATTAATTAGAAGGTGTCTTACCCGTTCGTTTGCAATCTGCAGTTGGAAAAGTCCACCTTTGAAGTAAGAGTAGAGGCCGCTGTCGAAGAAGTACTCGGAGAGAGCCAGATAAATCATACGGTCATACTCTCTCACTACTGGATTCACTGCGTAGTTCACTAGAGTGTCGTTTTCATTTTTAAGATCGTAAAACATGCCCTGTAGAGGTGAAGGAGAGAAATACTTTACAATATCAAAACAATAAACTCATTAAAACTCATTTTAAAATGAAACCAGAGACAAAGACAATGAATCAAATTGACAATTGACAGTAAATCAAAGGCAAAGGATTTATTTCATTTCATTTACACAGCAGAATGAACTGCTTATAATATATTATATTATTTTATATTATATTATTTTATATTATTTTAAATTATATTGTTTTATTTTATATTATATTATTTTATATTATATTATTTTTTATTATATTATATTATTTTTTATTATATTATATTATTTTATTATTTTATTACATTATTTTATATTTTATTATTTTATATTATATTATATTATTTTATATTATATTATTTTTTATTATATTATATTGTTTTATATTATATTACATTATTTTTTTATATATTATATTATTTTATTATATTATATTATTTTATATTATATTATTTTATATTATATTATATTATTTTATATTTTATATTTTATGATTTTATATTATATTATATTATATTATATTATATTATATTATATTATATTATATTATATTATATTATATTATATTATATTTTATGATTTTATATTATATTATATTATTTTTTATTATATTATATTATTTTTATTATATTATATTATTTTATATTATTTTATATCATATTATATTATTTTATATTATATTATTTTTTATTTTATTATATTATTTTTTATTATATTATATTATTTTATTATTTTATTACATTATTTTATATTATATTATTTTATATTATATTATTTTTTATTATATTATATTGTTTTATATTATATTATATTATTTTTTATATATTATATTATTTTATTATATTATATTATTTTATATTATATTATTTTATATTATATTATATTATTTTATATTTTATGATTTTATGTTATATTATATTATATTATATTATATTATTTTATATTATTATATTATATTATTTTATATTTTATGATTTTATATTATATTATTTTATATTATATTATATTATTTTGTATTATATTATTTTATATTATATTATATTATTTTGTATTATATTATTTTGTATTATATTATATTATATTATTTTATATTGTTTTATATTATATTATTTTTTATTATATTATATTATTTTTTATTATATTATATTTTATTATTTTATATTATATTATTTTATATTATATTATTTTATATTATTTTTTAATATATTATATTATTTCATATTTCACCTCATGGTTTCACTCTGGTTACCGGCTTTCTCCTTGTTCTATATGTTGAGAACTATTTTAATTTCAGCTCAACTGTAAGTATGAGACGTTAAACCGAGGTTCTGACTCTCTGTGGTCTTTAAAAATCCCATAGCACCTCTCGTAAAGAGTAGGGGTATAACCCCGGTGCTCTGGCCAAATTCCCTCCCTGCCATCATGGCCTCCTTATCATCCCCATCCACCGAATTGGCTGTATCGCTGTCTCTCCACTCCCCCTGTAGTTGGTTTGTGTTGAGCACACTGGCGCCGTTGTCCTGTGGCTAACTGAGATGAGTTAATAAAACTATTATAATTAGAAATGTGTCGAAAAAATCTCTCTGTTAAACAGAAAACTGGGGGAAAAATAAACAGGGGGGCTAAAAATTCAGGTGGTTTAATAAGTCTGACTTTAACTGTATATATATATATATATATATATTTATTTATACAACAGTTCTGTCTGGTTCTTAAATCAGATTGGCTGATAGTCGTGCGATATTCTGCAAATAACAGCCCTCTTACAGCCTCTTCACTGTTCACCCTTGTGTATTTCTCCACCCACATACAGCAACAAGCAGAGGACACTCTGCAGCAGTGGTGCTCAACCCTGTTCCTGGAGATCTACCTTCCTGCAGATTTCAGTTGCAACCCATATCAAACACACCTGCCTGTAATTATCAAGTGCTGTTCAGGTCCTAATTAATTGGTTCTGGTGTGTTCGATCAGGGTTGGAGCTGAACTGTGCAGGAAGGTCGATCTCCAGGCACAGGGTTGAGCACCCCTGATCTACAGTTTGACAAATATTGCAGCTGTTTGACAACATAATGTTCTTTTGAGGCTTTTTTAGTCAAGAATGTAGTTGTTTAGATTGCAACTATGCAGTTTATTTATAAGGATAGTGCCTATTTTAAAATGTATATCATTTATGAGAGACAGCGCGTCGGTGGCAATTAGCATGTCTTTTCTGATAAAATCAAATTCTGACCAGTAAAATCAACTAATGATATTTCACTCACCCTGAAATCCATATCAAGGCTGGTTTCTGTCACCACGGGGTCACTGAGCAGAGAGTAATCGATGCCTATGTAACTGTCCACCTGTGCACGCACTGAAAAACATGTGCAGGTAAACATACACACACACACACACACGTCTGACAATATATCATGACAATATACAGTTGAAGTCAGAATTATTAGCCCCCCTGTTTATTTTTTCCCCAATTTCTGTTTAACGGAGAGATTTTTTCAACACATTTCTAAACATAATAGTTTTAATAACTCATTTCTAATAATTGATTTATTTTATCTTTGCCATGATGACAGTAAATAATATTTTACTAGATATTTTTCAAGACACTTCTATACAGCTTAAAGTGACATTTAAAGGCTTAACTAGGTTAATTAGGTTAACTAAGCAGGTTAGGATAATTAAGCAACTTATTATATAACGATGGTTTGTTTTGTAGACAATCAGAAAAAAAATAGCTTAAAGGGGCTAATAATTTTGTCTTTAAAATGGTGTTTAAAAAATTAAAAACTGCTTTTATCCTAGTCAAAATAAAACAAATAAAACTTTCTCCAGAAGGAAAAATATTATCAGACATACTGGAAAATTTCCTTGCTCTGTTAAACATCATTTGGGAAATA
Organism: Danio kyathit; assembly: GCA_903798195.1. NCBI lineage: Eukaryota > Metazoa > Chordata > Actinopteri > Cypriniformes > Danionidae > Danio > Danio kyathit. Next base: position 67,182,069 of record LR812524.1, on the reverse strand, counting down.
TTTAAAAAAAAAAAAAAAATCAAAGGGGGGCTAATAATTCTGACTTCAACTGTATTTCATAACAATCAACACTGGTCTCTAACCTGGGATTGTTTCCAGAAGCTGGTTTACAGAAACTAGAGCAGCGTGATTCAGGACTGGACAAATCTGAGAAACGAGAGATATATATTATTGTAAATCATCCTATACAAAATATAAATTGTTAAGAGAGATCTGTGAGGGGTGAACTCATTTATACTGAACACTGTATATGCAAAAGTTTATTTCATCAACTCAAAATGTGTTCAAAACAATAGGATCACAAAGAATGCACTAGTAAATGATGGTGAATGAGGGGAAAAAAGGCGAACAAACCCGTTTATTTAAGAGGAAGCGCATTCCTGTAGTCAAGAACGTCCCAATGAAGTCATAAACCCTCCTGTCAGAATATTATAAAGAATACAGAATATTACAAACATGTAAACGATGTCACTACCATATGCAAATCTGATACATGACCATGAACATACACATGAAATTACAGTTAATATTTATTGAACATACACTACCTGACAAAATTCTTGTCGCCTAACCAAGTTTTAGGAACAACAAATAATAACTTCTAGTTGATCATTTGGTATCAGAAGTGGCTTATATGAAAGGCAATAATAATAATAATAATAATAATTCCTTACATTTATATAGAGCTTTTCTAGACACTCAAAGTGCTTTACATATTGGGGGAATCACCACCACCAGTGTGCAGCATCCACCTGGATGACGCGACGGCAGCCATTTTGCGCCAGACCGCACACCACACACCAGCTGATTGGTGGAGAGGAGACAGAGTGATGAAGCCAATTATGATATGGGGAGGGTTCGGAGGCCATGATGGACAGAGGCCAGTGGGCAGATTTGGCCAGGATGCCGGGGTTAAACCCCTACTCTTTCTCGAAGGACATCCTGGGATTTTTAATGACCACAGAGAGTCAGGACCTCGGTTTAACGTCTCATCCGAAAGACGCCGCTCACTGAGCAGTATAGAGTCCCCGTCACTATACTGGGGCATTAGGACCCACACACACCGCAGGTTGGGCGCCCCCTGCTGGCCTCACTAACACCACTTCCGGCAGCAACCTAGCTTTCCCATGTGGTCTCCCATCCAGGTACTGACCGGGCGCAGCCCTGCTTAGCTTCAGTGGGCGACCATGTGAGAGTTGCAGAGAGCTAGCTGCCGGAGGCCTCTAGATCACGCTTATTTCACCAAAATAAAATATGATCATGCCTTGATTTTTAATGATTTAATTAGGACAGTAAGGTCTGACTTTGCTTAGACAAAAGTCTTGTCACTTAACAGAAATAATGTACAGTATAGAATATAAAGTCATGGTGCAGTGGAAACAGAATGAATATTGTGTCTGACTCCATCATGAGCTTGGAGGACTGCATCCATACATCTCTGCAATGACTCAAATCACTTATTAATAAAGTCATCTGGAATGGCAAAGAAAGAGTTTGTGACAATACAGAACTTTCTGTACTGCCCCTCGTTGTTTACTTCCTTCGTCACTGCCTTTTAAATAATGAGTTCATCACCATTGGATGCGAGGACTAATTACGATGGGGTGAAATTATATAAAAGAGGTTTTTTTTTGATGAAGAGAGAGTTCTGACCTCCAGAGTGGGAGTGGTGTTAGCGTCACCAAGTTGCGGGTGTGGCTCTGTCTGGGCGTTTGTCTGAGGAAGCTGAGGAAGAGATGCGGGTGATGCTCACGTTGACTGGTCTTACGTCCACCGTACAAGTTACCGGGTAGTTGCCGACATACCAGTCCTTTTTGTTGTCGTGCTGCAAAATTACCGGTGTCGGTGTGTGAGTTGGGACATCTTTGAAAACGGCTGCCTATATCACTTCTCCTGTCCGTGCTGCCAAGTCACCTGCCAGCCAGTGAACTGCTGACGTGGAACCTCTGAATCCACTGTACTGCAAGCCGCTTGGGTCAGTTTCACGCATACACACACATAACTCATCATACTCATCACCTAACTTACACTTATTTTCATTTAATTCTATTTGAGAAAATCTAAAGTATTTTTTGTTTGTTTGTTTCTTGGTTTATTTGTTTTTATTTTTTGAGGAAAATTTTTGTTTTGTGTTAATTAAATTGATCGTGGGATATTGACTTTATATTTTGTTGTTGCTTGTCGTTGAACTTGCCATTTAAGTTAGTTCATTAAATCTTTCTAAGTTGAATCCTATTTTCCTGTTCTTTTTTGTTTGTGTTTCATTATTACTCTTGTGTCTGTAAACGGGTGGTTTGTTTAAGTTTTGTTTTTGCTATCCGGGGTAATTGATTATGTAATTTTGGCAAGTTATAAACTTGTCTGGCGCCCGAAATTATATGTAAAACTTGTTAATATATATTCATTCATTCATTCATTCATATATATTTTTTTTTGTGCCCGAGGTTGACTGGGTTAGAGGGAGATATTACCAAACGCTCCAGCTCAACAGCGCCATTGTGGTCAAGTGGTCAGCGCGCTGCGTTACTACGCCGCCGACCCGGGTTCGATCCTCACCTGAGTAGTGTTTTTTTTTTTTTTTTTTTTTTGTCAAGACATATACTGTTGGGTTAATTATATAGGTCTACATGTTTATTTATTTTTTTGTGTGTGACCACCGTTACAGAAATGGCGCCCGAACAGGGACATGAATAACTGAAACTTTCATTGACTGACTGACCTGAATTACTGGACAAACTGTGTTTTGTTTGTGAATGTTTGATGGTTGAAAATTGTTTTGTTTTTTCTGAATGTGAGAACTATTGTCAAAATTCTCAAATAACTGAATTAGTATGAAAACAACATCTTATCACAAATGTGAATTTTGGCATAATAATTTGAGTTTATTCTGAAATTATACTTGAGCAACCAGTGTAAGCTGAATTTTTTTTGTTTAGTATCAAATTGTGTGGGAACTTGAACTAGCAAACGTGATTGTCATCTGTCTTGTAATTTTGTACATGCATTTAGAAGGTTTTCACCTGTTGATAGTATGGATATGATGTAACTGATTGCAGAGAACTGTTTGTTTGTGAAAATTTTCTTTTGGGTTTTTTATTTTTCCCCCCTTGTTGCCCCAAACACACACAGTTCCTAAACATACCCAACACCCAACACAAGTCATGGCCCAAATGTTTTCCCCCTCAACTTCAACATATGTTGATATTGATGCACCTGATGCCCCAACCATTTCCACTCCATTGTGGTCACCTCCAGTTCAAAGTCAGACCCTTTCTGGACTTCCACCCCATGACCAAATTATGCATAATATTTCCCCGGTCCATAGTTTCCCAAGTCATGCAACTCCAGTACAGACACTTCCTCCTGCTCTGGGAGGTCATATTCTAATGCAACCTCTTTCTTGGTCTCAGGAACAGGATAGCATGCAACTGTGCACATCTGCAGATGTTTCATCCCCTTCTACAATAGACCAGCATGATCTGCCTGGAAATCTTCCAACCCCTAGGAGAGAAATTCAGCAAGTCAGTTCTCATGTGCAAGGTAACTTGGACACTCTGATGGTAACGATGAAAAAACAAGAGAAATGTTTGCATGAACTTACTCAAAGATTGAAAACTTCATCATTCCAGCATGTGAATCAAATTACCACCCTTACAGCCAAAGTAGAGTCCAATAAGCAAGAGATTGTCACCATACTCAAAGGAGCTAAACAACAAGAGGCTGCAGAGTCTGACCAGTTGGTTAAAGCTGTACAATTGATGCTTGCAACAGAGTTTGAGAAATTTGAATCAACCATTACCTCAGCAGTTGTTGACAAAGTGGAAAAACTCCGGAGAGATGTCCAACATGATCTCAAATCCATCCAACAAACCCTCCATGGAAGTTTGGATCAACTGACTACAAATCTTCAGCAATGTGAAGAAAAAATTAGTAAATGTCATACCTGTGTTAACAAGTTGCAAAATGATTTTCAAGTGCACAATATGAAATATGTTGAACCACAAACCGAAACAAAAGCTGCTCAAGTTTCAAGTACACCCTCAACTGAAACTGTTTCAACTTTACCAAATCCTATGATCAAAAGTGATCATCTTAAATTAACATTTCCCACATTTGGACGACATACAGATGATACTGACCCTTTATTGTACCTGACAAAATGTCAAGATTTTCTGGCTTTACATCCATTGACAGATGCAGATATCTTGGCTACCTTTCGCACAGTACTATATGGCACAGCTCGGGACTGGTGGGAAGTGAGTCGCTCCAATATTGCAACTTGGAAGGAATTTGAGTCTGCATTTCTTTCTGCATTTTTGTCTGAAGACTACGAAGATGAGCTTGCTGAGCGTGTTCGCAATAGAGTTCAAGGAGACAGAGAGTCAGTTCGGGATTTTGCATTCACTTATCGAGCACTTTGTAAAAGATGGAAATCCACTCTAACAGAGACCGAAATTGTAAAAATGATCCTCAAAAATATCAAACCATACCTTGCAAGCCAACTGCGAAGTAGAGTAAACACTGTGGAGGATCTAGTTAAATTAGGACATCAACTGGAACGAGACTATGAAGAACAAAGACGATATGAAAGTCGTGTGGCTCATAAACAAGCAAGTTCACAAAAACCTTTGTCCAATCGACCTGTTGAGAAACAGCCTCTTCAGTGTTGGAGATGCAATGGACCACATTCTCCTGGAAATTGCCCAATGTATTTAACTCCACCTTCACAACAATCTTCTACTCAACATCACACTAATCATGGAAAGAATTTTCATGCTGCAAAGTCAGGAGGACGACCTACCAACATCATTGTAGCAGCCTCAGAAACACCCCAATCACCAAAAGAAGTTCCAAATGTTTTCCTGCCATCTACCACTATGCCATCCCTGCCCATTCCACAACAATTAGTTGTCCCAATTAGCATTGGATCATGGTTTGGAAAAGCCATACTGGACACTGGAGCAAGCTATACACTAATACACGAAAGTCTAATGCAGCAATTTGAAACCTCTGCCCAACTACAAACCTGGTCGAGTGGACCTCTTTACTTGGCTAATGGAAAACCTGAGATACCCTTAGGATGGTTAAACATCTCTATTCAGCTACATGGTAATCCTTTGTAGTACCTGCTGTTGTCCTCCCATCTCAAGCTCTTGCATATGCCATCATCTTGGGTTTGGACTTCATATTCTTTAGTGGTCTGAAAATTAATGTGAGTGAACACAAGTATTCTTTTACATCTGATCCTACTGAAGAACACCCGTTTCAACCAGGAAATGCAAGTGAACCACTAGTTAAACTGACACCCATGACAGAAAGCAAGCCGCTCAAAAAGAACAAACTCAATCTCACCTTGTTAAGTGCTGTCCCTCCTCCTCAAACCTCATTGGGTATAGTACAAACTGATCATGTCGATGATGCAACACAGATCTGGGATGCTGTAAGTGAAGCACAACTCCCCAAAGAAGAAAAACAACAGTTACTTCAGATTCTGCAAAATAACCCCCGGGTATGTACTCAAAGTACTGGGAAAACCAATGTACTTCAACACCGTATCTACACCACCAGTCAGGTACCTATCAAACAAAGGCCATACCGTTTGTCTCCTGTAAAACAACTGGTAATGGAGCAGCAATTGGAGCAGATGTTGAAAGAAGGTATTGTAGAACCATCACATTCTTCTTGGGCTTCTCCGGTAGTGCTGGTTCCTAAGAAAAATGGCAAGTTAAGATTCTGTGTGGACTACCGCAAGGTAAATGCCATAACTGAAAATGATGCATACCCTCTTCCGAACATCACAGAGATACTAGAATCTCTTTCTGGTTCAACAATTTTTTCTACCATCGATTTAAACAGTGGATATTGGCAAGTGATGATGGATCCTGACAGCAAAGCAAAGACTGCTTTTATTGTGTCTGATGGGCTATATCAATTTAATGTTATGCCTTTTGGATTAAAAAATGCACCTGCTACATTCCAAAGGTTAATGGAGACCGTACTAGGGGAACTCAGACGAAAAATATGCCTTGTCTACATTGATGACATCATTGTTTATTCTGCCTCAGTGACCCAACACTTCTGTGATCTGCAAACCATCCTTCACAGGCTAGAAGCTGCTGGACTGACCATCAACCTACAAAAATGCAAGTTTTTCCTGCCAGAAATCACTTTTCTAGGGCATGTGGTGAATGCTAAAGGCATCACAGCAGATCCAAGCAAAGTTGAGGCTATTCTCTCTTTTCCTACACCCAACAATCTGAAGGAAGTTCAGCGATTTCTGGGACTAGCCGGCTGGTACCATCGATTTGTGCAAAACTTTTCAAAAATTGCTGAACCCCTCAATTCCCTGAAGAAAAAAGGACAGACATTTAAATGGACAGCACAGTGTCAACAATCATTTGACCACTTAAAAGCATGCCTTACCTCACCTCCCATTCTTGGCCACCCTGACCTCAAAATTCCCTTCATTGTATACACTGATGCCAGCGATACAGGACTGGGTGCTATTCTCACTCAACGAAAGGATCCAGGTAGTGAAGAGGTCATTGCCTATGCCAGTCGCACCTTAACTGGGGCTGAGGTAAATTACACTGCAACAGAAAAAGAATGTTTAGCTGTTGTTTGGGCTTTGGAGAAGTGGCAACATTACCTAGAGTACAAGCTCTTCACAGTAGTAACGGACCATTCTGCTCTTCAGTGGGTGATGGGATCCACAAAAACTAACAGCCGCCTTATTCGATGGGTCTTGAGACTGCAGAAATTCAACTTCATCATTGAATACCGAAAAGGGAAGTTAAATGTAGCTCCTGATGCTTTGTCCAGATCACCTCTTACCACAATCTCTCCTGTTACAGCAGTTTACACCAATCAGCAAACCGACCAACACACAGAGCTTCCAGTTTCGGATGTTGTCCTGTGGGAGGAACAACATTCAGATGAAGAAACCACAAAACTGCTACAGGCTGTAGCAGAAGAACCAAATCAGTTGGAACAATATCAAGTAATAGAGGACAAGCTGTATCATAAAACTTACCTGAAGAATGACCAAGTACATTATCGAGTGTATGTTCCAAACCGTCTTCGGCCAACACTACTTCACCATTATCATTCACACCCGCTAAGTGGCCACCATGGAATCTACAAAACCTACAAACGAATCCAAGCAGTTGCTTTTTGGCCAGGCCTATGGACTGATGTAAAACATCATGTTAAAGAATGTGTGAAGTGTCAAACAATCAAGTTTGATAATCAGAAACCGGCAGGAAAACTTCAATCAACTACCACCACTCGACCAAATGAAATGCTTGGAGTTGATATTGTAGGACCACTACCTCGGAGCACACAGCAAAATGAGTATTTGCTGGTGTTTGTTGATTATTACTCCAAATGGGTTGAGTTCTTTCCCCTGCGTCAGGCCAATGCTCAGAGTGTTTCAGTGATTTTTAGAAGAGAAATCTTAACCCGTTGGGGGGTTCCAGACTTCATACTCTCTGATCGAGGTACACAGTTCGTCTCTTCTGTGTTCAAAAATGTATGTGAAAAGTGGGGAGTTACACAGAAGCTAACAACGGCTTATCACCCTCAGACAAATATGACTGAACGGGTAAACAGAACTCTCAAAAGTATGATTGCATCATATGTAGATGACAACCACAGCAAATGGGATCAGTTCTTACCTGAGATGAGATTCGCGATGAACTCTGCCATCCAGGAAACCACGGGAGTAACTCCAGCAGAACTGCAGATTGGAAGAAAACTGCATGGACCGATGGATAAAATACTTCATGGTCAGAATCTTATCCCCGATAATACTACTTATGATGTGGTTTGTCACATACAACAACTGAAGTCACAAGTCCAAGAGAATTGCAGAAAAGCACAACAACGCCAACTCAGAAACTACAACAAAAAGAGAAGAGAGGCCAGTTTCAAAAATAAAGACAGAGTATGGTTGCGCAATTTCCCTCAGTCCAGTGCACAGCACAAGTTCAGTGCCAAGCTGGCACCAAAATGGAAAGGACCTTATCGAGTTTTAAAACAACTGGGACCTTTAAATTATCGTATAGCGTTAGAGGAAACTGGAGAAGATGTTCGCACAGCACATGTGTGTAATCTTAAAATGTGTTTCCCAACAGCTGAGGAGTTGGACGAGCAAGAAAAAAAACGACTTCGGGAATTGTTTCAAGAAACTTCTGATGAGGAGGAATTTCTAGGATTTTGATTATTTTTCTTTTAACAACCATGGGTTGTTTTGTCAAGGGGGGGGAGAATGTGACAATACAGAACTTTCTGTACTGCCCCTCGTTGTTTACTTCCTTCGTCACTGCCTTTTAAATAATGAGTTCATCACCATTGGATGCGAGGACTAATTACGATGGGGTGAAATTATATAAAGAGGTTTTTTTTTGATGAAGAGAGAGTTCTGACCTCCAGAGTGGGAGTGGTGTTAGCGTCACCAAGTTGCGGGTGTGGCTCTGTCTGGGCGTTTGTCTGAGGAAGCTGAGGAAGAGATGCGGGTGATGCTCACGTTGACTGGTCTTACGTCCACCGTACAAGTTACCGGGGTAGTTGCCGACATACCAGTCCTTTTTGTTGTCGTGCTGCAAAATTACCGGTGTCGGTGTGTGAGTTGGGACATCTTTGAAAACGGCTGCCTATATCACTTCTCCTGTCCGTGCTGCCAAGTCACCTGCCAGCCAGTGAACTGCTGACGTGGAACCTCTGAATCCACTGTACTGCAAGCCGCTTGGGTCAGTTTCACGCATACACACACATAACTCATCATACTCATCACCTAACTTACACTTATTTTCATTTAATTCTATTTGAGAAAATCTAAAGTATTTTTTGTTTGTTTGTTTCTTGGTTTATTTGTTTTTATTTTTTGAGGAAAATTTTTGTTTTGTGTTAATTAAATTGATCGTGGGATATTGACTTTATATTTTGTTGTTGCTTGTCGTTGAACTTGCCATTTAAGTTAGTTCATTAAATCTTTCTAAGTTGAATCCTATTTTCCTGTTCTTTTTTGTGTGTGTTTCATTATTACTCTTGTGTCTGTAAACGGGTGGTTTGTTTAAGTTTTGTTTTTGCTATCCGGGGTAATTGATTATGTAATTTTGGCAAGTTATAAACTTGTCTGGCGCCCGAAATTATATGTAAAACTTGTTAATATATATTCATTCATTCATTCATTCATATATATTTTTTTTTGTGCCCGAGGTTGACTGGGTTAGAGGGAGATATTACCAAACGCTCCAGCTCAACAGCGCCATTGTGGTCAAGTGGTCAGCGCGCTGCGTTACTACGCCGCCGACCCGGGTTCGATCCTCACCTGAGTAGTGTTTTTTTTTTTTTTTTTTTGTCAAGACATATACTGTTGGGTTAATTATATAGGTCTACATGTTTATTTATTTTTTTGTGTGTGACCACCGTTACAAGTTCATGCAGGACTCCCAGAGTGCATCAAGATTCTTTGTGTTCATCTTCAATGCCTCCTCCTTCATCTTACCTCAGACATGCTCAATAATGTTCATGTCTGGTGACTGGGCTGGCCAATCCTGGAGCGCCTTGACCTTCTCTGCTTTCAGGAACTTTGATGTGGAGGTTGAAGTATGCGTAGCGCTGTCCTGCTAAAGAATTTGCCCTCTCCTGTGGTTTGTAATGTAATGGGCAGCACAAATGTCTTGATACCTCAGGCTGTTGATGTTGCCATTCACTCTGCAGATCTCTCGCACGCCCTCATACTGAATGTAACCCCAAACCATGATTCTTCCTTCACCAAACTTGACTGATTTCTGTGAGAATTTTGGCTCCATGCGGGTTCCAGTAGGTCTTCTGCAGTATTTGTGATGATTGGGATGCTGTTCGACAGATGACTCATTAGAAAAATCCACCTTCTGTCACTTTTCCAAATGATCAACTAGAAGTCAAGGTATTATGTGTTGCTCTCACAACTGGGATCGGCGACAAGACTTTTGTCAGGTAGTGTATATGTAATATAGATAATTTTGTCTTCAACTGTATGGCATTTACGACTGTGATATCCAAATAATAACTTGTATTTGATTTGCATATATTGCCATATGTCAGATTTCCATTTCCAAAAAGGGAATTAACCCATTGCTTTTAAAATTAGTTGACTTTACCTAAAAAAAGCTAGTAAACCTTAATGTTATTAAGTAAATGAACTATGTTCATATTATAGGAATCAAGTTGACTTACAGTAACAGTTCAAGTTACAATGGGTTTATTCACTTATTTATTTAAGTTTTTTAGATGTAGTATCAGTATTGTTAGTTTTTAATCTATCTATAAGCTAGTGTGCTCCAAAACAGTGACAAATTTCGCGTTTAGAAGATATAAACCTGACATAAACATGTAAAGCTTGTAGTTTGTCACTTCCGCCTAAATGGATCAGCATGTTATCACCTCATGTTTGTGGTTCTCATCAAATCTTTTGACCAATCAAATGCTCTCTAGTATCAGCTATGCCCCGCCCCCTTCAAGACGCTTCTCATTTGCTTTTCATTTGATGCGCTTGAGCTCAACAATAGATATATACACTAGCTATCACATATGGACCCTGAGCATGTGTCAATAGCGCCGCCACATTTGTACAGTGTACAGTATTTTATTATCAAAAGAAAATATTACACAGGTTAATAAAGTATATATATTTTCACATTTAACAATGTATTTTTGTATAAAACCTTTTGGAGTCAATATTTATCAATCTTAGAAATTCATAATATTGACAATCATTTGAAAAATGTTATATATGTAATTAAGAAATATTAGCAAATGTTAAAAAATGATGGATGGACAGATGGATTTTTTTTTTTTTTACATATTTAACATTTATAATATAATATAGAAGAGAGACCCCCATGTATGATTGTAAAGCACTTTGGGTATATATTTGGATGAATCATTATACAAATTTGGTATTTAGGAAACATTTCTGAATATTCAATATGGTCATTTAATTTTTTTAAATTACACATTTGTAAACATGATACTTTTGTTCAGAAAAACAAATACTGCATCTTTTCATATATACCAGTAAAATCAACTTATCATAATTCTTTAATTAATTATGCTTAGTCTCTGATTTATCCGAGATTGCCACAGTGGAATGAACCGCCAACTATTCCGGCATACAGTATGTTTTACACCACAGATGCTCTTTCAGGGCATGTGTCAAAAGCGCCGCCACATTTGTACAGTGCTTCTAGGACAAAAGACATTAAACCGCACTACTCAGGACTAAAGTAAATGTAAAGATGCTGGACTTTAGCGCTGTGTACGGGTGTAGTAACGAGCAAACACATGCTTTCTTCAATGCCCATGCGATCACTTATCCATCGATGTAGAAAAGTGGTGTAAAAATTATTTATTTCGCAATTTAAAAAAATATTTGCATACTTACCACCGGGAAAACTCCCAATCATAGATGTATGTATAAATGTTTACATATCTATGGCTCCTGATGGCCAGTCCTCCTCTACACCTTGGCCCCACATTCATTTCAAAGGTGCGCTACCCTGTACTAAAATGGCGGCTGTATTGACGCACTCCTAGTAGACACAAATAGCGTGGGCGACATCTAATGTAAATATCTATGGAGCTCAACTCTCACTAGCAGAGCTGTGATGAAAACAAAATGCTATTGGCTGGAGGAGCTACTCGATTCTCGCCCTCTCTTCAAGTTTCGATTGAGATTACGTCAAACGTTTAATAAAAATGCACATTTCTAAGCACTTCACTGGACCTTTGAGTCTACTTGTTCCTTTTAAGGCATCGAGTTTACTTCATTTTTTAAAGTAAAGTAAGTCATCGCTTATTACAGTGTAGTGAAAGTGTGCCGTTTACAATTAATATATTAAAAAGTTAAAGTGAAGTACCCGAGGGTCCCGCTGAATTTGGCTCTCATCTTGGCGATGGCGGCATCACAGGTGACGTTGGAGATCTTCAAACGACCCTCGTCGTCTTTACTAAGATGAAGGACGGTGAAGATGTTGACCCCTTCTGCTGAGGCGTTGATGGCTCCTTCATCATAACTAATGGAGAGAATGGGGGTATGTAGACTTCATCTCTAAGCTTATGACAGTATCAATATTTTCTTGTTGATATAACTGCTGAAGCTATATAAGTAATATTTGAAATATTCTGGGGCATTGTTATGGAATAAACTGCCAGTGGATATTAAAAGTATTACAAATGTGGATAGTTTTAATCTAAAAGCAGAATAGTATGTTGATTTTATAGTGTGTTTTAATGTTTTTTTGTGATTGTATTTGTATTTACTTTTATAATGTGGTGTCACAGTCTACCTGTTATCGGGAGTAGTATCATCTGTACTTCACATCAAGGACCACATTGGAAATAAGTAAAGTACCAGATGTATTTGTATCAGGGGAAAGATTACAAGTTGTATCTGAGTACAAGTACCTTGGTGTTTTGATAGATTCAAAACGATCGTTTAAGTCACAGGTTAAAAAGGTTTGTAGCCGGGTCAGATTCAGTTTAGCAAATTTGAGATTTATTCGGGATCAGATGTCCTGCGAGGCTGCCCTAATTTATTATCACTCCATGATTATCTCTCATATCACTTATTGTTTAACCACATGGTCCCAAGCTAGCATTACTACTTTGAAGCCATTGGAATCATTATACAAACAATCCTTAAAAACCCTTGATAAGAAATCAGTTCAATTTCACCATTGTTTAATATTAAAGAAACATAACCTGCTTAGTTGGGAAAATTTAATTAAATATGTACATATTTGTTTAATGTTTAAGACCCTACATAACCCGACTTCACCACTAAATCAGTTTGTGAAAGTTAGATCGACTGCTCACCGAACTACTAGAGGTGGTGAAAGAGGGGACTGTATTATTCCTCTCAAAAAAAGTAAATTCAGCCAGTCGGTATTTTCAGTGAAAGCCGCTTGTGAATGGAACATCATCCCACCAACAATAAGAAGATCACTTACTTTTCGTTCTTTTCAGTTTCATGTTAAAAATTGGTTATTGGCAAATCAGCATTGTCAGCATTAGTACTGTATTCTTGACACTTATTTGTACTGTTTGTCTTTTTTGTCCTTTTCTGCTGCCATCAATCTGTTTTTTGTTTTGTTTTTTTTGCATTTTTAATTGTATTTTATATTTGATAGTGTACTTTGTTATTATGCTGTGCTTCTATTTTAGGTGTGACTTTTTAACATTCTGTAAGGGGTCTACAGATGAAAAATAGCCATTCTTGGCTAATTCTGGCACATTTTGCAGTAATGTTTATTAATGTGCATTGACCCTGTAAACGAATAAACTAAACTAAAATAGATTGATCTTAAAACAATTAAGTTGTCCCCAAAAATCTCACTTGAATTGTGTTGTTCCAGCTCATTTTACATAAGTAGTTTAAAAAAACAGCTTCATTTTTTGAGTGTGTATATACGCTCAGAGTAAACAAATTTTTAAAACACATTTCAAAAAAATTATAAACATAACATTAATTACATTATTAATTAAACATTATTAATTCATGTTATCATACTATAGCAGCTGAAGTATCACGATACCAAGTACTATTGCGATACTGTAATTTATTTCTCAAATTATAAACTTTATTTTAGAAATACTATATTTTAGATGTTATAATAGGTCTACTTAATTCATCTTACGATACTATAGCAGCTGAAGTATCACGATACCAAGTAGTATTGCGATACTGTAATTTATTACTCAAATTATACATTTTATTTTAGAAATACTATATTTTAGATGTTATAATAGGTCTACTTGATTAATTCATCTTACGATAACGTCACCTTGGAATTATAAGGTTCTATCTGCGTTCTGACTGATTTTGAGATATTAAGCATTAAAGTTTTTGCATTCCATAGCAAACAGTGCGTGTGTAACATTTGTTTTTTAAATAAATCGTCTTAAAATGTAAACAACTCCAAAAAAAACATCCCATAATGTAAATAAGTTGTTATTTAATAAGAATATGTCAATAACTCAATTTTGACAAAAATGTCAGATAGAACCTTATAATTCTAAGGTGACGATACTATAGCAGCTGAAGCATCACGATACCAAGTAGTATTGCAATACTGTAATTTATTACTCAAATTATACATTTTTTTTCAGAAATACTATATTTTAGGGCGACGCAGTGGCGCAGTAGGTAGTGCTGTCGCCTCACAGCAAGAAGGTCGCTGGGTCGCAGGTTCGAGCCTCGGCTGGGTCAGTTGGCGTTTCTGTGTGGAGTTTGCATGTTCTCCCTGCGTTCGCGTGGGTTTCATCCGGGTGCTCCGGTTTCCCCCACAGTCCAAAGACATGCAGTATAGGTGAATTGGGTAAGCTAAAATTGTCCGTAGTGTATGAGTGTGAATGAGTGTGTGTGAATGTTTCCCAGAGATGGGTTGCGGCTGGAAGGGCATCCGCTGCGTAAAACACATGCTGGATAAATTGGCGGTTCATTCCGCTGTGGCGACCCCAGATTAATAAAGGGACTAAGCCGAAAAGAAAATGAATGAATGAACTATATTTTAGATGTTATAATAGGTCTACTTCATTAATTTATCTTACGATACTATAGCAGCTGAAGTATCACGATACCAGGTAGTATTGCAATACTGTAATTTATTACTCAAATTATACATTTTATTTTAGAAATACTATATTTTAGATGTTATAATAGGTCTACTTAATTCATCTTACGATACTATAGCAGCTGAAGCATCACGATATCAAGTAGTATTGCGATACTGTAATTTATTACTCAAATTATAAACTTTATTTTAGAAATACTATATTTTAGATGTTATAATAGGTCTACTTGAATTTGATTCATAATTCCTCTATTATTGAAAATAAGTATTATTTGCACAGCACTTTACCTAAAATGTATTCATTCTTTTTGTTTATTTTGTAGATAACTGACCAACAAAAAATACGTTAAAATAAAGATACAAATTATACCGAATTTTAGTTTATCAACTGTGAATGCTTAATCTAAAGAGAGGATTAAGAGGGGGAGTGCAATGGGTCGTAAATTAAAAAATGTTTTTTGGATGTGAATTAGTAATTTTTTAGATTTCTATGAAGGTCGGATGGAGCAATCTAATGCAATCATTCCACTTGGACCAGATATTTCTAAAAGCATTATTCGGAAGTTGAAGGGAGAATGTAATTTTTTCCAACACATAAATATTATATACTATCTCAAGCCATTCTTGGGTTGTTGGGGATTTAGGAAGTAACCAGTGTCTTGTAATTGCTTTTTTGGCTGCAATTATTAAAATATCAAGTAAGTATTTATCAGATTTACTTATTTGGATATCAGAGCATCCAAAATAAATAACCATGAATTGAAAGGGTAGTGTAATATTAAGTATGTTTTCTATTACTCCATGTACTTCTACCCAAAATTGTTTTATTACTGGACATTCCCAGACAATGTGCGAGTGATTAGGTTCCCGAGACCCACATAGTCTCCAGCACTTAGTGTCCTTTCCTGTGGCGTATGCTCTTTGTTTTGGTGTGATGAAAAATCTTATTAGACGTTTCCATCCAAATTCTCTCCACATATGTGAGTTCGTACATTTTGATGTAAATCTACATATGTCCAACCATTCTTCCTCTGGAATAATGAGATTACTTTCCTTTTCCCATTTTTCTTTAACATATTCTGTTGTGTGGGGTTTATTTGAACTAAATCCTTTATAAAGTTTTGAAATTATACCTTTACTACCACTGCCTTTGTAGGCATCTGTAAAAATTCTCAGTATCGAATCATCCAGGTCTATTTTATTTTTAATATTGTTTTCAAAGTGGTTACGTAATTGAAGGTATCTATAAAAATCGGATTTATATAGGTTATATTCTTTCTTCAGACTTTCAAAGTCTTTCAAAAGGCCTTTCTCTGTGAGTGAGTAAAATGTTAATATTCCTTTAGAAATCCAGGATTTAAATCTACGGTCCATTTTATTTGGTTTGAATTCAGGGTCATAAGCACACCATTGAATTATTTGTAGTTTGTCATTCAGTTTATATTCTTCTTTTATAATGTTCCAAATTTTTAATTGGGATTTAATCGCTTTTGTAGTTTTCATCAGGAGTTTAGTTAAATGAACTGATGCTAACAAATTAATGCACAATTAATAATCGTTAAGGTACAATATTTATTTATTTATTTATAATTTTTAAACAGGAAAAGCTTAAAAGATAATCGGGCCTGACTCAGCATGAATGCTGTTTTTCAGCAGGTTCCTGTCTTATAAATAGTTTTTACTCAGAATGTTTAATGTCGAAGGCCAGAATAACATGTGAAAATGTGAATGTTTCAAAATAAATAGCCTATAAAACTGTTAAGCATTTGGCGGTGATGATGAAAAATACTGCAAATACAAACGTAAGTAAGTAAAAGCCCTCTTTAGTAAATAATGCATCACTGTTTTTTGAATTACACATGATAAATATTGTGCATGTTGATTATCACAATATATATTGAATTATTGAATATCTGCATACGTCTAATCTTTATTAAAGTTTTTAAGTCTCATTAAACAACTCATTGTATGCTTTGTCTTAGACATTTACATTTTGAGAATTTATTTTGTGTTCCCTTTGGTTTATTGTCTTTAACTTGCTCTAAAGATGCTCTGAAACACTGTGCTATTATCTTGTCAATTTTGATAAATATAAAGGATTCTCACTGAATAAGATACTCATTCGTTACAGTTGCTCGTTAATTAAATGATAAATGTGTTGTCTTGGTTTCTGCAGGTGCATTCACACTCACAAGAGCCAGTAAAGGATGCGTCTCTGGAAGTTGAGGGTGATGGAGGAGTTCTGCACCTCAAACAGCAGACCAACATCCGGCTGGAAGCGCAGGTCAGACGCCAGGTTCAGCTCTATGATCTTCACACTGAAGAAACATGAGCTTCACATTAGAGACCGCTTCACTTTGGTCATCATCAATGTGAATGCATGTAGGAAATGAAGTCTTCCAGCTTTACATACAAGTACAAGAGTTAATTCATTACACTTTATCTGCTGAAGAACCAAATACAAACGATTCATTGGATTTACTTGATTTTTTTAAGGTAACTGGTTGCAAACAATTTATATGGGCTGAATTTAAACGCACAAATGAAGTCGAACATTACTAAATTTAATTTGGTTGTTTAAATTGAGCCCATATAAATTGGTTGCAACCACTTACCTTAAAGTAATTTAGTAAATCCAATGAATCATTTTTTTAGTGTTTTTTTAAGTCATAAATGTTCAAAAGTCTTGTAATAGCCCTCAGTGACACTACAGGGTTTTTCCAATGACTATTTCAGTGTGTTCCCGATTAAGGATTAAAGTCGCCATGAGACAGACGTTCAGATTGTCCATTTTATCGTGATGTATATTCACTTGAAACGGTCTTGAAATGAGAAAAAAATATAGGGTGGTGCATAATTTTGTTCTTTGGGAACCAATTGTTTTGTTAAATGATTGTTGAAGTTGGTAACAAAATGATTGACTAATGAAGCAATTCAGAGCAAAAACGAGACACCCAAGGTAGCCCTGCCCAAAAAGACTGAAAGCTCCGCCCTAAATTGCTGAGCGCGCCGCCCTAAGGGACTGACACCTTTGCCCTAAATCACTGATAGCTCCACCCTAAAGGACTGATAGCTCCACCCTAAAGGACTGATAGCTCTGCCCTAAAGAACTGATAGCTCCACCCTAAAGGACTGATAGCTCCACCCTAAAGGACTGATAGCTCTGCCCTAAAGAACTGATAGCTCCACCCTAAAGGACTGATAGCTCCACCCTAAAGGACTGATAGCTCTGCCCTAAATTGCTAAGAGCGCCACCCTAAGGGACTGATAGTTCTGCTCTAAAGGACTGATAGCTGGCCATAAATCGCTGAGAGCGCCGTCCTAAAGGACTGATAGCTCCACCCTAAATCACTGATAGCCCCGCTCTAAAGGACTGATAGCTTTGCCTTAAATCATTGATAGTGCTGATAGCCTCTTCCTAAAGGACTGACAGCTGGCCCTAAATCGCTGAGAGCGCCACCCTAAAAGACTGATAGCTTCGTCCTAAAGGACAGATAGCTCCACCGTAAATCACTGATAGCCCCGCCCTAAATGACTTATAGCTCCGCCCTAAATCACTGATAGTGCTGTCCTAAAGGACTGATAGCCCCGCACACAAATGCACTGATAGTTCCGCCCCAAATCACCGATAGCCCCACCCTAAAGAACTGATAGCTCCGCCCTAAAGGACTGATAGCTCTGCCCTAAATTGCTAAGACCGCCACCCTAAGGGACTGATAGTTCTGCCCTAAAGGACTGATAGCTGGCCATAAATCGCTGAGAGCGCTGCCCTAAAGGACTGATAGCTCCGCCCTAAAGGACTGATAGCTCCACCCTAAAGGACTGATAGCTCCACTCTAAAGGACTGATAGCTCCGCCCTAAAGGACTGATAGCTCCACCCTAAAGGACTGATAGCTCCACTCTAAAGGACTGATAGCTCCGCCCTAAAGGACTGATAGCTCCACCCTAAAGGACTGATAGCTCCACCCTAAAGGACTGATAGCTCTGCCCTAAATTGCTAAGAGCGCCACCCTAAGGGACTGATAGTTCTGCCCTAAAGGACTGATAGCTGGCCATAAATCGCTGAGAGCGCTGCCCTAAAGGACTGATAGCTCCGCCCTAAAGAACTGATAGCTCCACCCTAAAGGACTGATAGCTCTGCCCTAAATTGCTAAGACCGCCACCCTAAGGGACTGATAGTTCTGCCCTAAAGGACTGATAGCTGGCCATAAATCGCTGAGAGCGCTGCCCTAAAGGACTGATAGCTCCGCCCTAAAGAACTGATAGCTCCACCCTAAAGGACTGATAGCTCTGCCCTAAATTGCTAAGACCGCCACCCTAAGGGACTGATAGTTCTGCCCTAAAGGACTGATAGCTGGCCATAAATCGCTGAGAGCGCCGCCCTAAAGGACTGATAGCCTCGTCCTAAAGGACTGATAGCTCCACCCTAAATCACTGATAGCCCCGCCCTAAAGGACTTATAGCTCTGCCCTAAATCGCTAATAGTGCTGTCCTAAAGGACTGAGAGCCCCGCACACAAATGCACTGAAAGTTCCGCCCCAAATCACAGATAGCCCCACCCTAAAGGACTGATAGCTCCACTCTAAAGGACTGATAGCTCTGCCCTAAAGGAATTAAATATGACCAGAAGTGAAGAAATTCATTTAGAGAGGGAGGCTACGGAAAGCTATGGTAATTTAAAGTTCATCAGGGCAAATTAATTTGTACAAATTAATGAAGTGCACTGATACATCGTTTATAACAAGAACTACTACATACACTACCTGACAAAAGTCTTGTCGCCTATCCAAGTTTTAGGAACAACAAATAATAACTTCTAGTTGATCATTTGGTATCAGAAGTGGCTTATGTGAAAGGCAAAGGCCTCTAGATTACACTTATTTTACCAAAATAAAATATGATCATGCCTTGATTTTTAATGATTTACTTAGGACATTAAGGTCTGACTTTGCTTAGACAAAAGTCTTGTCACTTAACAGAAATGATGTACAGTATAGAATATAAAGTCATGGTGCAGTGGAAACAGAATGAATATTGTGTCTGACTCCATCATGAGCTTGGAGGACTGCATCCTTACATCTCTGCAATGACTCAAATCACTTATTAATAAAGTCATCTGGAATGGAAAAGAAAGCGTTCTTGCAGGACTCCCAGAGCTCATCAAGATTATTTGAATTCATCTGCAATGCCTCCTCCTTTATCTAACCTATGCTCAATAGTGTTTATGTCTGGTGACTGGGCTGGCCAATCCAGGAGCACCTTGACCTTCTTTGCTTTCAGAATCTTTAATGTGGAGGCTGAAGTATGAGTAAGAATTTGCCCTCTCCTGTGGTTTGTAATGTAATGGGCAGCACAAATGTCTTGATACCTCAGGCTGTTGATGTTGTCATCCACTCTGCAGATCTCTCGCACGCCCCCATACTGAATGTAACCCCAAACCATAATTTTTGTTTCACCAAACTTGACTGATTTCTATGAGAATCTTGGGTCCGTGCAGGTTCCAGTAGGTCTTCTGCAGTATTTGTGATGATTGGGATGCATTTCAATAGATGGTTCATGGGAAAAATCGACCTTTTGCCACTTTTCAAAATGATCAACTAGAAGTCAAGGTATTATTTTGGTAGTGTTTATATAAAAATAGGAAGAATAAATGTTATTTTTATGGCGACTTTATGCAACTCTGTATCCTCTTTGCTACCTCAGTTCAAACTTAGAGGCTTAAAGGTGCTGTATGTGAGATTTTGACTCTTATAAAGCATAAAAATACCATAATATGCTTGCAGATATTTAAGAAACATGCTATGTGAACATTGTTTGAAAAATATTATGTAAAAAACAATGTTGAAGTCAGTTATTCTGCTTTGAAAATGTGCATTCCGTGTCAGAATGTCTGTCTTTGTTTTGGTCTCTATAACCTGTTTAGTACAATTTGCTCCTTTCCCAATAATAGTAGGGTTTAGGGGAGGGGTGCCACGTCTCTTTTTTAAAAGTGTACATTTTCGCATGACTGAACTCGTACGAATTCGTATGAATTATCCACTAAACTGACAAAACGTAAAACAGTTACATTTCCTCGTGAAATCAAGCTGGCACCTCACAACATATTTCTTGTCAGTCTTGAAGGCTCCTCAATGTATGCGAGTGTGGCAGAAAATGCGACCTCCAGAGAACAATAGCAACCTTCCGAAAGAGGTAGATGTTAATTAGCAAATAATATTACGAATGTAAACAAGGAGCCAGGGGGGAAAAAAACTTCAGTGTTTTGAATTTAGACTGCAATACCTAGTTCAACCACTAGGTATCAATCCTACACTGCACCTTTAAAGGAATTGTTCTCCCAAAACTGAATATTCTGTCATAATTTACTCGCCTTTTATTTGTCCCAAACCTGTTTGACTTTATTTCTTCTGCTCAACACAAAATAAGATATTTTGAAACTTCCATAGGATTTAGTTTTCCCATTATGGAAGTCAATAAGTTTTCAGTTTTCTTCAAAACATCTTCTTTTGTGTTTAGAGGAAAAAAAGAAACTCACAAAGGTTTGGAAACACTTTTTAAATGAGTTAATAATGAGTAAATGTTCATTTTTGGGTGAATTGTCTCTTTAATTTGGAATTGAATTGGAAGTACTTGTGTCAGAATGACCACATGAGGTCGCCATTTGGGACAGACTATAGATTTGCAAGTGTATAAATCCAGAAGATAAAGTAAAAACACACTTATTGATGGTGTACTGGAAACGGCCCTCAGATCCTTGCATCTCTGGCATGGTGATGTTACTCAGCTCTTCTTCCACAAACTTCTTGGTCTCTGCCGTCACTGCAAAACATCATCTTTTAGAGACTACATGATAAACGTGCTGAATATTGGACGTTTTGTTCGAGTTCTTACACATCTCCAGTCCTTTTTTGGTGATGCGGATCTTGCATCCAGGCGGCTCCGCTAATGTCATTGTGATGAGTGAGAGAAGAAAGATGACAGAGACTTTTAAGAGTCCCATGATTCCTCAGCAGACCTAAAAAAAAAACCCCAGCAATTTAATAAATAAGTGATTAAGAGAAGTTTAGGAGGAGGTTACGGTATTAAAAGGAAAGATATTGCAATCTCAGACATCAATTGAATCTTTCATTAAAGGACATGCTCTTTATTGTGAAAATAATCAAATATTAAAAGGTTTATTACAGTTTAATAAAGCTCTATTATTAAAAGTAAACCAGGAATTTAGATTAACAATAAATAGCCTTATTTAATATTTTAAAAATGTTGTATCCATTCGATAAATGAGTAATAAGAGAAATATAAGTCAAGATTAAACACTTTATGAGATAACACGATGCACTAAAATTAACTAGAGAATTGATTCAATTAAACATAATTCAGTTTAAAACCGCACAAACAAATCCCTCCTTGTTTATTAGTTTTAAAACATGTTGCTCTCTGGTCTCTGAAAGGAATAAAGCACATTAATATTGTAGTTTCTTTATCCTCCTCATATACTCTCCTTCTCTTTCCATGCAGTCCTGCACCAAACAGCTTCTTCAGTGCGGCAATGTAAAAATAGAAGCTGACGGCAGCTGAATATACAGAGACAGCAAAGCAAATTAGAGAATGATCTTGCCTTTCAAGTGTATGTATGGAAATATCCAGCCCAGGAAGTCCAAGTCTTGTTGTTTCTGTAGCAGTGTGTGTGAGGGGTCTGTGTCTGCGTGTGTGTTTATAGTGCAGAGGTGGAGAGACTGACTGTGTGCCTCGTCTGAATGGACAACAGAGGGAGAGGGAGAGAGAGAGGGAGGAGTGTCTCTTACAGCATCACCAGTGAGGGCATTAATATTTAGTGTATAGTGTTTACTAAAGAAATGTATTTTTTTAAGTATTAGTATGTTTTATAGTATTAGTATGTTAGTATGTATATTTAATAAATAATAATTATATGTAAAAAAAATAATATGTAAAACTTCATTCATTCATTCATTCATTCATTTTCTTTCAGCTTAGTGCATTTATTCATCAGGGGTCGCCACGTCGGCATGAACGGCCAACTTATCCAGCATGTTTTACACAGCGGATGCCCTTCCAGCCACAACCTAGTACTGGGAAACACCCATACACACTTAAGCCTGGTTTATACTTCTGTCAAACGCACGCGTATGCTACGGCGCAGCATACGCGTGGATGCATAGCCCCTTGCCATGGTCATCGGCGACGTTGACGCGCACCTCTAAAAAAATGTAACGCGTACGTGTAGCGCAAGCTCTGTGATTGGTCGGCTTGATAGCGCTGACAAGTGTGGACGGAGCTGGGAGCCGCGCGCCCGATGCAGCGAGTGTTTACAAGTGTGGAGTCCCATGAAGGAGCTCCGGATGGAGACTGTTGTTTTGTGTTTACCTTATGATTGAAGTTGTTGCACGTCCGCCGGTTCCCGCCTCAAAATGAGCGAATTTGAGCCACTTGTACATTAAGGAAGTGTTCAGAAAAACAAAACACCAGCGAAGACACTCGACACAGAGGAACATAAACACCTACTGCCAGCTAGTGTTTCGGAAGTGTATTGCAGAGAAACAGAAATAGCGCGCAGAAGTAAAAATGCATGGCTACGCGCGAGGCTTGCGCCGTGGGTCACGCCGATCACTTAACGCAGAAGTATAAACCAGGCTTTTATACTTCTGTGCACCGTTTCCATACACAAACATTCACATACACACACTCATACACTACAGCCAACTTAGCTTATTCAATTCACCTATATCGCATGTGTTTGGACTGTGGGGGAAACCGGAGTACTCAGATGAAACCCACACTAACACGGGGAGAACATGCAAACTTCACACAGAAACACCAGCTGACCCAGCCAAGGCTCAAACCAGCGACCTTCTTGCTGTGAGGCGACAGTGCTAACCACTGAGCCACTGTATAAAATATATGATATTATAAATGTCTTTTTTACACTGTAAAAGAAAAATAGTTGGTTCAACTTAAAATTGCAAGGCAACAGAGCTTTTTCTTTGTTGTTGACTCAACTTTTAACCCAAGTACTGCACTTGACCCAATTTAAAAGATACCTATTATGTAAAAATCACTTTTATAAGGGGTTTAAACACAGTTGTTTGGCAAAAGCATGTGAACATAGCAATAATAATCACACTTGATATAAACAGTCTGCAGAAACACTTTGATTGACATTCTCCATTTGTATGCGTCATCTGAGGGGGAAAGCCCCGCCCATTAGTGACAAGCTCTCCTTCATTAGCATGAACAGCCTTGAGTGAGAAACCTGCTGAAGATAATGTCAGGGACTAAGAGGATTATAAAAGTTTTAGATGCACACAGTAACACTGTAGTCTCCATAGACTTCTTTTGAAATGTTCAATTATTCACAGGGATAACGTTAGCCCTGTTTTGAATCTGCCACTATGGTGGCGCATAGGCATTTGTAGCTCCGCCCTCTTTTGAAAAGAGCACAATCTCATTTGAATTTAAAGTAACAGTCACCAAAAGGGCACAATTATGATCAAAGCCTAAAGGGGGAAATAAGACGAGATTTATTTAACATTTTGTAAAAAGAGTCATGGCGGCACGGTGGCTCAGTGGCTTGCGCTGTCACCTCACAGCAAGAAGCTCGCTGGTTTGAGTCCCAGCTGGGGACTGTGTCCCAGCCGTTTCTGTGTGGAGTTTGCATGTTCTCCTCGTGTTGGCGTGGGTTTCCTCTGGGTGCTCTGCTTTCCCTCAGAGTCCAAACACATGCGCTATAGGTGAATTGGGTAAACTAAAATTGGCCATAGTGTATGTGAATGTGAGTGTGTATGGGTGTTTCCCAGTACTGGAAGGGCATCCGGTGCATAAAACATATGCTGCAATAGTTGTTGGTTCATTCCATTGTGGCGACCCCCGATAAATAAGAGACTAAACCGAAGGAAAATGAATGAATCAATAAAAAGGGTCATAATAAGTGCCATTTAAGTTGAGACAACTAAGAAAGCTGTGCAGCAAGTTGCCTTACAATTAAAAAAAAAGCATTACAGTATAATATAGGTAAAGACCTACATATAAAAAAGCATTACAGTGTAATATAGGTATAGACCTACATATAAAAAAGCATTACAGTGTAATATAGGTAAAGACCTACATATAAAAATGCATTACCAAAGCAATACACCAATACATATTTTGAAAAGAAACTGCATCACAATCAGTGTTTACAGACCTGTAAACATCTGTTTGCCTTTATAGTTCAATCGGTAGGCCGTTCCAGAGCAGTGTACATTGAACTGAAAATGTGTACTGTGCAAATTTAGTTTTTGTCTTTGATATTGTGCAGTTCTGATTGGATTCGCGGTGGCGCAGTAGGTAGTCCTGTTGCCTCACAGCAAGAAGATCACTGGTTCGAGCCTCGGCAGGGTTAGTTGCATGTTTTCCCTGCGTTCGCGTGGGTTTCCTCCGGGTGCTTCGGTTTCCCCCCACAAGTCCAAAGACATGTGGTACAGGTAAATTGGGTATGCTAAAATTGACCGTAGTGTATGAGTGTTTCCCAGTGATGGAAGGGCATCCGCTGTGTAAAACATGTGCTGGATAATTTGGCGGTTCATTCCACTGTGGCGACCCCAGATTAATAAAGGGACTAAGCCAAAAAGAAAATGAATGAGTGAATGTTTCATATCATTTGATATCGATAATTATTGAATATTTTTTAACAATCCATATTAGGATTTTTTTTTATTTACCCACTTTATTTTAATTTACCAACATTACGAAGGCAAACAGTTTTAATAGTCAAAAACAAAAATATTTATACAGAATATCTCATCTCTTCATAATAAAATAAACATAAGTGTTAAAGCCTTGGCAGTGTCAGTTGGCATTTCTGTGTGGAGTTTGCATGTTCTCCCAGCATTCGCGTGGGTTTCCTCCGGATGCTCTGGTTTTCCCCACAAGTCCAAAGGCATGCGCTATAGGTGAATTGAATAAGCTAAAGTTGTCCGTAGTGTATGTGTGTGAATAAGAGTGTATGGGTGTTTCCCAGTGATGGGTTGCGGCTGGAAGGGCATCC
>LR812524.1:67088906-67151406 GCA_903798195.1 Danio kyathit | reverse complement strand
TCAATTATGTGCAATTAAAAAAACAGAAATAATTCTGATTAAGTTATGCAACAAAGAAATGTGGCATCAGAACTCAGCTTCATTGTCCAAAACCTGCATAATTGCTTGCATTTCCAACAGTTTTCATTATTTCTAGCTAACGCCGTGGACGAGAAAACCTCAGAGAGTCCTCCAGCTCTTTAATTTTTGTAGACTAAACCTTAAATTAGATTCCCAGAAGGCTGTTTTACAAGGTCTTCACAGAATCACATGATGCATGAAATGAGTTCAACTTAAAACCACAGGGAAGCAAAAGGTGGAGCTCAAAATGTTATTAAATGCTGCTGGTCACCAATTACAGGGCGAGCACTTTTCAAACTTTCTCTTTTTTGAGGGTTATATTTAAATGTGTTTAAAAAAGAGGGGGCGAGGAAATGCGTCACGAGGTCTTTGTACCAGCAGATGAGTAGCACAAGTTTAGACACAACACCAGTGGAGAATATGTCATTAGTTTTCCTCCCATGCAGCAGAGGCCTTGAAAAAGACTATCAGCCCCTGATAAACGACCCAATGGTAATCTAAATCACCCATTCATCATTTAAGAACATGAAGAGCTCAGCATAAATGAGTTCACCCCTCACAGACCTGGCTTTTAAATACTATTTTCTATAGGACGCTTTACAATAATTTATTTGTTTATTTAGTTGAAGACATCATTATTAGCCCTCCAATGTTGATACGTTTAAAAGTACAGGGAGTGCAGAATTATTAGGCAAGTTGTATTTTTGAGGATTAATTTTATTATTGAACAACAACCCAAAAACCCAAAAAGCTCATTAATATCAAAGCTGAATATTTTTGGAAGTAGTTTTTAGTTTGTTTTTAGTTTGAGCTATTTTAGGAGGATATCTGTGTGTGCAGGTGACTATTACTGTGCAGAATTATTAGGCAACTTAACAAAAAACAAATATATACCCATTTCAATGATTTATTTTCACCAGTGAAACCAATATAACATCTCAACATTCACAAATATACATTTCTGACATTCTAAAACAAAACAAAAACAAATCAGTGACCAATATAGCCACCTTTCTTTGCAAGGACACTCAAAAGCCTGCCATCCATGGATTCTGTCAGTGTTTTGATCTGTTCACCATCAACATTGCGTGCAGCAGCAACCACAGCC
The DNA here is from genome assembly GCA_903798195.1 of Danio kyathit. Taxonomy (NCBI): domain Eukaryota; kingdom Metazoa; phylum Chordata; class Actinopteri; order Cypriniformes; family Danionidae; genus Danio; species Danio kyathit. The sequence continues at coordinate 67,150,238 of LR812524.1, read as the reverse complement.
TCCCAGACACTGTTCAGAGAGGTGTACTGTTTTCCCTCCTTGTAAATCTCACATTTGATGATGGACCACAGGTTCTCTATGGGGTTCAGTTCAGGTGAACAAGGAGGCCATGTCATTAGTTTTTCTTCTTTTAGACCCTTTCTTGCCAGCCGCGCTGTGGAGTATTTGGACGCGTGTGATGGAGCATTGTCCTGCATGAAAATCATGTTTTTCTTGAAGGATGCAGACTTCTTCCTGTACCACTGCTTGAAGAAGGTGTCTTCCAGAAACTGGCAGTAGGACTGGGAGTTGAGCTTGACTCCATCCTCAACCCGAAAAGGCCCCACAAGCTCATCTCTGATGATACCAGCCCAAACCAGTACTCCACCTCCACCTTGCTGGCGTCTGAGTCGGACTGGAGCTCTCTGCCCTTTACTGATCCAGCCACGGGCCCATCAAGACTCACTCTCATTTCATCAGTCCATAAAACCTTAGAAAAATCAGTCTTGAGATATTTCTTGGCCCAGTCTTGACGTTTCAGCTTGTGTGTCTTGTTCAGTGGTGGTCGTTTTTCAGCCTTTCTTACCTTGGCCATGTCTCTGAGTATTGCACACCTTGTGCTTTTGGGCTCTCCAGTGATGTTGCAGCTCTGAAATATGGCAAAACTGGTGGCAAGTGGCATCTTGGCAGCTGCACGCTTGACTTTTCTCAGTTCATTGGCAGTTATTTTGCACCTTGGTTTTTCCACACGCTTCTTGCGACCCTGTTGACTATTTTGAATGAAATGCTTGATTGTTTGATTATCACGCTTCAGAAGCTTGGCAATTTTAAGAGTGCTGCATCCCTCTGCAAGATATCTCACTATTTTTGACTTTTCGGAGCCTGTCAAGTCCTTCTTTTGACCCATTTTGCCAAAGGAAAGGAAGTTGCCTAATAATTATGCACACCTGATATAGGGTGTTGATGTCATTAGACCACACCTCTTCTCATTACAGAGATGCACATCACCTAATATGCTTAATTGGTAGTAGGCTTTCGAGCCTATACAGCTTGGAGTAAGACAACATGCATAAAGAGGATGATGTGCTCAAAATACTCATTTGCTTAATAATTCTGCACTCCCTGTATTTCCCAAGTGCTGTTTAATGAAGAGATTTTCCCAACACATTTTCATAATAGTAAGAATTTCTAGTTTCCAATAACTGATTTCCTTTGTCTTTGCCATGATGACAGTAAATAATATTTTATTAGATATTTTTCAAGATACTAGTATTCAGCTTAAAGTGACATTTAACACTAGAACCGCCTTGGGGTCAGTTTTACCCATCACTGTTATTCAAATGTACATAACAGACCTTTAATAAAACATTCAAGCCTCCCAGTCACTGACTTTTACTAAAATTGCCTTATTTACAATTCCAAGATATTAAAAAATTGTTTAGATAAAAATAGATTATAAAGTGGGATATTTATACCTAAGTGCCAGCGTGAAGAGCTGGCGCTATTTGTCAAATTCACCCACTATAAAAATGCTTGTATTTATGCACTGCTTATGTTTACTCACCAATGACTTTTACTGTCAATTTCACTTACTGAATTAGTGGTTATAATAAATGAATAAATGAAATAAAGTCACAAAGACTAAAAGAAGGCGATTTGTAGAGCTATTAAAAACACAAAATGCAATGAATGATGGAGAATCTGGAGAAATAAGTTATGCATCAGAGTATTATGGTTCAAATTGAGATATTTTAACTTAATTATTACCTACCCCTAAAATAATCTTGTCATCCTGAAATAATCATTTCATGAGTCTAGACACTTTTTGTCAACAGTGGTGAAAAACAGTGAAATAATTCGTTTTTTTTAATTAATTTCTAAACAAAATTTGTGCTGGGTAAAATTTACCCACACTGGCGATTTTAGGTATACAGCGACCTCCGGCGCTTCTAGTGTTAAAGGCTTAACTAGGGTAATTAGACAAGTTGGGTTAATTAGGCAAGTCATTGTATAACAGTGGTTTGTTCTGTTTAGACAATTGAAACAAGGTCTAATGAAAGGGGGCTAATAATAATGTAATAATGTAGATCTTAAAATTGTTTAAAGAAAAATAAAACTGCTTTTATTGTAGCTGAAATAAAACAAATAAAACTTTCTCCAGAAGTAAAAAATATTATAGCAAATACTGTGAAAATTTCATTGCTCTGTTAAACATAACTTGGGAAATATTTGAAAATGAATAAACATCTTACAGGAGGGCGAATAATTTTGCCTTTAACTATATTAGATTAGTCAGTAGCAAAGCCAAAACTGGAACTGATCTAACAAAAATAAGTCTAAGAATTAGTACACCTAAATTAATGTTGAGGAAACAATATGAAAGTTTCAATGTAAGTGTTAATAAACACGAACAATCTAGAGAGAGAAAAAATTATTATAAAATGTTTTAAGTGCATCAAATATTATTGGCTACACGAACTGAGAAATAGAAAAAAACATTAATTTTCAAAAGGATGTGTATTCATGCTGAGCACTGTATACATTAGTAGTGCTTTTAATTCTGTAGTGCTGTATACTTCAGTAGTGTATTCATTTTCTTTTTGGCTTAGTCCCTTTATTAATCAGGGGTCGCCACAGCGCAACGAACCACCAACTTATTCAGCATATATTTTACACAGCGGATGCACTTCCAGCTGCAACCCAGTATTGGGAAACATCCATACACACTTATTCACACACACACACACACACTCATACACTACAGCCAATCTAGTTTATTCAATTCACCTATAGCGCATGTGTTTGGACTGTGGGGGAAACCGGAGCACCCGAAGGAAACCCTCGCCAACACAGGAAGAACATGCAAACTCCACACAGAAATGCCAACTGACCCAGCTGGGACTCAAACCAGCGACCTTCTTGCTGTGAGGCAACAGTGCTAACCACTGAGCCACCGTGTCCCCGCTAGTAGTGTATTGTTTTTAATAAAAATTTTAAATAGTTTTTGTATATTGAATAAAATATATAATTATCAGGGAAAAGGCTTAATGAAATTTGATGTTGCCTTGGTGATTAACTAAAATAAGCTTAAGTAGGGAAAGCTGATAAAACTCAGCATTAGAGATATTAAATTGATGCACTCTCAGAAAAAAAGGTACACGGTGGTACACATAATGTTTCTTAAGGAACAGTTTTGTACCTTTGTAATAGTTGAAACTTATATGGTACAGAAAAGACCTCTTATGATGCTGTTCTGTACCTTTTATGGTACAATTGAAATGAAGGTACTCAATTATCGTCTTTCGGATGAGACGTTAAACCAAGGTCCTGACTCTCTGTGGTCATTAAAAATCCCATGGCACTTCTCGTAAAGAGTAGGGGTGTAACCCCGGTGTCCTGGCCAAAGTCCCTCAATCGGCCCTTACCCATCATGGCCTCCTAATCATCCCCATCTACCGAATTGGCTCTATCACTGTCTCTTCACTCCACCAATAGCTGGTGTGTGGTGAGCGCACTGGCGCCGTTGGCCTGTGGCTGCCGTCGCATCATCCAAGTGGATGCTACACACTGGTGGTGGTGTGGAGAGACCCCCCTCATGATTGTGAAGCGCATTGGGTGTATGGCCATACACGATAAATGCCCTATATAAATACACATTACATTACATTGTTCTCATAAAAAAGATACATAAGTGTTGGACAACTCTTTTATTACAATATCTATGAAAATAAATATGACTGGAAAGGCAAAGTGATTTATGAATAATTTCCATATTAAAACGAATCATCATTTAAAAGCATATGCGTAAAGAAACTCAAACATTAATTATTAAGTTCTATAAAACAAAACAACTGGTAAAACAAAACTGTAGGTATTGTAAACTAAACATTTAAGGCATTTTAATAAACATTTGGTAAACATTTTCTAATAAATACATGTTTTCTTATTGATATCTGCACCTTTTGGGGCTTTCCACTACACACGTGAGCTGGCAAAAGTCCTGCATATGCAAAGTGTTCATGCAGACATTTAGGTATTGTAAAGGTAATCAAACATTGTGCACATCTCGTTATAATACTTTTGCATAATTCTATTTCTATTTTAAAATTAAGTACATTTAATTAACTTTTAAGTGATTACAAAGGTATTGTGTGGAAACTGGAGAAAAAAATGTTTTATATTGTAGATGGGAGAATGTGTTTCTGTAACATTCTTGTGAAAAGTGTTGTGAAATGTTTAAAAATGTTTGATTTGTTAAAGTAATTTTTATTCTTTGTTGTAAATGGAAAAGGTGCATTTAAACAAAAAGAAACTTTAAAAAAAAAACGTTGTTTATTAAATGTATTTGATGTTTTATATTTACTGAAAATAAATTGACTCATTTTGGATAAAGCAAAATGCCCTTAAATAGTTCTTGAAGGAACACATTTGACACTGTTAAGGTACAAAGTGTCTTGTCACTGTAGTGGTGCCTTCATGGATCAGATTTGTGCCTTTAATGAAGGTACAATATTGTATCTGCAGGTTTTAAAAAACACATTTTGGTTTCCCATGGAACAAATCATGTCCTTAAACTGCAATGGTACAAATTTGTTTTTTGTCTGAAGGTACAATTCTGTCCCATAAAAAGGTGCTGCCCCAGTGACAAGGGTTTGTACCTTCTTTGGTACAACATTGTACCATGTTTTCTGAGAGTGTAGTTTCTGCCATCATTTTTTGATCCTCCACTTGTCACAAGCCTGTTTGAATTTCTGATTTTCTGTTAAACACAAAAAAGAAGCTATTTTGAAGTATGTTAAGCAGGGCAACACGGTGGCTCAGTGGTTAGGACTGTTGCCTCACAGCAAGAAGGTCACTGGTTCGAGTCCCGGCAGGGCCAGTTGGAATTTCTGTGTTGAGTTTGCATGTTCTCCCTGTGTTGGCGTGGGTTTCCTCCAGGTGCTCTGATTTCCCCTACAGTCCAAACACATGCGCTATAGGTGAATTGGCTTCACAATCATGAGGGTGGGGGGTGGGGGTCTCTCCACACCTCCACCAGTGTGCAGCATCCACTTGGATAATGTAACGGCAGCCACAGGACAACGGCGCCAGTGCGTTCACCACACACACCAGCTGTTGGTGGAGTGGAGAGACAGTGATAGAGCCAATTCAGTGGATGGGGATGGTTGGGTGGTCATGATGGGTAAGGGCTGATGGAAGGAATTTGGCCAGGACACCGGGGCTTACACCCCTACTCTTTACGAAAAGTGCCATGGGATTTTTAATGACCACAGAGAGTCAGGACCTCGGTTTAACGTCTCATCCGAAAGACATAAAACATATGCTGGAAGTAATACTATGGAAGTCTGTTCAGCAGTTTACAGCATTATTCAAGTTATCTTCTTTTGTGTTTAACAGAAGAAGAAAAAACTCAAACAGGTTTGTGACTACAAGTGAAGGGTAAGTAAATGTTCATATTTGGGTGAACTATCCCTTTAAACAAACTAAAAACTAAATTACTGAGTCTTAAACCATAAACTTAAAATAATAATATTGTAATCATGTATGAAGTACTAACAACAAACATGTTTTAGATTTTAAGACTAATAGTTCATCTAGATTCAAACTTTAACTCTGCAGAGTATAAAGTTTTAATTAAAAACCTACTAAATAAAAAGTATAAATGCAAAAAGGGCACAAGACATGACCTTTATAGGGCAAATGATGCACAAATATAGGAAAAGAGTCGAGTTTGAACTGTGGAATAGATAAATATAGTTCATAAGACGTAATGATGTGCAGAAGTGGAATAGAGTTCATAAGCAAGCACTAACTAAAAAGACATTTACAGGCTTTATTTGTGGATTAAGAATGACAGAAAGTGAGGATTACAGTTTCATTTATTATTTTTTGTAAGCAACAAAATGCATATTTGTCTGTATGAATACAGTCAAGAGGCCACTTGGAAATCATGCTTCTCTGAATTTATGATTTATAAGTGTTTTTTTTTTACTTTTTCAAAACAGTTCAGAACAAAACAACAAAAATAAAACATTTTCAAAGGAACATGGAAACAAAAAAGACACGATACAAGTGTCAAAGGTCACCGAATACAATCTTATTTACATTCGTATTTATGGTTGAATGTTGCTATATAAAATTTTATTAAGGGTTACGCAAGGGTGTAGAATTGGCATGGACGGAGGGGACGTGTCCCCATCAATATCCACCAATTACTGAAATGTCCCTGCCAATAATTTTATCGACTTCAAAATAAAGTAATGCTCCGTCAACTCTTAACCTACATGTGCAGTCAAGTTCACTACGAGTTCATTGTAATAAAAATAACAAAGGCTGTGCAATTAATCAAAACTCAGTTTTGATTTTGGCCTCCATGACTGTGAAAAACAATAATCGGGATAAAACAGTTAAATTGCGTCACACACTTCTCTAAATTTCTCTACATTCATACCTCCAAGACCTGACTTTATTATTATTATTATAACCTTTATTTTACCAGGAAAGACACACTGAGATTACAAATCTCTTTTACAAGAGCGTCCTGGCCAAGATTAGGCAGTACACTTCACATGGGTCTAACAAAAAAAAAAAAAAACAATTAAGAGTTAACATGAATCCCACTGACAAACTATTCAAAACATCTACAAGCCGGTTTCAACTCCTAAATCATTTATAGCCTTTTTAAATGCATTTAGTGAAATCAAGTCTTAAACCTGCAACTTTGTTTGCAGATTATTCCATGCAAAAAGGTGCTGCATATTTAAAAGCCTTTTTTCCCATTTCAGTCGGCACTTTAGGAACAGATAGTAAATAAATATCCTGTAACCGAAGGCCATAGTTAAGAACAGGCTTTTTACAAATGTAAAATGTAAAATCATGTAAATTAACTTTTGCAGCATGGGACAGGGTTATATTTGTATTATTAAGTGTTTATTTTATATTATTAAGTACTTTATTTATGTTTTTAAAAGCGTGAAACAGAATTTGTGCTGTTCAGTGCATGCGCTCTAGGGATGTATGTCCCCACCGGATCTACGCCCTTGGGGTTATGTATCAAAGATCAACAGGCTCCAGATATATATATATATATATATATATATATATATATATATATATATATATATATATATATATATATATATATATATATATATATATATATATATATATATACAGTTGAAGTTAGAATTATTAGCCCCCCTTTGAATTTTTTTTACTTCTTTAAATATTTCCCAAATGATGTTTGGCAGAGCAAGGAAATTTTCACAGTATGTCTGATAATATTTTTTCTTCTGGAAAACTTATTTGTTTTATTTCGGCTAGAATAAAAACAGTTTTTAATTTTTTATAAACCATTTTAAGATCCAAATTATTAGCCCCTTTAAGCTATTTTTTTTTTCTTCAGAACAAACCATCATTATACAATAACTTGCCTAATTACCCTAACCTGCCTAGTTAACTTAATTAACCTAGTTAAGCCTTTAAATGTCACTTTAAGCTGTATAGAAGTGTCTTGAAAAATATCTAGTCAAATATTATTTACTGTCATCATGGCAAAGATAAAATAAATCAGTTATTAGAGATGAGTTATTAAAACTATTATGTTTAGAAATGTGTTGAAAAGATCTCTCCGTTAAACAGAAATTGGGAAAAAAAAATAAAGGGGCTAATAATTCAGTACTTCCATATCATATCATATCATACACCTCTTTTATACATAACCATTCCTCATTTACTATAATTATATTGGCTTCCTTTTCCCATTTCTGTTTTATATACATTGTTGAATGTTTCTTTGTTAATGTCAGACAAGAATAAATTCTTGATACTAGTTTCTTATTAACCTTCTTTTTGTTAGTATCTATAAATATTTGTACTGCTGTTGCTTTTATGTCTTCTGAATCTCTTGTTTTTATTGAAGTAGTCCTTACTTGAAGGTAACGGAAAAAGTCTTGTTTATTTAAGTTATATGTATTCGAAAGTTGCTGAAAACTTTCTAATTCATTATCAGTGATGAGACAAAAAGATGTTATTCCTTGCAAACTCCATTGTTTAAATCTTAGATCTAGTTTTGCTGGTTTAAAGGGAATATCATGTTCATATAAGTATGTGTTTGAGTAAAACTTCATTTACTTTTATTTGCAAAGTGTAAACCTTTTTATTGGAGAAATATATCTATAAATGTTGTATTTTATATAATTGTATTTTTATATTTGGGTTTTATTAGCCAAAAATAATTTTGCTACTGCAAATAAATAAACATTTTAAATAAAACTATTGAATAGTGTTTGGAAAATTTAGATAAAATCTGAAATAAAACTAAATAAAAATTTGTAACATGTAAAAGAAATTGATTTAGAAAGTTAGAAATGTTTGAAGTAATTCCAATGAATGTGTAAAAGCACTAATATTTATAAATGTATATTAAAAATCAGCAGAAATATGCCTAACGTATCCATTAAAAACAAAACACACGAAGTTCAAAACATATACTGTCATATTAAAAATGTAAATAAATATATAAAAACAGTCACGAGAATAAAAAATAACATTCAAAATTACTTTTTTCCTATAAATAAACAAACCCTGTTATTTCATATTACAGACTGAAATTCTGCCCCTCCACAAATGGCGGCGTGGCTTTGACGGCTTCCACTGCGGATGGCAACTAAACCCGCGCCTGCGCATTAACCGCGTCCGAGTGCCCGATACAAGATGGCGGAGTCGGTGGGGAGGGAGAGGCGGAGGCGGGTCCGAACCGAATAGCGCAAAGCCTATTGAGGACTCCGATCAAACCTCTCCAAGGTAAGGGATTCAGCCATTGAAGAGCAGCGCTAGACCTATAGGCGTGTGGCGGAATGCACAGGGCACACAACTGTCCCCGCGGTTGCTGCAAACGTGTCGAATGCACGCAATAAACAGACATTATAATGCGCAGTGAGCGCGGCGACACCATCCTAGAGCGCGCGCCATCTTGTCGACCGTTTCCACCAAGAAAAATGCGCGCCTAAAATTTGTGGCCGAAACAGTCGAAGATTGACTGGGTTTAAACTCAATAAATGAGCAGTTTTACACACTAGGGTGATGGCCATGTCTGTCCTTGTCCTTTCTGTGCCCAAATGTAGCCAGAAGCTCCGCTATTTGGTGTTATTTCACCCGCTCTCTCCAGCACATCGGGCTTGTGCTGCCGTAGCTCTTTGTTGGCTGTTTTTCTCCTCCTCCTTCGGGTTTGTTTTCGGGCGGCTCGATCTGGGGTGGGCGGCGTACAGGCGCATGCGTGTCCTTCTTTCGCTCATTTGCGCTCTTATTAACCGAGATAAACGCAGTAAACACATTTGTCTTGTGCAGATAGATGATGTATTCTTCGATAGCTAGCTTTAGTAAACATAACATCAATTGTGATTATGTGGTACAGTCGTTTTACTACCCGATGCCATCTCTACTGTAGTGTTCGCACCATAATAACGTACTTTTTATTTTGGGAAACGGTTATATTTGTTTGATTTATTACCGAGATAAACTCTGTAAATAGATTTGTCTTGAGCAGATACATGATGTATGCTTCGCTAGCTAGCTTTAGTAAACAACATCAATGGTGATTATGTGGTATAGTTTTGCTAGCCCATGCCATCTCTACTGAAGTGTTCGCACTGTATTACTTTTGCAAGGATTATTTGAACGGGAACTGTGATATTTCTTTGTTTTGTTTTCTGACACAGCGATAAATTACTTCATATTAGCATTTAAACCCACGAAAACTCGGCAGACCAATACATAATACAATTCCTTTTCATTTACTGTGGTAATACCATGGTATACCTAGAAGTTGCTCATATTCTATATACAAAAATGGAAATACTGGATTCATGGGCACAAGTTTGAGTAAAATGTTAATATTTTATGTTAGCTTGTGAAGCTCTGATGTATTAAAATTGAGCTTTTTCAGAAAATGTCTGTTGTTTTCATTTGTTGTCATTGAAAATCAGGCGTATTTTGTCCAATATTGGTTTTTAACTCATCTGAAATTACATAATTGTAATTTTTTTTTTTATTTGAAATTTAAAAGAAATGTTATCAGACTTTTAAGAATAAAGCAGATGTTTACATTTTACTTTGTCATACCTAGAAAATCTGGTAAATCCAGAAAAACTGGTATAAATTGTGTAATTTATACGTTCATGTGTCTGTATGGATACTACTGTTCCAGTTCATATCGATTCATTTACTTTTACGTATGTTATGCAGGATTGCCAAGCAATTTATGAATGTTGTTTTTGTGTTTTTAGTTATTTCTAGGTTTTATGAAGCACTTTTGTGCTCCGTTAGTAAATAAGTCACTAATGTAGAGTCGCTTTCACTTTCATGACTATGTTTAAGTTTCATAATTTTTCCAACAAAGTTTTTCTTTCACTTTCACCTAAGCAGAATGAAATGCATCATTCACCATAAAAAATATTTTCTCCATTCACGTGTAACATTTTTTTCCCTCTACTAGTTCTTAACGCTTGTGTGACCACAGCTAAATTATTCTTCTGTGATTTATTAAACTTGTCATGAACTGACTTGTACTGTGTTGCTAATTGGTGTAGTCATGTCTCATAACACTTTTGGGAACTGTTAGTAAATGTATTATTAAAATGGGATCCACTTTCACTTTCATTTTGATGATTTTTTTCATTCATTCCAGCAATGTTTTCCTTTCAGTTTGAGAACACAAAATACATATTTCTGTCATGCTGTAATAAAAGACACTTAAAATAATATTCTTCCATTCATGGCTAACTTTCAAAAAACTATTTTCTTATTTATCAGTGTAAAATATTTGTGTGACCAGAACTTAATAATTCCTTCTTGATTAATAAAGTTGAATTGAACCAACTTGTACTGTATTTTTATTTTTTTAATTTTTGAGGGGCAAAGCAACCTAAATACTGTTAAAATAATATCAGCTAACTTTTATTTTACATTTTGCCCTGTTTACTCTGACTACTAGTTTGCATTTGCATGGAGTTTCTCAGACCCTGAACACAACATATACTCCCGGTTTCACAAACAAGGTTTAAGGCTAGATTAAATTGCATATTTGAGCTGTCTCAACTGAAAATAACTTGCAGTGAGATGTCTTAAAATATATCAGTGTCATTTTTTGTCTACAGGTGCACACTAGTAATGTATTTTTCTAAGGCTGTTTTAAAAAATGTGGCTTAAATAGCCTAATTAAACTAAGGTCTAGTCCTGGCTTAAGCTAAGCCCTGTTTGTGAAACTGGGCCTTAGAGTTACTATAACCTTAGTAAACTGTACTATCATTTAGTCAAAACTAAGGCTGTACAATAATATATGCAATATCTTTGTGCAATACATTAACTTTATTTTATATATCAGGTGTTTGTGTTTTGTATGCATAGGTTGTTTAACCACATTTGACCAATCGGATGAGGCCTTAGTTTTTTTTTAGCTCCGCCTCCCTATTATGTGCTCTTTTGCTATTGGCTGGAGTGGCTCAAAGGTGAACCTAGAGTTGGAAATAAATAGTAATGGTAGGAGTCGAGACCAGAAAGGAAAATCAAAACAGCCAATAAGAATAAAAATACCTGCTGCAGTTTTCAATCATAGTGTATTAAAGTGTAAATGTTTGCACCATGACAGTTGTTTTTAGCCTGAATTAGATTAAATTAAATCAGCAGGCTATCTATTACTTGTTTTTTTTAAGGCTGAACATGCAAAAATAAATTGACAATGTGATATTTTGTTTTTGTGTGATATACATTGCGATATGAATACAATTTCACCAGGCGTTTGAATAGCTCAATTTGGAAAGAACTCATAATTTAGGGGAGTGTATCTGCATAAATTATAGTAAACAAATTACAAGCATAGGTAAATGCAACAGAGCAAAATATACAAATAAAAAACTGCTTTATGATTTTCTAGGGAGTCTAAAAAGTACTCGTGCACATAAATTGAATAAATGTAAAATAGCAATGCATAATCTTGACAATTATTATATACAATTAATATTTTAGCTACAATAGTTACCATTACTTGTGCCTGAATGGTTTAAATTTGCTTAACTGTACTTAAAAAAAGTAAGCTTTGCAGTAAGTCCACAATATTCTGAACTCTAGTGTGTGGTCAACTCTAATCCCAACTCGTCTATGCAGATTCTGCGACGTGAATATTGCAGATTTGCACTGTGATTGCACTACTTACTAAATAAAGTAAACTGCAAATTGTTGGTTTATTTACAATGTATGATAGTGAAAATCAACAATAATCCAGCAAAGTAACAAAATTAACCCTAACCAAAAGTAAAAGAACAAATAAACAGCAAACTATACAAACAAATATACAAACAAATATTATATATATAATATAAATACATACACACACACAGTTAAAGTCAGAATTATTCGCCCCCTTTGAATTTATTTTTCTTTTTTAAATATTTCCCAAATGATGTTTAACAGAGCAAAGAAATTTTCACAGTATGTCTGATAATATTCTGGAGAAAGTCTTATTTGTTTTGCTTCGACAAGAATAAAAGCAATTTTTTATGAACCATTTTAAGGTCAAAATTATTAGCCCCTTTAAGCTATATATTTTTTCGATAGTCTACAGAACAAACCATCGTTATACAATAACTTGCCTAATTACCCCAACCTGCCTAGTTACCTAATTAACCTAGTTAAGCCTTTAAATGTCACTTTAAGCTGTATAGAAGTGTCTTGAAAAATATCTAGTCAAATATTATTTACTGTCATCATGGCAAAGATAAAATAAATCAGTTATTAGAAATGAGTTATTAAAACTATTATGTTTAGAAATGTGCTGGAAAAAAAAATCTTCTCTCCATTAAACAGAAATTGGGGGGAAACATAAACGGGGGCTAATATTTCTGACTTCAACTGTGTATGTATATATATATATATATATATATATATATATATATATATATATATATATATATATATATATATATATATATATATATATATATATATATATATATATAAATGAGCAATTCCAGCGTTATGGATGTGACATTTGCGGTAAAAACTCAAAACATAAATTCACATAGAAAGTATACAATAACATTATATTGACACATTAGTTTATATTTTCCAGAACAACTAGCCACAGAGTTAAGGGACCAGAAAAATATCAATCTGTAAACATTTTTTATACTTTAAATGAGGAAAATAAACATACGTTATTGATGTGACAAAAAAAGTCTGCGAGTTTACAGTACACAACATACTTTGTAGAAATTCTGTCAATTAAACTGCACAACCCAAAAGAAACAATGCTAATCAAACAGATATGAGTTGGCTCACTAAAGAACAAACATGATTGATTTTATTTTAGTTAATATTTTGGCATTTATGAGGAAAAAGTGTCGTTATGGATGTGACACTTTTCCGTTATGGATGTGACACCTGTGCAGTTGCCACTTGTTTGATTTTGGCAAATTAAATATAATAGTTTTAAACACTGACAGATACATTTTTGAGTATTTCTAAAGTACTGTAAAATACTTGCTTACACAAAAAGTGTAGAAACGGTTTCTCTATTTTGGTGAAAACGTATTTTTTTTCATGGCAAGGTTGACAATTGCATGGAATTGTTCATATATATATATATATATATATATTACACAAACACAAAACTACACTAAGTGTACACAGACTAGTCACAAGATCTCTCATGGCACCACAGTAGCTCACTCGCTCACCAGGTTAACTTCTTCAGGGAGATCTTAAATCACAAGGAATATTATTGCAATATGAAACAACATTGCATATTTTCCCAGTATCAAGAAAGTGTTTTGAAAATGAAACCTTTTTAAGGACACACAGCACATATGTGCCATTATTTGTGTATGGTATTTTTGTATATTTTGTATTTGCGTTTTGTTCTAATTGTAATTTGTACTAAAATTGTTTGTATTTATTGTATATTTACATTCCTCTTGTAGTGTTTTTGTTATTTGTATGCTCCAGGGTCTAAGAGTAATGTCATTTCAATTCTCTATGTATATATAGTGGCGGATTTGACAATAAAGCTGACTTTGACTTCTGTTTTTAGACAGGACAAATGAGGAGCTATGACGAGTGAAAACCACACAACAATTAAGGCAGACTCGGCATTGGTCATGTCGCCCACCGGGTCCACGTCACAGGCGGCTCCGTTCTCACCCTCGACCAGCAAACCCATCCAAGAGCTGCCAGGTCTGTGAGGCTCAAATGACCAATGTGAAACAGATTTTGACATTTGGTCTACGCTGGTCTGAATTTTAGTTTCGCTTTCAGATGAGCTGATCCAGGCTGGATGGTCGAAATGTTGGAGTAAAAGGGAGAACCGGCCGTATTACTTCAATCGATTCACCAACCAGTCGCTGTGGGAGATGCCTGTCCTGGGGCAGCATGATGTCATTGTAAGTATCGGGCTTAAATCAGAACTTACAATGTTGATTTTGCTAGAGCACATTGTTATTCTTTAGGTGAACAATTAATCTGTGCAAGTTAATCCACTGATTTTGGTATCCACTGTTTGTTTTGGTGATCTTCAATCAAATTCTGAGCCTTTGCTTTTACGTTTTGGAGTTGCGCTTCTCTGATGTCAGTTTGACACTTCAGCCACTATTTTCTTAACCACGCCCCTCTTGCTGTTAGTTTGCAATGAGGAAATGATGTGCTGAAAGAAAACCTCGCCCCTACTCCGTATTCAGTTTCAGTCGGAAGTACATCAACATACTAAAATAAAGTCTCAGCACTTCTGGTTCACACAGACTTAAAGCAAAGCTGTGATTATTGTGCACATTTTATCATGGAGTTATGTGCTTTTGCCCTTTTTATTATTATTAAAAAAATTGCTTTAACTTTTATTTCAGTATGCAAAATCTTATTTAACTTTAATTGCTTTGTGTTTCTGGTTGTTTGTATTGATGTAACTTATTTTACTGTCATTTGTTTTGCCATCAAGATAGCATTTAATGCTGATTTTACATTAAAATAAACAGTTAAAGGGATATTCATTCATTCATTCATTTTACTTCGGCTTAGTCCCTTTATTCATCAGGGGACGCCACAGCGGAATGAACCGCCAACTTATCAAGCATATGTTTTACATAGCGGATACCCTTCCAGCTGCAACCCAGTACTGGGAAACACTCATTCACACACGTACACTATGGCCAGTTTAGTTTATTCAATTCACCTACAGTTGCAATCAGAATTATTCAACCCCCTGATTTATTAGCCCCCCTGTTTATTTTTTTCCCCAATTTCTGTTTAACGGAGAAAACATTTTCTCAACACATTTCTAATCATAATAGTTTTAATAACTCATCTCTAATAACTGATTTATTTTATCTTTGCCATGATGACAGTAAATAATATTTGACTAGATATTTTTCAAGACACTTCTATACAGCTTAAAGTGACACTTAAAGGCTTAACTAGGTTAATTAGGTTAACTAGGCAGATTAGGGTAATTAGGCAAGTTATTGTAAAATGATGGTTAGTTCTGTAGACTATTGAAAAAATATATAGCTTAAAAGGGGCTAATAATTTTGACCTTAAAATGGGTTTTAAAAAATTAAAAACTGCTTTTATTCTAGCCGAAATAAAACAAATAAGACTTTCTCCAGAAGAAAAAATATTATCAGGCATACTTTGAAAATTTCCTTGCTCTGTTAAACATCATTTGGGAAATATTTAAAAAAGAAAAAAAAAATTCAAAGGGGGTTCAATAATTCTGATTGCAACTGTATATCACATGTGTTTGGACTGTGGGGGAAACCGGAGCACCCGGAGGAAACCCACGCCAACACGGGGCGAACATGCAAACTCCACACAGAAATGCAAACTGACCCAGCCGGGACTCAATCCAGCGACCTTCTTGCTGTGAGGCGACAGTGCTTACCACTGAGTCACTGTGTCACCTAGGGATAGTTTACTCGAATAAAGTTTACTGACCCTCAAGTGTTTCCAAACCTTTATGAGTTTTTTGTTCTGTTGAACACTCAAGAAAAATATTTTGATAATAACTGAAAACATGTAACCATTGACGTCCATAGTAGGAAAACAAATACTATGGAAGTTAATGGTTACATCTTTCCAACATTCTTGGAAATATCTTTATTTTGTGGTCAACAGAAGAAAGAAACTCATCGAGGTTTGCATTTGCAAGTGAATGGTGAGTAAACGATGGCAGAATTTTGCCATTTTTGGGTGAAATATCCATTTAACATCTAAATTTATCAATTTATTTAAGTTTCGGAATCATTAGCTAGTTGCATTTGGAAATTTTTTTTTTTTTCTTTTTTTTTTTAATTACTAAAATTAATTTTGACTAGTTTTTCATTAACAGTTTTAACGCTCCTGTATTTGTTTGTTTTATTTTTTCAGTCAGATCCTCTGGGTTTGAATGCAGCTCCAGCCTCTGGTGAGGCAAATGCAGATGCAGGTCTGGGAAACGGGCAGCGTAAGAGACATCCATCAGAGGATGCTTCTCAAGCGGGCCCTAACAGCTTCAAGAGGCCAAAGGTTACTGTCCTTCAGAATAGCAGAAATAAACATAAAGTACCATGCCTATTGGATATTTAACCCTTGTGTGCTGTTGAGCATGTTTTCATTCACTCTGGCGTCTTAATTTGGCAACAATTTTCTCTGTGTTTTAGCAAATGGAATGATTTTAGGTGACAAACCTTATTCTGACACATATTTGAGGAAATGCTTTGAAAAAAAAAAAACCTCAACAATACACTCTGGGCAAATGTACTACCCTTTCGTTATGTTGGTGGCTGTTTTTGCCCCATTGACTTCCATTATAATGACATTTTTTGATCGCAAAACCATGACATCATATTATTATGTATTCTTTATTGGTGGTGGTTTTCCCTGTTGGGAAGGGGTACTTTGCAGTGCAAAAAAAGCTTCGATTTATATGGAGTATGTGTGTGTGCGAGAGTGTATGAGACCCTTGCACACTTACCTTGATATGTCTGGAAATATCAAAACAAGCAGCTTAGCTCTCAAGTCATAGTAAACATAGTAAGTGTATAACGTACCAATAAAGAATACATAATAATATGGTGTCATGGTTTGCAATCAATAAATGCCATTATAATGGAAGTCAATGGGGCAAAAACAACCCCAAACATAATGAAAGAGTAGTCAATGTGAACAATACACAAGGGTTTAAAAAAAAAACATACTGTAGTGAACAATGTTTCTGAATTCGTCTTGATTTCAGGTTGAGATTCCAGCCACTCCAACTACTCCCACTGTCCCCATTTCTCCCAGTACACCAGGAGTCAAACCTTGGGTTAACACCACCACAGATGAGAAACAAGGCCAGGCCAGTGTGCCCGCACCAGCACCATACCGGCCCTCTGTGTGAGTATGGACTTCGTTTATTCATATACAGAGGCTTGCAACCCAGTCAAGTGGTACACAGGGTGTTTTACTGATTCTAGACTTTTTTTTAAGACATGCATTAAAGTTGTTGACACTTCTGCTAGACTCAATTCAAGTATATAGTGTCTGAGAAAAATACAGTGTTGTAATTCACTGTCTAGAGTTAAATAGGATGTTTTCTTCAGTTGCACAATGTTGATGCTATTTATTATGAATAATGTACAAAGAGAAATGATGAGGGTGTCATGGTGGTGCAGTGGGTAGCACACTTGCAGCAAGAAGGTCGCTGGTTCAAGCCTCGGCTGGGTCAGTTGGTATTTCTGTGTGGAGTTTGCATGTTCTCCCTGTGTTCACGTGGGTTTCCTCAGGGTGCTCCGATTTCCCCCATAATCCAAACACATGCTGTATAGGTGAATTGGGTAGGCTAAATTGTCCGTAGTGTATGTGTGTGAATGTGTGTATGGATGTTTCCCAGTGAAGGGTTGCAGCTGGAAGGCATCCACTACGTAAAACATATGCTAGATAAGTTGGCGGTTCATTCCGCTGTGGCGACCCAAGATTAATAAAGGGACTAAGCCGAAAAGAAAATGACTAAATGAGAAATGATGAACATGCAACTTCTGTTATGCTGTCAATTTCTGAGTCAAGATATTACTGAAACATTGAAATGACCAGTACAAGCTATATATAGCTAGTATTTTGTTTATGCTTTTTGATCCGTTGCAGTTTCTATGTTTCGTTAACAGTTCATGTTGGTATTGTGTATTTCTCTTTTTTCATAGTTTTTTTTCTTCAGTTTTTGGATTACAGTGGTGCCTCGTTAATTGCTGGAGTTACATTCTGAAAATAGCCTGCAATAGGTGAAATCTGCGAAGTAGTCAGCTTTATATTTTACAATTATTATAGATGTTTTAAGCCTGTAAAACCCCTCACTACACTATTTTGTCAGATAGGCATTAACATTTCACACTTTTCTCTCTTTTAAAGACTCGTGTACCTTTTACCTTCCTCTAGCATGTCTAGAAGTCCAACTTTTTGTGCAATGGTTAGCATTTTTCTTTTGTCTTTTGAGTGCTACTGTGGGTGCCTTTAACGGTGCAGAACGTTTCGTCGACATTATGGGGTTTATTGAGGAGAAAACTAGCAAACATACAGTACAGCACTTCAGGCTCACACTGCTAGCGATCGAAGATTTATGTCAATTTGGTAGAGGTGTGAACCTACACTGGTCTCACGGTTCGGTTCGGTTACGATTATCATGCCATCGATTCGGTTCAATTCGATATCTCGGTGCATCACGGTGCATTGACGATGCTTTCCATACACAGTTTTTTATTTTCTTCACAGCACAACAATTCTTGTATTAAAATGTATAAATATATTTATATACTATTTGTAAAACTATTTTGTCCTTTAATACAAACAGTCAGATATATAAACTGTACCTTTAAACAACACGAGCATTCATAGACCATTTCGAGGGATGTAAACAAAAATAATGGCCCTAAAGTATCCTGTTTTACATTTTTAGTTTCCATTGCTTCTGAGAATCCAAAAAGGTCCACATATTGATAGTGTTATGACGACTGATTTAAAGTCAAGTTATGATTGAATTGCCTCTTGTTACAGTTAGGAAATAGTTTAAAGTCAAGCAGGAAATGTTCATGGGCGAATGACATGACCACATTGAAATGGTCTATAGTAAATAAACAAATATAAATATCCCGCTTGCTTTCTGAGTCTTGTCTACCAAGTTATTTCTTACACCCCTTTGATTGGTCACGAGCTCAACAGAAAGGGCTGCGATTGGCTCTTACACGCTGGCACTCTTCACAGGTGCACTCATGGGCCACAGTGAGACAGAGAGAGAGAAATAGAGATTACTTTCATTCTCTTAATCACCGTGAAATAGGGGCTTTTGCTGCAAGTTTCAGTGAAACAGTGTTCAGCAAACACACACGCAGTGAAATTGTGCACATTGTGTGTTTTTCGTAGTTAGAGCGTTGTAAATAATCGCGCTCGCGGCTCGCCTCCCTCGCCATAGTAAGCTACGGCGACATATCGCATGTGAGATAAATGACGTCAGTATAATAACCGGTTATGATTATTACTGAACCGATACCGAATTGTCCGCGTCTGCATCGCGGTGCACCGAAGAAACGATTAATTTTGACACCCCTACAATTTGGCAAGCGAAATGCCTTCTGTTTGATTGATAGACAATGGTCTACAGCCAATCAGGACGGAGAACACAATACGCTAATCAGGACGCAAAACACAACGCTTTGTAAAAAAAAAAAAAGGCATGTCAAATTGCACAAAAAAAATCTGCGAGACCGCAAAAGGTGAACCGCATTATGGCGAGGAGCCACTGTATATCAACTTACTAAATGTATTAGCAAAAACAAATGATTATTTATTAAAAGTCATTATTTTAATATGTTATGTAATGTTGGGTTGTACTTGTGTGTGACAACCATTTTCTTTTAAGTAAGTTTGCTCTCTTTTTATTGTTTAGATTTTTTTAGCAATAGGGTATATGCAGAATCGTGCAGGACTTTTAATTTGTCTGTAACCTGGGTCAAACGCTTCCGGTGAACTGTATGCAATTACAAAATCAGCGTGTTTAAGGTTTGTTTTTTTTTTTAATTAATGATCTTCACTGCCTAAATGATGTACGCTATAAAGTGGGTCTCCGAATGTACAAGAAGCAATGCATTAAATTACATTTTTCCGTGCCGTGTCTTTAAAATATTTTAATTGATTTTACTCCAGTATTTCCAATGGCGTTTCTGTGCTAGCCTTCTGATCCTGACGCTCGCGTGCGTATAAATGGCTTTTCATCTTGGTTTACGATTCAACAACTAAATGAATGCTGAAATCTATTTAACTGATTATATTTTAATTACATTACAACATCAATGCTGTAAAAGGAACTGAATAAAATTGAAAAAGTCACATTAACTGTTCACCGGAAGTTTATCGGTATGGGAAGAAACACTAGCTGTGCATACAGTTGCAATTAGAATTATTGAACCCCCCTTTGAATTTTTTTTTTTCTTTTTTAAATATTTCCCAAATTATGTTTAACAGAACAAGGAAATTTACATAGTATGTCTGATAATATTTTTTCTTCTGGAGAAAGTCTTATTTGTTTTATTTCAGCTAGAATAAAAGCAGTTTTTAATTTTTTAAAACCCATTTTAACGTCAAAATTATTAGCCCCTTTTAAGCTATATATTTTTTCAATAGTCTACAGAACAAACCATCATTATACAATAACTACCATACTACTATACAAATAATTACCATAATCTGCCTAGTTAACCTAATTAACCTAGTTAAGCCTTTAAATTCCACTTTAAGCTGTATAGAAGTGTCTTGAAAAATATCTAGTAAAATATTATTTATTGTCATCATGGCAAAGATAAAATAAATCAGTTATTAGAGATGAGTTATTAAAACTATTATGTTTAGAAATGTGTTGAGAGAATTTTCTCTCCGTTAAACAGAAATTGGGGAAAAAATAAACAGGGGGGCTAATAAATCAGGGGGTTAAATAATTCTGATTGCAACTGTATACCCAATTGGGTCAATTAATAAAAGAAAGAAAGAATTATTGTCTCTCATCTGTGTAAATGTACACGTCTGACGACCATGTGAACAGATGGCTTATGGAGTCAATGCATAGTAACGTATAGAAAAAAAGTCTGCATCTCCCGTTTTCAAAATAAGAGTCCCACACATACATAGTAAGTTTAATATTAACTTAAAAATAACTAAAGGAGGAAAATGATCATTGTTGCCTCACTAGGAAACATTGTGGCTTATCAAATGCAGCCTGGGACTTGCATATTAATCATCCTAGAGCAACATCAGTCTGCTCTTGATGATACTGCAGGTCTGGATGATGTGAAAAGTGTGACCTAAAGCACATGCAAATCTTGAGGGTGTGCCCCGTGAGTCATGCAAAAGGCTGTTTTGTGTTGTGATAGGCCTATTCCTCAACAGGGTTTTACACTCGTGGAATTTACATTAGAAAGAGAAACATTTGTGCCTGTGGCTCACTGTAGGCCCATTTCCATATACTGATTTCTTATTATTCGACTAAGACTTAGTATACTAGTTAGGTTTTATTATAAGGCACCTGTAAGCTCTCTAGCCATGACACGACTGGCCTTTATCTTTTAGAGTGTACTGGGACCTGGACATTCAGACCAATGCTGTGATTCGAGAGCGAGCCCCAGCGGACCACCTTCCTCCACATCCTGAGATCGAGTTGCAGAGAGCTCAACTCACCACCAAACTCCGGCAGCACTACCACGAGCTGTGCTCTCAGCGGGAGGGTATGTGCTCCGCATGTTGCTTTCATGATTTACCAATGACGCTTCATATAATGTGTATTTGTGCAACATAATGTCATGCTACTAAACATCTTTTACACATGAGGACATGCGTTCAGTGTTGGGTAAGAAAGTAGCTTATTAAGATTTTAACCTATTTTACTTAATAAAGGGCCATGAACCCCCCCGTCTCAGCAGGGTGTTTTCACACCTCTAGTTTGAAAAAAGTCAGAAAAAAGTGGGTGAGTCCAGCTTTGTTTAGGTGGGAGTGTTGAGTGGCGAAAGATGGAAGGGTTTGCATGAAAAGGGGAGTTTCAGTACGTGCACTACAGCTGATTTTCACTGCGGCAACACAAACGCAGACGCAGGGCGGATAGATAGTGACTACGTTTACATGGACATCAGTAATGGAATTATTTGCCTTAATCTGAATAAGACAATAATATGATTAAGGTGTTTAAATTAGATACTTTTGAATGTTCCTTTCATGATCCCGTTTTACATGTTATAGCACATAATTTGATTAACCTCATCACGCTATTAACATTTCCTCAGGAGTTTCATGTCATTTCGGGTGTTTTATTTTAAATTTGTCGACTTTAACTGCAGTTTGGTACTTTCACGTTCATTCAGGAACATTTTATGCATGCCTCCGTGACAAACAAAATATTGGAGGCCAGTATGAATTACTGGAAGTGTTGTTTTAATGGGATTTTTGACACCGCACGTCGTATGGGAGAAAAAGAAACCTCCCAATTTCTTGGTAACAGCCGTGTGTGTATAGACTATCCTGTCACAAAATGCGGCGAAAATCCTACATGACGTTAATAGTTGGATTAAGGTGTTGACATTCGGAGAGCAGCATTTACAGTGGATCTTTCAGTCTATAATATTGTTCTGATATTAACGTACTGTAAACTTAGTGACTAAATCATTTTGACTAAGGTATGTCTTTAAAAATTGAAAGAGTACTGCTGACGATACTATCTAACTTTGCGATCTGAATAAACATAAAGAACATTGATCGTGTTACGGGTCCCGGCCGCGGAACTCGTAGGCAGATTAAAAGTGCCTGAATTATCAGGAGAAACAAAATCACATTTAGACTTCAGTGTCTTTCCCCAGGCGCAGCTTAGTAGCATCAGTTTATTAACAGTCATATTAAAGCAACATATCCTCACAAATCATGTAATGCAAAAATATCTTCACAAATCATGTTTCATTTAATCAAACATACAGTTTTGTTCTCTTCGTTTGTATAGTTTTCTCTTTTTTTTTTTACAACAATGAATTCATCACATACTTATACACTCTGTACTCTCATATATAAGGATATTATTCCTTCTGTACATTTATCAGTAGGACACTGAATACACTTTAAATTCTGTAAACCATCTTTTTCATTTTTCTTTCTCTATAAATACCTCTCTCTCTCTCTCTCTCTATATATATATATATATAACCATTTACCATAAAACTACTAAACTCACAGCACAATCATGCGTCTGTTATTTGTATCATTTAAATTGTAACAGTTACACTTGACACCAATTACCAATGTTACTCTCATAAACTTTACACATTAACAAATATAACCAATATATACAAATAATAAGTCATTTTCTGTTCAATTATTACATACTGAGTAAAATACATATTATTTACTGGGGAGTCAGTTATAACAAACCTAACTCAGACCAACTGTCATTTTACCGGTACTTTCATCTGAATCACTCTACTCAATTAGCAACTGTAAATAAGCTATTCACTTTAAAACACATAGGAAATGTGTACTCGCATGTTTTTTTCATTAATTATAATAAACATATTCACTTTTTATGAAACATACCTGAATTATCAGGAGAAACAAAATCACATTGAGACTTCAGTGTCTTTCCCCAGGCGCAGCTTAGTAGCATCTGAAGTAAACACAACGAGTATCGCCATGGTAACCCACAGCTCATGCTTTCTCAACTGCTGATGTTATTTTGTTTCAAACACAGTCATTAGTAGTGATAATACATGACTTTTAACAGTATATAAATAAATAAATAGATACATTAATAAGAAACAAACATTACTATTGTGGATACAAAATGGTGTATCACAATCGCTCTCTTACCAAATCCATAAAGACAGGACAATCAACACGAACTGGAACAACCTCTTTTTTAAAAAGAAGACCGGATTTCATCATTTCCAGATGCGAAAAGCTCTCGGGTAAAAAAAGTTTCTTACAAAAACTTTGTTGCAGCAAGTTTAGAAACGCAACACTGACGACCCATGTCTCCAAACAATTCTTCTTCCACTTGTTTTAATTACGGTTGGCAACACAACTTGGCGTCTCTCTGCCGTCTGAACACTGTAACAGGTGCAGGTCTTCGATATATGTAAGTCTTTCTCACGAATGAATTATGAAAACTCAAAGACGTCACGTTGTACCGGCCGGTACAGACATCCATTCTCCACACTAGAAGTTACACAAGGATCTAATCTCCATGACGCAGCTTCAAAATTTCTTTTCAAACCGGAAGAACGAATTTGCTCCAAATAACGCAAAAACAACCAATTTTCACTTTTTTTGTGAAATATATGTGTCCTAATAGTGTTTATAGCAACGTGGGACACATATATGTCTGTCAGCATCTTAAAACATGTGTTTTGATGTTTCGCGACCCTTTAAAATATGCAAAGATAACATAACACATGCATGTTCTCCCCGTGTTTGCGTGGGTTTCCTCCGGGTGCTCCGGTTTCCCCCACAGTCCAAAGACATGCATTGGGTAAGCTAAATTGTCCGTAGTGTATGTGTGTGAATGAGTATGTATGGATGTTTCCCAGTGATAGGCTGCAGCTGGAAGGGCGTCCACTGCGTAAAACATATGCTGAAAAAGTTGGCGGTTCATTCCGCTGTGGCGACCCCAGATTAATAAAGGGACTAAGCCGAAAAGAAAATGAATGAACATAACACATACTTTCACAACACATTTAGTTACTTTTTGATTTTAAAAAGTGACTTGAGATTATAATATATAACTTTTTTTCCCAACACTGCATACAGTAGAGTGACATGTGTCTTTTGGGTTTTGGGTTCAGTAGTTATGCAATAAATGTATCAAAAGTGACAGAAAAGACATTTGTAATGTTCAAATGATTTCCGAAATCATTTCTGAGAGTGCTTTCACACCTAGACTTTTGTTCCGGAACCTGGCGCGTTTGCCCAGTTAGCGCGGTTCGTTTGGCATATGTGAACAGGGCAATCACGCTCGGATCCGCGCCAAAGGAATCACTCCGAGACCGCCTGAATGAGGTGGTCTCGGCTCGATTGAAACTAACTCTGGAGCTGATCGATTGTAGTGAGAAAGCGATACGATCCGAGCTCGCCTATATCACAGTGTTTTATGGATATGTAATAGGCATACGGCTATATGAAGAGAGAATTATGAGTAGGTCGGGAGGTCATTCCAGACATCCCAAGTCTCCCGTAAGTTCTGGGAGTCTCCCCCAAATGCACAGAGACTCCCGAATGCCTGCAAACGAGTGATAATCTGCCGGAAATCTCGCGTCTCCCTCCCGGTCCTCAAATACGTCACGCACCCTTCTCATCACCTCACCCCACCGCGTCCCTCTTCGCTCTTCAGACATGTCGCGCACACCCTGTCAAACACCACCAAACC
Organism: Danio kyathit; assembly: GCA_903798195.1. Classification (NCBI taxonomy): domain Eukaryota; kingdom Metazoa; phylum Chordata; class Actinopteri; order Cypriniformes; family Danionidae; genus Danio; species Danio kyathit. The sequence continues at coordinate 67,124,818 of LR812524.1, read as the reverse complement.
ACCCCCGGCAGCAGAGCGGGACTCTGCAAAATAAACTGTGAAACTCTGACCAATGTGAGGAGAGTTTACTCACACGTGACTTGTTTTCGCTATTTTGGTCCGTTTAGAAACTTTGCCGTGTGAAAGCGAACCGCACCAAGAACAAAGAGCAACAATGTAACAATTTTGATCCCTGTTTCGGAACAAATGGATCGATTCACAGGTGTGAAAACATAAAAGATGTTTTATTTGTATATACAAATTTTTTTTTTATCAAATTACCCTAAAAAATAAAGATGTCTTACCCGACCACATCATTTACAGAAAGATTTAAACACACATGTTAATTATTTGTTATTATATAATTTGTCTGGCTGTATTTAGGCATCGAGCCCCCACGGGAATCCTTCAACCGCTGGCTTCTGGAGAGGAAAGTAGTGGATAAAGGTCTAGATCCTCTCCTGCCCAGTGAATGTGACCCAGTAATCTCTCCGTCCATGTTTAGAGAGATCATGAATGATATCCCCATCAGGTACTCTACCATCAAATGTTGGTTCATTTCATGATCAGATCAAATCAGTAACCCTATTAAAACAAGTTGTGAATCAAATGTTCCAATATTATATAAATTTTCCCCCCCTCAATTTTAGGCTCTCTCGCATCAAATATAAAGAAGAAGCCAGAAAACTCCTGTTCAAATATGCAGAGGCGGCCAAGAAAATGATTGACTCCAGGTAAATATTCTCATCACTTACTAGGCATGGGACAATGACCTGTTTCAAGGTTTACTGCGATTTGGAAAAGTCAAAGTTTTTAAACTGCTAAAACGTTCTGTTATACTGTTCCTACGGTATATGTAAATTTTTACTAGTTTTTTTAGGGCAACAGTATACATTTGTTGCCAGATTGGGCGGTTTTGATTTTGATTGTGCGGGTAATAAATGGCATTGGCGGATTGACAAAATTTGAGCGGTTTTGAAACCTAAATTTTAAATGCACCTTAAAACATAACTGTGTGGTCCTACTCCATTCAGTTAGTAGTGCATATTGCAAACTACGTGGTACCATCCACAAGAGGAGATGAAGGAAAGTTGTACTAAAATCTGACTCCCCGGACAAATCTGACTACCCTCACGTGCACGCGCATCATGCAGCGTCTGCAGTTAAACTCATAGCGTTTTATCATAACACGATAATTTTTTCCGCAATTGACAGCAAGAACAAACAATGAAGCGTTCTCTCATTTAAGTATGTTTAAAAGAATTTAAAACGCCAAATGAGATGATTTTATACCCCGTTTCGAAAATATAACATACTCTAATAGGTAGTGTAATCTACACAACAATAAGTGCAATGTGTGGGTGAGAGGGGGCAGTGTTTCGATTTGATCCAGTTATGTTGTGTTTCTGTGACTGCTGGTGTTCGTTGCTGTACGGTTAAAAATGATGACAGTTAAAGTAGCCAGGTTAATTTATAAAAAAATAGTATATTATTTTGGGTGGTTTTTTTGTGTGATTGGGCCTGTTTTGGACAGCTTTTGGGCTGGAAAAAGTCAGCTATATCTGGCAACACTGACAGTATATCATATTATAGTTTTTTAGGGCAACTCCAGCTGAAAAGTAGCCTCCACATCAAAATCTACTGGTTATCCCATGATTCAGCAAGCATATGAAAAACAACGCTTATAAACCAACATACAAGCATGCTACAGAGCTAAACCGTGCAGTGGCTTTACTTTATATCCAAAGAAAAGAAAGATATCCAAAGATCCCCTTTCACGTTGTAAAGAAATCTGTGTTGTTAAAACTAATGAAGACAGCAGAAGTTAATGATTTAGTTTAATTATTTAGTCTCACATGTTTACCGTTGCAAAATATTATAAATGTTTCTTAAAATAAAATATATTGCGTTCAATGGGGGGAAAGTTGTTGTTGATTACAGAGACATTTAAAAAAAAAAAAAAAGGAAAAAAAAAGATAGTTTACAGCCGTAATCACAATACTGTGAAACTGTAATATTTTTATCCAAGGTTATCATACCATCAGAATAGCTTACTATGGTTTTGAGTTGAACATTGCGTTTGAAAGTCTATTTCACGTTCACACAGAAATGCAACTCCGGACAGTCGGAAGGTGGTGAAGTGGAACGTGGAGGACACGATGAACTGGCTGAGACGAGACCATTCTGCCAGCAAGGAGGACTACATGGTACACTCTCAGTCTCAGTCTACATGTTAGACTACATGGTACACTTTTTACATCTACATGAAAAGCATAACAAGATCACATGCTTGGTCTTTTCCTCAGGATCGACTCGAGCATTTAAGGAAACAGTGCGGCCCTCATGTGGCATCGGTGGCGAAGGACTCTGTCGAAGGCATCTGTTCAAAAATCTATCACATTTCTGCAGAATATGTGCGCAGGATTCGACAAGCTCACCTCACTCTACTGAAAGAGTGCAACATCTCGGGTAGGAGGAACACAAATGGGAAGAATGTGAAAATAACTGATCATTTTGAATACTTTTTTTCATAAGTTTTAAAGCCTAAAAAGATCTAAAACCTCAAAATCTAATTATTTATCTTAAATTTACTGAAGTAATGTGTCCTAGGTTTTAAGTATTTTAACTAAGTTTTAATTTGCCTATGTTCATGTAATACTATCTCTAAAGCATAAGTTACTGTAAGTTAGGTTAATTAGGCATCAGACAACAATGGCTTTTTTCTGTAAAAAACAAAACAAGAACTTTTCTTACAGTTGCTATGAAACGTTGTAAAGTTAAGAGTGTCTTTTTTTTCGCCATCAAGACGTGCATACACTTGAAACAGTCCTGAAATGAGGGAAAAACTAATAGGGCGGTTTGTAAGTTTGACACCCAGTGGTTGAACTAGGTATTGCACTCTTGGATCAAAACAAACGCAAGCACAGGTTGCCAGATTGAGGACAAGAGCGAGTGATTTAAACCATGTTCTGTATAAAAGCAACAAGGAATATTCTCCATATTAAAAGGAGTTTTTTGTTCTAACCAACACCTCGAATTGATATATTAGAAACAGCTTTTATTTCTCAGCTGAACAACAGAAAACTGACAATAATCACCTCAGGTACACCTCATGTGCTTTATTCAGTGTTAAATGCTAATAATGTGAGTTTGAATGCCATTTTACATGACATTTATTGCCGTACTCCTGAAAGCAGCAGCAGACAGTTCACCTCAGATCTTGAAAATGAAATAAACCGTTTGAAATTGAACTTTAGAACTAAGCACATATCAGTGATTCAGCATCCACATTTAATAATGTTAAAGAGCGTTAATATGTATTAAATATATTAAAAACCTTACTATTTCGTGAGTGAGTGTGCAAGAACAATTTCAATGTATTGTGACAAATATTTAATTTAACGTTAATAGGCCTAAATAACGTCCTATATTTTAAAATCTGCAATTTCCTGTTAGCCTTCTCTCTTGCTTTGTTGCAAGCCGCACTGTAGTTTTTGATTATTATGTTTTAATTATTATATGTTTGAACTCCAAAACCCAACGCCGCTCACTCGCTAAGAACAGCTGTGTCTCATTTCAGAGCTCTTTCAGGGTTGATGCTAGATAAGATATGGTTGCGGCCGGAAGTTAATGAGAATTATTTATATTATTTATTAAATTTTCCATTTATTGTATTTTATTAACGTCTACCCCAACCCTAATTCCAACCGTCACAGTAATGTAAAAACAGTAGTTGTATCGAGTATTTTTTATGGTATCTATTAAATTACCCAATAAATTATATTTCTTAACGCCTACCCCCACCCCAACCCTAAACCCAACCATCACAGTAATGTAAAAATATTAATTATTGTTATACAGTGTCATAAACAAATGCTGCTATATTGATGTGCATATAGCACTTCCGGTTGGCTGCGTATCCAATCTAGACTTTACCATCTTTCAGTTCTCGAAGTTGTCATAGTAGCACAAAACATGATCAGTACTCGACCTTTAGGGTTTCACGACAGTAACCTGCACGAGCAGTTATCTAGATTATTTAAACTGAACTCAGATTAGTTAGATCACATGATCTTCAACTTGCTGTTATGGAACCAATTTAAGTCAAGATTTTGACTTTAAACCCCACTTTTCTAAACGACTTTTATGAAACAGCCCCCTCCTCACCTAGTGTTTACGTTCATAATATTTATATTATTTGCTAATTAACCTCATGTGGAAATCTGCGTCTCATTTCAGAGTCTGCTGCTGTCCACCAGAGGTTGCATTTCGGTCACGAGTGCATGCTTTCAGAGCCTTTCTGAATGAATGAATGAAATACATGGTTTTCCACCAAGGCAACCCAGGGTGCTGAAATATAATTGGCTAAACTGGCATTGGGCAGGTTAAAATAACCAAAACAAAGACAGCATTCCGGCACGTAACGCGCATTTTCAAAGCAGAATACCTGACTTCAGCATTGTTTTTGAGATAAACAAAAATGTTCACTTGGCGTGTTCCTAAATATCTGCAAACATATTATGGTATTTTATAAAGATTGACGGATGAATGAATTCAGAGCAATATTAAGACTGTAAGACAAGCCCATTTATAACTCTGCCCTAAAGCAGGGCTTTCCAAGTGTTTCTGCCCGTGACCCCCAAAATAACAATTCCAGTTACAGTACTCACGACCCCCACTATCTTCGGAGATGGTTATAAACATACAAACGTTGCACACAACGGTGCACACAAACCTATAGGTCTATATAAACATGAGCATATTTACAACATAAAAAGTGCAACCATATAATCTTTTATAGTCATGAATTAATGTTTAATTTAATATTAACCTCACTTAATGACAATGGTGGGCACAAAGTCTATTCTTGGTTTGATTTTGGAGACCGCCACTCGAAGATCATCCTCCATGTTCATTTGTGTCCTGCGTTTATTTTCAATGTTAGCATTGTGTGGTAAAATCAGTCTGCTGCAACTGACGCTATTGCTGTGTCGGTAATCTAATCTCTAAATTCTTCTTCCTGCTTTAAAGTGGACGGCACAGAGTCAGCGGAGGTCCAGGACCGCTTGGTTTATTGTTATCCTGTCAGACTGTCCATCCCAGCTCCTCCTCAAACCCGTGTTGAGCTGCACTTTGAGAACGACATCGCTTGCCTGCGGTTTAAAGGAGAAATGGTGAAGGTCAGCCGTGGCCATTTTAACAAACTGGTATGTACACGCTAATAATAACTTTAAACATATTAAATATGTCGTTCACCCAAAATGAAGATATTTTGAAGAATGTTGGAAACTGGTAGCCATTGATTTCCATAGTAGGAAAAACAAGTAGTATGGAAGTCAGTGGTTACAGTTTTCAGCTTTCTTCAAAATATCGTCTTTTGTGTTCAACAGAAGAAAGAAACTTGAAACTTTAAGAGCAGAATTATGCTCTGTGTTGGGTTATTTTATAATTTGTTTAATCTCTTTCCCAGGAACTCCTCTATCGATACAGCTGTATTGATGACCCAAGGTTTGAAAAGTTCCTTTCACGCGTGTGGTGCCTTATCAAAAGATACCAGGTACGATGCTAATTTACTAACAGTGTCTGGTGTAATTAATTTACTGTACTTTGAATTTAGTGTAATTAAATTATTTTTCAGCTTAAAAATTAAAGTAAGGGATTACTTTACTTGACTTACAAACTGTACATATGTTCAACAGTTCTGTATAAATCAGTTCAGAGAAGCAGAGGAGCTGTACTTTTGTTGTATAAATGCATTTTACAAAATAAAACCGCTTTTCTACTGAAGAAGGTTACATTTATCAAGACGCTTGCATATGGTTAAGAAAAAATGACTAAGAAATTAGTTTGTTAAAATATGTAGTATAAATTAAGAGCAGCAGTATAAATAAATAAATAAATAAATATATATATATATATATATATATATATATATATATATATATATATATATATATATATATATATATATATATTAGGGTTGGGCCGATAGACGATGCCATTGTCGATGGCCGATAGACATCACGATGCTGAGCCGGCATCGCCGATTCTCCGCCCCGCTCCCGTCGCAAACCCGCTCTTGAAAAATACACACTCAGGCACCGTGTACACTAATACAGCTTACTTTTAAAATGGCATTTTAGAACGAAAATGACCCACGTCCACACTGGTGTTTCGTCTAGTATTTCTGAACAGCCCTCCATCCACTGAAAACGCACATGACGTGACCACAGACACACACACTGTCATGCGCTCGTCTGAGCTCCAGAGAACAGTGCACGTCGGACAGTTTATCAAGGATGATAGTGGATCGCGTCTCACTATAGTTGTTGAACGTGATATTTAATTAATCTTGTCTCTATCCAGGGCTTAATCTGTGCCGGAACACGCCGGATCCGGAACCTCTGAAATCTGATCCGGCACCTCATTTTACCGATCTCCCTCCTCAACCGCCCTCCTCCCCTGTCCGCTGTTTTTCACTTTGTTCCGCGACTCCCCAACCCTCTTCACTTTTGTCCGCGAGCAACCCCCGCGCCGCTCAGTTTCGTCCGCGACACCCCTCCACCATACCAAACAAATGACTGACACTGATCACTCTGCTCATGCCAGAGTCCCGCGGAAAAAATGATTGACAGGTGGTAATTTGTGTGTAACTTTTATTTATTTATGATTTGGTTATGGGTAAAACAAAGATCAGGTAGTTGAAACGGTAGGCTACAAATAATTAATTCATTATGAATTAATTAATTAATTCATAAAGTAATTCTGATATTTTGCATAATATCCCCGTTGTTTGTCAAACAATTGCACATGCGTAAGAAACAATGAAATAAGAGATTTGTCTTTATATATCATGTACAAAATGTGTCATGTGTAATGTTTAATGTTTTTTTAAGTTCTATTATTTTTTTATTAGATAAAACTAAAAAGTCCTGTTTTTCTAGTGTCTGTGTTGAATATTGAGACTAGTAATTAAATTCCTTATTAAATAATTTACTTTTCAAACAAAGTCATTATAAAAGAAGTTTGAATGCAACTTGAATGATGTAATTAGGTCACAAGTTAAAATAAAAAAAATTAGATGTTAGTTTTAGTCTGTTAGTTTTAAGGAAATCTAATAGCTAGTGTCTCCAAAACAGTGATAAAATTGACGTTTATATCAGTTTTATATTTTCTAAATATCTAAAGCTTGCAAGTTTGTCACTTCTGCCAGAATCGATCGATTTCTTTTTGATGTCACATCATACTTCAATTTCTCATCAAATCTTCTGACCAATCACATGCTCTCTAGTATCTGACATGCCCCACCCCCTTCTTCTCATTAGCTTTCACACTCACTGGCAGAGCTGTGAGAAAAACGACTATACTATAAACCCTATTGGCTGTTTTTTAAGGAGAGGAGCTACTCTGTCCCGCCCTCTCTTCATGTTTCAGTTAAGATTACATCAAATAAAAAAAAATACATTTCAAAGCACTTCATGGGACCCTTAATTACTTTTTGGAAGTAACTTACCCAACACTGTTTACCAGCATTTATAGCTAATCAGGAAACCATGTGCAATATTAACTTGTCTTATTGTGAATCGCAGGTGATGTTTGGCTCTGGTGTGAATGAGGGGTCTGGTCTACAGGGGTCTCTTCCTGTTCCCGTCTTTGAGGCGCTCAATAAACAGTTCGGAGTGACGTTCGAGTGCTTCGCTTCTCCTCTGAACTGCTATTTCAAGCAGTTCTGCTCGGCTTTTCCAGACATTGATGGCTTCTTTGGCTCTCGGGGGTATGTAAACGTGTTTGAGCATTAACATAGAAAACAAAAAAAAAAAGAGAGAGAAATTGCAAGAGTTTAAGGATTGATTCATTTCAGGATGATGGAAGATAATGTCGTGCTCAGAATATGATATTGTTTTTAAAGTGCAAATAGCAGCATCTGTTATACAGGGTGCTGGAAATCCTTGACGTTATAATCTAATGTTTTCAGGATTAATAAGTGCTTAGATTTGGATAAAGTGCTTGAAAATGTCATTGTGTTGCTTTCATAATAATTTCTTACTAAATGCGAAATAATAATTACCTTTATAAATCAAATAAAAAATGTTGCTTTTGCATAAAATGTAAACTCTGGAGTATGTGCTATGCCTGTAGCATAAACTGAGGCAATGTGAGTAAATTACATTTAAGAGAGTAATGTTGTAACATGCCGTTAAAATTGTTCCTTAGAAAACGTTACTATAACAAATAGCATGTGATATAATGTAGTATATGAAGTATGTAAATATGTCATTTGCCACACTTTTAAAGTGCCGCAATTTTGAAAATGCATTTGGAAAGTGCTTGAAAATGCTTCAATTTGACTTTAAAAAAATGTATAAGAACCCTGGTTATACTGAGGATATGCTGAAATCTGTTAGGTAGTACCATGGTGCTACCCATATTTTGTTAGAATGTGAATTTTTAGACTAATAGACAAGGATATTTTTTATTGATCTTGCCATGAAATAACCATAAGTTGCTGATTTGCCAATAGAAATATCACAGTAGTACCTTTTTAGGCATTTATATTTACCATGTAAATGTGTCGGTAGGTGTACCCCCAGTGTTACGTTTTTTTTTTAATATTTAATACAAACAGACAGACACACAAATGTATAAATGTATGCGTGTATACCCGTTTATATAAAGAACTGTATTTATTTCCATTATATATACATTTTCAAACTATATACATATGTCTAATTATAATAAATATACTTATGATTGTATAAATTCAGCCATAAATGCAGTGCAGTTTAAAGGGATAGTTCACTCAAAAATTAAAATTCTGTCAACAATTAACAATTATGTCATCATTTACTCTCCTTGCACTTGTCACAAACCTGTTCGAGTTTCTTCTGTTGAACAAAAAAGAAGATATTTTGAAGAATGTTGGAAAGCGGTAGCCTTTGACATGAATAGAAAAAAATAGTAAAAACAGGTGACTTCTATGGTATTTTCTAAGTTACCTGTTTAAAACCTTCTTTAAAAGTACCTACTTTTGTGTTGAACAAAAGAAAAAAACAAACAGGTTTGCAACAAGTGCAAGGAGAGTAAATGATGCCATAATTGTTGATTTTTGGTGAACTGTCTCTTTACAGTGATAGTCAATTCATATTTTTTTTTATAGTGATTCTGTAACAATGGCTGTGTCTCAATCAGTTCCCTTATTCAGTAGTCAGTGCACAAGTCAGGTTGCTAGGCAGTTTAAGTGATGTCTCAATTGCAAAGTTCTTCCAGTGCTTTAAAACATAAGTGCCCGGAAAATCCAGCAATGCACCGTGAAAATCAGGGCGCATCAATGCATTCTTAACGTAAATTTGTGTTCCAACATAAGTCAAACTCATCTTCTACTTCAGAAGTGACTTTATAAATAACATAAAAAACATTTCTCAGTATGCTAAACACACACTAACCATTATATCATAACCAAAAACATAACAGTTCGGAAGTGCGAGACATCATAAGAACCAAATCATCAAACGTAACGACAAACAAGAGACGTTTTTCTAAAACAATATTGTTATTTGTTTATTTTTAACATGAACGAAGATAGCTAGACAGGCTAAGAATAATCTAGCAAACATTTACAATTAAAATTACATTGAAATGTTGCTGTAATATGAAACAATTATTTTTATCATTTTAATATAATGTTTAATATAATTATATTTATTTTTTTCTTTTAAACATGCTTACAAACGTATTAAAATAATAGATAAAAAAATGTTAGTTCTGCTGATTAGTTGATGTTGTACAATGAGGGCGTTCTCAGTGTCCCAATATGTGTTGAACCAAGCTCATCAGTGCTCGAATTCATGTACACGACCTACTGATCCACGATCTCGAGAGCTAGGGAGCTGATTGAGATGAACGCTATATTTCCATTAATGCAATCATTGCATCACTTCCTCAATTCTGTCCTCACAGGCCATTTCTCAGCTTTTCTCCGGCCAGTGGCTCTTTTGAGGCGAACCCTCCTTTCTGTGAGGAGCTCATGGATGCCATGGTGACACACTTCGAGGTGTGTGACTCTTTATTCGATCAGAAACTGAAAGTGTGCCCAAACACGCAAGGAATTATTTGTGGTTTACAGGAACTCAGGGTGCATAAATGCATGTCAACAAAAGGAGAGAGAAATACATTTAAATAAGTGGTAAATAAAGTAAACAATAACAGTTTTATATATATTTACATTTATATGTGCATATACATACAGTGGGGGAGATAAGTATTGAACACGTCACCTTTTTTTTTTTTTCAGAAAACATATTTCTAAAGGTGCCGTTGATTTGACATTTTCACTAGATGTTGAAATCAATATGTGCAAACAAAACAAATCTGCCTAGTTTACTAATGAAGTTATGTGTAATAAATTAAAATGACACAGGAAAATGTGTTGAACACATGAAGAAAGGGAGGTGTAGAAAGGCAGTGAAAGCCCAGACAGCAGCTGAAATCTCTCAGTAGTTCTTCAGCAACCCTCTGCCTTTCGTCAGTGTAAATGAATACGGCAGCTGCTTCAGTCCAACATCTACATTAGCAGGAGGATGAAGATGAAACCAGGGTGGACATTTCAGCAAGACAATGATCCAAAACACAGCCAAGGAAACTCTATAATGCTTTTAGTAAATGATTATTAAACTATTCAAATTAGCATTTATATATCTTATCATTCAAGCATATATCAAATCAAATCACTTTTATTGTCACATCATCAGCAGCACGTGTGCTATGATGAGTGAAAAGCTTAGGTGCTGGCTCCAGACAGTGCAAAATACAGGTAGTGTAAATACAACGACAGTGCAAAATACAGACAGTGCAGGATACAGACAGTGCAGGATACAGACAGTGTAAATACAACGACAGTGCAAAATACAGACAGTGTAAATACAACGACAGTGCAAAATACAGATAGTGTAAATACAACGACAGTGCAAAATACAGACAGTGTAAATACAACGACAGTGCAAAATACAGACAGTGCAATATACAACAACATACTCACAAAAAAACAAGACAATGTAAAATTGGCAATGTTGACAGCGATACGTACGATGGATACTAATAGTTAATTTGCATGTTGATAAATGCTTTATTAACTCAACTTCATCCAGTTTTGTGACCTACTGTAATCTAAAGCCAGGACTGTTTATGCTTTATAAATCCCTTAGGAATGACAATTAAAAGCTCAGTTAAATTCTAAACAGGAAAAAAGAAAATAAACGACTTTATTCATTTCTATTTATTTGAAGATACACAAATGAAACTGTATCAAATGAAAAATAAATCTTTGCAACCTTATCTAAAATAAAATTACTGTACAGTTTAAACGGCAGTAAAAAACATTGAAATGTTGCATCATTATACTGTTAAAAACATTACATTGTTGTTTTTTATTTAATTTTACAGTCATTTTATTTTTTAGATAGGAATACAAAGATTATTGTTAATTTGATACTAAACTGCATGAAGTTGTGTTAATAAAGCATTTATTAACATGCATAGTAACCATTACTATATGCCTGAATAATATGTATAAACATTGATTTTCATAGTTTATTAATGTAATGTAATGTGTATTTATATAGCACATTTATTGTGTATGGCCATACACCCAAAGCGCTTCACAATCTTGGGGGGGGGGGGGGGGTCTCTCCACACCACCACCAGTGTGTAGCATCCACTTGGATGATGCGACAGCAGCCACAGGACAACGGCGCCAGTGCGCTCACCACACACCAGCTATTGGTGGAGTGAAGAGACTGATAGAGCCAATTCAGTAGATGGGGATTATTAGGAGGCCATGATGGGAAAGGGCCGATTGAGGGACTTTGGCCAGGACAATCATTTATTAACTTATTCTGAATGATCTTAAAAACCATCGACTACTCTTAAATACAAATGATTTGTATATAATGCAATACTTTAGTACTGAAATATTAATCACTCAGAAATTATGAAAGTACAATCATTAAGCACATTATAAATGTGCTTACAAGTCAAGAATAGAGCATTTGTAACTGCTTACTAACGTTTATTAATGTAGAGTTAATGCCTAACAAATAATAAACTCACTATATGCTAATGCTTAATAAATGATTCATAGTGTATAGATATTATAAAGTGTTACCAAAATTCCTTGTTCCATTAATTATCACCTAAGAAATATCTGAAAAATTCTCAGGCATATATTTGGCATATATTTTGGACTTCAACTGTATAATACACGCACGCAAATATTTTGTCAAAACAAACTTTTATTTTGGATGCCATTAACTTCTAATTCCTGTAATCACTGACTTTGTTTCTCTGTCAGGATCTCCTGGGCCGCTCCAGCGAGCCTCTGTCCTTCATCATCTTTGTGCCGGAGTGGCGTGACCCACCGACTCCTGCTCTGACACGGATGGAGGCCAGTCGCTTCCGCAGGCACCAGATGACCGTTCCCGCCTTCGAGCACGAGTACCGCAGCGGCTCGCAGCATATCTGCAAAAGGTCAGACATTTGCTGCCGTTTCCTCGTTCTAGAGTTTTAGTTCCTTCTTTGCTGCACGAAATGGTTGGAAGCTAACCAGAAGTGTTTTTGAAATGTCTTCCTTTATTTTACTTGGATATCATCCTTAGAAAGCGTCACAATTAGTCTCAAGCATGCACTGTGCCTCTGCCATGTAAATACTGTCAGTCAGTGTAGCCTTGTCAGTTTAAACCTGAATCAGACATAAAATGAAGAGGACACAGATAAACCTCACGCCTGCTCTCTAAAATAAAATCTGACAAGTGTCTTTCATATATATTCGGGTTATAAGCATGTGTAGGTAATATGAAATGTTCACATATCTTTTGTGATTTCATTATTTGAGATGTAGAACGCAGGAAAAGTGCCCGTATACAGAGACACTGAAGCGCTGCTGAAGATTGTGGGCGTTTACAGCAGTTTGATGAATAGATATGAATTTGTAGCTAAATTGTTAGCGGTCAAACAACATTTCCCATTGTTTACATCCTTGTTTATGTCTTCGCTACAACATACCATACGCTTATTTCACGTGACCGCCATTTTAAAACACGAAAGCGAGGCTGCGGTGGGGAAGAAACCCGGAAGTATGGGATCAGCACTGTAAACATTGCAACAACATGCTGTGTACTACAAACCTCCAGCTGTTGCTGCGACTTCAAAATGCAGAAATGGTGTAAACATCACTTTAATATCATTCAGTTCAGTTTAATTCAAACAATTAAAAGCATATTAGGCGTCAAACAACATCACAATCTCTTTAAGGGTAATACGCTTAAGTGTCCTCCTAGGCTTCAGTTCATGGCAGCAGGTAAACACCGTGGGGACGCTTCACTGCTTTAGCCTATGTAACCCGGTGAGCGATTAAACAGTGCAGTCCACTGTAGCACATCTTCGTGTTGTCTGTAACAGTGTTGTCCTGGTACTGAAGTTTTAAAAACGTCTATTTCCTGCGGAGCGCACTCATAAATATCGCTGATTTGCCATAGTATTCACCAGTGCTCAACAGAATGACTGTGAATGTTATCAGTTCACCGCTCTTCACAGATTGAAAACACACATAGATGGACATTGGATCGTTTTAAAGCCGTGAAGATCAGTCGATTCATCAGCGGATCGCTCGTCTGTGTTTGCACTCCGTAAACAGCAGTGAGTTTGGTGAACTGATGACCTTCACAGCCAATCATAGTGATTTCTGTTGAGCATGTGAACACAATGGAAAATCAGCGCCGCTGTTTAAGAACGCCATCAACAGCGCTTAAATGTTAACGTGAAATGGACGTTTTTTTTTTCATTACCGAAATTTTGTATTGTGACAAGTCTAATATAGTGAAAGAATCAGTTCATTAATTTGAGTTTGATGAATGGCATCTAAAATGTGTGTTTGGGAAAGAAAACGTTAGCTAAGTAGTGCTATTTCCCTTAACTTAGCTGAAAATGAGGTCAAATATCCCTTTTTATTTTCACTATTCATTCAGAACGGACCTTCGTGTCACTTGGAAGGCGGTGAAAGTATAAATTTGTGTCACTTTCTTTTCGCTGATAAGATATACAGCCAGGTACACAACATTCCTGTGTGACTTAGGCGAAACTTCCGGGTTTCTTCCCACCGCAGCCTCTATTTTGCTGTTAATAATGGTGGCTGCGTGAAATCAGTCCATTACCGCTAGAAACTGTTCATGTAATAGATCAATTTTAACAAATAAAATACTTACAGGTTGTGGGTCACAATACACAGCTTCGTTGGTTGGGAGAGTTTTAGCCGAATCCAGCACTGAACTGGGAGGGATTCTGTAAGCTGTCCTTTGTCAAATGCTAGAGCTATATATTTTTATAATTCTCTGGAACATAATTAAATTAAACTATAAGAACTTCTCTCTTTGTGTCGTGTCCTTTGGAAGTCCAAATACAGAAACAGAAGAAGCTCTGTGGAAATAGCAGCTAATAGACACCATTTTAGCTTTCTCTGCTGTAACGTTACAGTGCCTCTGGCCACGCCCCTTTGCTGAGCAGGGTGAATGCGCATGGTGAATGCGTGTAACCTGAAGTGTTTGATCTCACTAACCCGGATGTATTTTTTTGTAGTCCCCAAACTTCGTTCACTGTAGGCTTTGCTAAGCTAATTCTGTAAAAGCTAATGTCTCCCTTTGCATTGAGCTTTGAGCGTCTTACATTCAGAGATGTTGTTTATGTTCACACAGCTACATTACACATCAACTAAAGTTTAAAATATGATATCATAGTGGACCAATCCTTTAAAGTTTATGATGTTATTTCAATGATTGTACTCTGCAGCTTTTAAAAATTGAAGGAAAAAACTTAGAAATTCTTCATTTAAAGGTCTTAAATGTAAATCTTATACCTGAACTATGACAAATAATGGATTTTATCAATACTTCAGAAACCGCGTTTGAATATTACCAGTATTGAATTCAACTTATTGTATTAAAGTTCTTTGAACATGACTGTTTGTTTAAAATGGTCAACCTTTTTGAAAATAACACGTTCGAAACATCATCATAATGACATTTTAATGTAAATATTAAGTGTAAATGAAATATTACATACAGGATGGACTTTCATGGCGCTATGCATGCTCAGGGTGTGAATTATAAAGGTGCTCTATTTAAAAATGATTTGTGATTAAAAAATTCCATGTTTTTAAAGTGCAATTTAAAGGCTTAATTAGGCAAGTCACTGTATAACTGTGTGTTCACACCGGAAGCGGCGAGAGCATCAAAGTAGCCGGAAGTCATTCATTTTCAATAGGAGCCGGCGGCGAGGAGCAGTGCGGCGCGTCTTCGCAGGTGTGGGCGTCAAGGAGAGTTGAAAGCAAGTCAACTTTATGGTAATGAGCTGTGACGCAGTTCGGTGGCAAGCAATCGGAATGTAGAAGTCCACCGCTTGAGAGGAGTCCAGAGAGCACAGTCCTCTGAACTTTGGTTCCAATCACAGTTGTTCCCAAGAGTTTGATTATTGCGGTCGCTGGATTTCCAATATTTTCTTACAGGAACATGCATTAAAAAAAGTTACTGGCGAGTTACTGATGTGCATTAATTTTATATTTATATATATATTAGAGGTGGGCATAGATTAATTTTTTTAATCTAGATTAAAATGGCTCATTTGAATTCTGCCGAAGGCATTCAGGATATGTGTGCTACCCAAATAATAAGTCTTTAAGAACGGGTTTCTCAAGCCAGGTGGCGCATTAGACCAGGGGCTCATCTCCTGTTTCCAAAATGCATCACAAACTGCTTGAGAAACTGTTCTACTCTGATAATTGGTGATGAAAATAAATGATGTTCAATAAGATGTGCTTGTGTTTACTAACTGTTTATTCAGTTAAACATGAATGTTGAACTGTAGGCCTACATAAGCTCCAAACAGCGATTTCATACTTGCTTTTGATGTACGTACATACAGAAAATGCTGCTTTGCAAAGGCAAGTTCACAGAGCCCTGACGGTGTCAAGCATTGAGTATGTTTACATGGGCAACAATACTTTAATACGATTTTAATATGATTAAAACAATACTCTGATTAAGAGTCTACCATGTAAACAGCGATTTTTGATTACCTTAAAGCAACTAAAGTCATAACTGAACTAAACAGAAATGGAATTAAGACGTGGAGTATGCAGATATTAGTGGCATTACTGACAAACTATTCCCGTCATGTAGGACTTTGCCATATTTTCCGACAAGATCCACACAGGCGGCTGTCAGTAGAGGACCGCGCACACACACACAGACGCACACACACATCGCGAAATGCGGAAGTTTCTTTCTTTCTAGTTGCCGTTGGTTATTAAATTCCATAACACTCTCACCAGTCCTTACTCATTTATTTGCCAGATTGTCATGGCGCATGATGATATGTTCATGAGTTAAAGTGAAACTGCCGAACTGCAGTTAGAGTCAGGCATCCTGCTGATTTGATTCAGAAGGGCACTTTTTTTCTCAGACGGCTGACCGGTCAGGTATACATCCGCGCTTAAATATCAAGGTGAAAGTCATCATAGCTTGCATAGAATAGACCCAGCTCCCACCCCAACTTTGAGAATAGATTAACGGCGATATTTTTTTTTATCGCGCGATAAGAGTCTCGCGTTAACGCAGCACGTTAACACCGATAACAGCCCACCACTAATATATATATATATATATATATATATATATATATATATATATATATATATATATATAGATAGATAGATAGATAGATAGATAGATATATTTTTTTAAAGCGGAAATCTCATGCGACAATACAAAACAGTATTACTGCTTCAGAATATTTCAGACATATGGACACATTGGATAATTAAGTGGCACAAAGCCACACCACATGCAACTTGATCTTCCATTGTTAAATGAATTTGATAAAGTGCGCAACATTGTCACGCAAGAAAGCATGTTTTATGCGGGAATGTAACTGATATGTCATGCTGCAATAGCCCCTTTAAATATGAGATCAATGTAGCGAATTTCGACGCTCTGGCGTCACAGGAATCACAGGAGGGCAAATCATTCTGCCTTCAACTGTACATTTGTCAAAATTGTATATTATTTTTTAATTCCTTTATTATCTGTGGCTTTGTCCTGTCACTGTCATTCTGTTGCACTGTGTCACAAAAACAAATTCCTTGTATATGTAAACATACCTGACAATAAAGCTCTTTCTGATTCTGATCTTTCTGTCCACTTTAGAGAAGAGATGTACTACAAGGCCATCCACGGAACGGCAGTCATTTTCCTCCAAAACAATGCTGGCTTTGCCAAATGGGAGCCCACAACAGAGAGAATCCAGGAGCTTCTGGCGGCATATAAAGTGTCCGGGCGTTCACTGCCCTCGCCCGGTCCATCATCCACCAATACCGGAGAAAAAGACTCCAAACCAGCCCAGGAGCGCTCAGCTCCGAGTCAGGACAACAGCAGTCCTGTGGACAAGACTGCACAGGACACAACAAACATTTAGACCGCAGCGCTGGCCGTGTGGACACCTGTATGTATGTATGTTGATCAGAAGAGTCTATGATTGTATGAGAGGTTTATTATTGCGCTGTTGGGTTTTGATGGGCATGTAAATGTTCACGCAAAAAAAGACGATAGAAAGAAAGACCCATATTTGTTTACTTTCTTCCGCCTCTATTATTTAATATTATTTGTCTTAGGTTATATTGAGTATCATAATTGTTGGGTTTTATATCAGTGTATATTGATAGTTTGGTCACCTTTTTTGTTTTGTATTTGTCAAGTATATATGATTCTTTCTATTTTTTGTTGGCCTTTTTAAGGGTGAGTCTCGCTGAAACTTGTCCTGTTTCACATTGATATCAAAAGAAAAATATTTAGCTTGAAGAAAATTCGATTTATTTTTATTTTATTTTTTTTTGTAGCTATTACACTTTTGTTTTCAATAATTAATAATCAATAATATTAATCAGTAATTTGTTTTGCATTTATTTATTGTTATTCCCATTCTTAGTGGTCAACTATTTTGTTTCCTATACAGTAATTTACTGTATTACTGTTAAAGTAACGATATTTTCAGCTTAAAGAATACAACGCAATGGTAGTTTTAATTAAATGGTAGTGCATTTTATTTTGCATTGTAAAAAATGCAAATCAACAACAACAAATATTGTTTTCCTAAATTTGCATAATAATTTCTGTTGATTTTATAGTGAAACATGGCAAGCTTTAGTGCCGTTCACTCTTTAACTTTGTGCTTTTCTCACTGGCAGGACAATGACACTGTCAGAGTTGATGCACGGATGCTTGTCTATTCTTCTTTTAGATGTCAGAAGACGATCGGCGATCAGGCAGCTATGTTTAACAGCCTTCATCATGACATGCATTAGCGCTTCTCGAAGCATTAGTTAGTTCGTTTTTTTTATTCTGAGGTCACGTTTGATTTCTTCATGGCAAAATATATACTATACAAACCAACAAAAAGGTCAGTAAACAAGCAGAAGAATACATATTTATAATCTATTTTCCACCCGGTCAACCGTCTGCAATGAAACCCAGTCCTTTTGTTTCCTAAAATATTGTACAGAAGACAATAGCAGATCTAAAAAAAAAAAATGTTAAGGATTTTGTATCTTCTTTTCTGTACAGTACAAGCCTGTGTGAACCTTTAGTCCTAATGTGGCATTCTGGGTCACATCAACTGTAGCATCGATATTTAGCAAAAGTGGAAAAAATGAACATCAATTTCTTATTAGTTATGATATGGAAGCATTAATTGTGATGTTTTATGAGCAGATCTCCTAAATATGCCGAACGCCGCTCCTTTTTGTTTTCTCCAGTGAGTCTACCTCCTTGTTTCAAGTGTTTTACAATTGAGAACGAAAACATTTTGAAGCAAATGAGTGGCTTTAGAAACCACATTGGCGTCCGTTTTATTAGAATCGGCGGCTATTGCCTTGATTTCACCGTTTCGTGTATGTGAAAAGTGCTTTAAAAGACGACTTTTTTATCGTAATCATAGAAATTTGTTTACATAATATTGAGTTTAAAGAGCATCACTGGGCAGCGTTTTGAATGTACATTTTAAAAAAGGAAAATTGATTGAATTTGGACTTTAATTGTTGCATTTATTAACACTACAATTGTTTTGCTTGTTTAGTTTGTTTGTTTTTGTCATGCTGACGTGCATGTAGAAATTCGTATACTGTCATTAAACCCAATCACTTCCATCTGTATGTAATCATAGGTTTGCTTTGTTGATTTTTCCACTGGACTACGCAGCCAAACATAGGCAATGGCTTTTATATTGAGTTTAAAAGCATTCCAGTGGTCATGTAACCCAGTTTGCCATTTTAAAAATCCAACTCTTGGTTTGACCATCGGGCACTTGTTGGATTTCCTAATCCCAGAGTGGATCACCAGCAAAACTGTAGATGTTGTACAGAACATGGGTATGAAGTTTGTTGTTTTCCTACACCGCTATCGCGAGTTTATTCGAGAGAAGAAGAAACAAGAACTAAAACAAAAGATGTCTTTTTCAGCGTTTTATTTTTTAATTTAACTTTTGGGTTCTGAATAACTGTTTAAAATGATAGGATTTATGAAAATAGTTGTTTTAAACTAAACCAAAGTGTTATTAAAAAGAGGAGGAATTTATCTTGTATCTTTAAGTAGAATCGTGTACGATTGCATTAGACATGCATAAAGTGTAACCAGCAAAAACATCCATTTATCCATAACTTTATTTTTATAATTCTCTCTCGTTTCGTTTTTGTTTGTTGCTTGTTTTCTTACGAAACTGTTTGCGGTTTTTATTTTGCATGATATTTTTTTTCATTACAAAACTATGATAAATTGTACAGATCTGTATTGTTGAATTAGTTGTAAGCTCTGCCACACTAGGCTTTTAACCGATTTGCATTTATCAGTCATGTTGATTGATTTATATTGCGTTTGTGTCCTCTAAAATGCCATGAATGTCTCTCTCCCTCCCTCCTGTGATCTTATTCTGATAAAGACAAAGATTCAGTGAATGTAAATATGTCTGTGCTTATATGATTTGTTTCTTCTACCTGTATATTATCAGTGTTGTGGCATTTCCCATCACCTGAAGTGGTATAAAGAATTTCCTCTGAATCAGAAAAGCTCTCAGTAAAATATTGAAATCATGAATCTTCTGGCATTTTATTGTATTCTGCTGAACTTATGCAGCAATACAAGCTTAATACTGGTTAGAGTTGCGATAGCCATGTTTACTATAACCCGGAATACTGTGCAATGAAAATATCCAGTGAGCGGCAGTTCTGTGAGCGCAAATGCCTTGTTGATGTCAGAGGAGAATGGCCAGACTGGCTCCAGCTGATAGAAAGGCAACAGTATCTCACTTACAGCAGAGGTCTGCAGAAGAGCATCTCTGAACACGCAACACAACCAACCTTGAGTCAGATGGGCTACAGCAGACCACACCGGGTGCCACTCCTGTCAGCTAAGAACAGGAAACTGAGGCTACAATTCACACAGGCTCACCAAAACTGGACAATAGAAGATTGCTGAGTCTGAGTTTTGATTTCTGCTGCGATATTCGGATGGTAGGGTCAGAATTTGGCATCAACAGCATGAAAACATGGATCCATCCTGCCTTGTATCAACGGTTCAGGCTGGTGGTGGTGGTGTAATGGTGTGTGGGATATTTTCTTGTCACACTTTGGCCATTTAGTACCAGTTGAGCATTGTGTCAACGCCACAGCCTACCTGAGTACTGTTGGTGACCATGTCCATCCCTTTATGACCACAGCGTACCCATCTTCTGGTAGCTACTTCCAGCTTCTTAACATGTCATAAAGCAGGAATCATTTCAGACTGGTTTCTTGAACGTGACAATGAGTTCACTGTACTCAAATGGCCTCCACAATCACCAGGTCTCAATCCAATAGAGCACCTTTGGGATGTGGTGGAACGGGGGATTCGCAACATAGATGTGCAGCTGACAAATCTGCAGCAACTGCGTGATGCTATCATGTCAATATGGACCAAAATCTCAGAGGAATATTTCTAGAACCTTATTGAATCTATGCCACGAGGGATGAAGGCAGTTCGGAAGGCAAACGGGGGTCCAACTCAGTACTAGCAAGGTGTACCTAATAAAGTGGCCGGTGAGTATTATTTAGCGTATCTTATATTTACGCTGTATACTATATTATTTATATTGTATTTAAATAATTTTTATTTTCTATTGGACCTAAGATGAAACGAATTCAGAAAAAATTTATAACACAATCTTCACACGTTTTTATTTAATATCCGCCTTTAGTTTAGCATCGAATAAACAGCGTCCGCGCCACAACAAATATGGCCGCTCGATCAGTGTGGCGACTCTGAAGCATAACCACGCCTTTATTACGAATGCGCATGCGTACTCCACCTCAGTCTTTTATTTTGAAATCCGCGACAGAAAGTGCAATACATTTTTGTTTACGTCACTGCTTTATTGAGCTTCAGGAAGCGATTGACAACCCAAAGAGCTGTCGAAATTTGTTAAAAAGCGGCATTTCTGGATGTTTGTTGGTTTATGAGTGCGTGCCGTTAGTGTAGCGATTCTCAGGGCATGTTTGTAGTGAGTTTTTAAGAGTCTGAGTGTGTGTATTGAGTTGCTGTCAGCAGTGAAGTGCACACTTGTCGATCAGCATCCAGAAACCCCGGGGCTCGTTTATTGATCCGTATTGAACACTTTTATCGGGGCTGAGAGTGAATAATGGGGGCCCACACTAGTGAGGGACGCCGGGATTGGCTACAGCAGGACTTTGGTGAACAGCAGGTCCAGACGGTGGTGAGTCAAACTCCAGTCATCATCTTCATTTTCATCTACATCATCAAAATAAAAATACTCTAGCAAGTAATGTAGTGTTTTTGAACCATGCTTTAGTAAACTGTATTGTACTGTACTTACTATGCATGGTGTAAATAAAAAAATAAAGCAAGTTTCATTATTAAAAATGTGGATACTCCATAATCATAATGTTACAAAAACAGACTGTGTGTCTATATATATATCTATATAAAATACTACACTAACGTTACCTGACAAAAGTCTTGTCGCCTATCAAAGTTTTAGGAACAACAAATAATAACTTCTAGTTGATCATTTGGTATCAGAAGTGGCTTATATGAAAGGCAAAGGCCTCTAGATTACGCTTATTTTACCAAAATAAAATATGATCATGCCTTGATGTTTAATTATTTAATTAGGACAGTAAGGTCTGACTTTGCTTAGACAAAAGTCTTGTTACTTAACAGAAATGATGTCCAGTATAGAATATAAAGTCATGGTGCAGTGGAAACAGAATGAATATTGTGTCTGACTCCATCATGAGCTTGGAGGACTGCATCCATACATCTCTGCAATGACTCAAATCACTTAATAAAGTCATCTGGAATGGCAAAGAAAGGGTTCTTGCAGGACTCCCAGAGTTCATCAAGATTCTTTAAATTCATCTTTAATGCCTCCTCCTTCATCTTACCCCAGACATGCTCAATTATGTTCATGTCTGCTGACTGGGCTGGCCAATCCTGCAGCACCTTGACCTTCTTTGCATTCAGGAGCTTTGATGTGGAGGCTGAAGTATGAGAAGGAGCGCTATCCTGCTGAAGAATTTGCCCTCTCCTGTGGTTTGTAATGTAATGGGCAGCACAAATGTCCTGATACCTCAGGCTGTTGATGTTGCCATCCACTCTGCAGATCTCTCGCACGCCCTCATACTGAATGTAACACCAAACCATGATTATTCCTTCACCAAACTTGACTGATTTCTGTGAGAATCTTGGCTCCATGCTGGTTCCAGTAGGTCTTCTGCAGTATTTGTGATGATTGGGATGCAGTTCAACAGATGATTCATCAGAAAAATCCACCTTCTGCCACTTCTCAAAACGATCAACTAGTAGTCAAAATATTATTTGTTGCTCTTAAAAATGGGATCCACGACAAGACTTTTTTCAAGTAGTGTATAATAATAATTCATAGTAAATACTACATGTTTATGAACCATACTATAGTAAAGTACTTCTGTTGTGGTAATACTATATTAGCTATGTTAATACAACAACCGTACAGTTTCCACAACCATTTATACTACAATACACCACAGTTTACTGTAGTAAAATTAAAAGACATTACAATATTTAATACACTTTATCAGTTCACTATGTTTGATGGTACAGTATGCTGAAGGTGTTGTAAATACTATAGTGCTGTAGAAAGTTGCTGGTTCGAGTCCCAGCTGAACCAGTTGGCATTTCTGTTTGGAGTTTGCATGTTCTCCCCATGTTGGCGTGGGTTTCCTCTGGGTGCTCCGGTTTCCTCCACAGTCCAAACACATGTGTTATAGGTGAATTGAATAAACTAAATTGGCCGTAGTGTATGAGTGTGAATAAGTGTGTATGGGTGTTTCCTAGTACTGGGTTGCAGCTGGAAGGGCATCTGCTGTGTAAAACACATATGCTAGATAAGTTGGCGGTTCATTCCGCTTTGGCAACACCTGATGATAAAGAGACTAAGCCGAAGGAGAATGAATGAATGAATATTATGATCGTGACTTGTTTGTCAATCTAGCTTTATAAAACCAAATGTCAAATTACGGATGATATTTTCAAGTGTTATCACATTCATAAAACATGCAGACCCACATGAAATATTTGATAAATAGCGAACCTATTTGTGCTCGTATTATGTTTTATTTTATTTGTAAAAAAAATGTTTTGCAAACCCACATGAAAAATACAGTACACAATTGCAAAAGACACTTAAAAATATCCCACGTAATTTGACATTTGGTTTCATAAAGCTTTGATTGCATTAAAAAACAGATAGTTATTAGAAATGAGTTATTAAATCTATTATGTTTAGAAATGTGTTGAGAAAATCTGCTCTCCGTTAAGCAGAAATTGGGGAAAAAAATAAACAGGCGGGCTAATAATTCTGACTTCAACTGTATATGCAGTCATAAATGTAAATATATAGTCATGCAAAAAAGGGGTTTATTCATTTGATAAAATGCCCTGCCCTTGAACGACTGATGCATTATTATTTACTATGTATGTGGAGGCTTTTAATTTATTTCTATTTATTCATTTATTTTTTGTGATTGTCAGAATCCCTGGAACATCATGATCAAACACAGACAGGTGCATCGCAGAGGACGGCGCTCTCAGATGGCAGTGAGGTCAGTGCACAAATCTGTATTTACACACTGCTGATGAACTGAGCTTTTATAGTTAAATAATATATTATCCTCTACCAGTTTGAAGTCTGCATGAAATCAGAATTTACCATGTTTATTTTGCTAGTGGTGGCTCGGTGGTTAGCACTGTCGCTTCACAGCAAGAAGGTCGCTGGTTTGAGTCCCGACTGGGTCAGTTGCCATTTCTGTGTGGAGTTTGCATGTTCTTCCCGTGTTGGCGTGGGTTTCCTCCGGGTGCTTCAGTTTCCCCCACAGTCCAAACACATGCGTTATAGGTGATCTGAAAAAACTAAATTGGCCGTAGTGTATGAGTGTGTGTGTGTGTGTGTGAATGCAAGAGTGTGTGGATATTTCCCAGTACTGGGTTGCGGCTGGAAGGGCATCCGCTGCTTAAAACATATGCTGGAATAGTTGGCGGTTCATTCCACTGTGGTGACTGTTGATAAATTTAGGACTAAGCTGAAGAAAAATGAATGAATTAATATTTTGCTAGCGCACATTGTTCATCTTGGGGTCAAGGATGTGTGCAGAGGGCAGTATTTGTTTTCTCATTAAGTACGGAAAACCGTAACTTCGGACACATGCGTGCAAATTGTAAACAAAGCAGCGTTTATTCCCATCGTCACAGTAATTGTCACTCACCACGGATGGATCCGCTCCTGAAAATATATCTGATAATCTAACAATCCATATCATTTGCAAATATTTGAGAAATGTATAAGGTTCATACGGTCCTGGAAATGTCATGGAATTTTGACAAGACTTTTTCCAGGGCTGGAAAAGTTTTTGAAAAATAAATAAACCCAAAATGTTTTGGAAAAAGTCTTGGAAATTTGTTTACCAAATATCTGTCTGCTTGAATATATGTACTATTTATATAATAAGTCTTATGAAAACACAAGTCCGTATTTCTGAAATTTTCACACAGACAGCATAGTAATGGGCGATATAAACGATATGCGATATAAACGATACAAAATTGGCCTACGATAGAGATTCTAATTCTATTGCACTATCGCGATAATACATGTTTGATGACGCAATCTACCCGCGAAATTAAGAGCAACAGCAACAACAGCACTAAGCAACGCATGGCATATTGTGGCTTGTCTAGTGAACATCAGTGCCTCCCACACAGATTTTACCTGGGCGGCCGATATATTATTGGGGCGGCCCGGTTCCGTGTTTGCGAGAAACTGAGAACACTCTGCCACAGACTCGCTCGCATGCTCTGCATGCAGACCCACAGAGACGCGCTGTATCGCGCTGGATACAGAACTGTTGTTCTGATTTGGGAGCAGCTTTAAGAAGAGCGCGAAGACTAAATAGACTGATCCAGCTCATTATTTGGGGTGACAATACATTCTCTTTTCCCCGGACATGTCCGAGAATCTGCTTTCGCTTTCGATATTAATTGTATTCATTTTTGCATTACTTTATAAGCAAACTTTGTCTGGTGCGTCTCAATCTCTCAGCAGCACCAACACTACAGCAGACAGAGAGAGAGAGGGAGAGAGAGAAAGAGCAGATCAAGACACCAGTTTTAATTTCATTAGGAGAACAAAATGTTTAAAACTAAATGCGTTACCTTAGGCTGCAGATTAGAAATATGTTTTTATTTAAAGTATCTGCAATACACAATTTTATTTGACTAATTTAATACTGGAAGTAAATTCAGTACAGTGTAAGTTTCTTAACTAAAAGACACCAGTTTTTTTGTTCTCTGTAACTTGGCATTTAGGAACCAAGGACTTAAAAGAAAAGTCTTTCTTTCTGAAAGGCACTACATTTAGTTTATTTATCTGCAACATTGTGTTGTTTAATTACAGTTTTACTTTTGCACAATAAATGCTCTCAAAATGACATGCAACGTTTCTTTATTTCTTAACAAAAATAGCAGTTTGGCTTTCATAAGGGTCTATGTAACCTGTTCTGAAATGGTTCTATTATAATTTATATATCGTAGGGCTGGACAATAATTCGATATCAATATATATCGCGATAGAATTTTTTTCAATAACGATGATATGATTTTTAAACCCATTTCCGATATTTCGATATAAATTTGCATATATATAAATATATATATTATTATTTATATAAGATCTTATACATGTATCACTTGTCACTGAATGACGTTCAGTGCTCAGCCGTCAGAAAGAGCGTGATCTGATGTCACTTACGTGATGACGAACAACACAGACACGCTGCCAGCGCTCAGCACAGAGTTCAGTAAAGTTAGCAACAGATTCGCAGATTCGTATTTTCCGGATCAATAACTCATGACCGAAACATTGTTCCTACACAAATAGCACATTTTTTCAGCTGTCGCAATGTATACAACCACCTACAACCTTATTTTCCTAAAAATGAGCTTTCCTACGCGCTGGACGCATTATATTGATCTCTATGCGCAGGCGGCAAAGAGACCGATCCTTAGGGACCGTCTACAAAGAGCAAAACGCAAAAACCAATACTACAAAAGCTGTCAATAACTTCCCTCTAACTCATTATACTGCCATCAAACTCAGATCACACGTCACTGCTGTCCTGCTGGTTAGACTACAACACTTATTTTTCTAAAAAAAACTATTTTGCATATTTTTTATGAATTTTTATTATGAAAAATATTCAATAACTGTACTGTAAATTACTGTATTCTCACCAAATTCAGATCACACGTCACTGCTGTCCTGTTGGTTATACTACAAAACTTATTTTTCTAAAAAACTATTTTGCATATTTTTTATGACTTTTCTGAGAGCTTTATTTATTTGATAGTTTATTTCACATTTCTTGTTTGTATAGGCTAAATACAAATAAAAAGTGAACAAATTTTTTTGTACTGTTTTTATTTAAAAAAAGTTATAAGAGTCTGGAGGTATTATCGACTTTGCAAATTCACTTTGCAGACATTTGTAGGTACAGACATCCATTGTGTGCGCTCTTGGCAGTTTTTCCTTTCTTTTTAATATTGTCCATATCGATATCGGAATTATATCGTATCGACCGAAATAAAAAAATATATCGTGATATAAATTTTTGCCATATCGTCCAGCCCTAATATATCGCAATATATATCGTTATCGCAAGAGGCTGCAATGTATATCGCAATATGGATTTTAGGCCATATCGCCCATCCCTAAGACAGCAAGATACTTTTTAAAAACTATTTTACAGATAGGTGACGCGGTGGCGCAGTTGGTAGTGCTGTCGCCTCACAGCAAGAAGGTTGCTGGTTCGAGCCTCAGCCAGGGTCATTTGGCGTTTCTGTGTGGAGTTTGCATGTTCTCCCTGCGTTTGCGTGGGTTTCCTCAGGGTGCTCTGGTTTCCCCCACAGTCCACAGACATGCGGTACAGGTGAATTGGGTAGGCTAAATTGTCCGTAGTGTATGAGTGTATGGATGTTTCCCAGAGATGGGTTGCAGCTTGAAGGGCATCCCCTGCGTAAAACATGTGCTGGATAAGTTGGCGGTTCATTCCGCAGTGGCGACCCCGGATTAATAAAAGGTCTAAGCTGAAAAGAAAATGAATGAATGAATTTTACAGATATAAAAATAAAAATAAGGGTGGCACAGTGGTTAGCACTGTCAAGTCCCGGCTCTCCAGTTGGCATTTCTGTGTGGAGTTTGCATGTTCTCTCCCGTGTTGGCGTGAGTTTCCTCCACAGTCCAAACACATGCGCTATAGGTGATTTGAATAAACTAAATTGGCCGTAGTGTATGAGTGTGTGTGAATGCGAGAGTGTATGGGTGTTTCCTAGTACTGGGTTGCGGCTTAAAAATATATGCTGAAATAGTTGGCGGTTCATTCCGCTGTTGTGACCCCTGATAAATAAGTAAGTAAGCCGAAGGAAAATAAATGAATGAATACATAAATATAAACTACATAGATTGTCACATGTTTTTTGTATTATTTGCTGTAATAAATTTGAATGTGTTTTTTTATTTTTTATTTACGTGTACGTAGACATTACGTGAAACATTAGGTCAAGAATATTTACCTGCGTAAATTTAGTAAAAGTCCTGGAATTTTAGCAGTAATATGTGTATGAACCTGGAATGTAGCAAAATTACAGCCGGCATCTTTGTCTTGCTACGTCACTTCACTGTCACACTCGTGCTCTGATTCGTTGCTGAATCAGAGCTCTCTCTTCAGCCGACAGTCAGACGGGTTGTTGTGAGTTGGGAGGGTTAATAGAACTGTACTGTATGGTTTATGTAAAATCAGATCACTTTTATTGTCACTTCATCAGCAGCACGTGTGCTATGATGAGTGAAAAGCTTAGGTGCTGGCTCCAGTGCAAAATACAGACAGTGCAAAATACAACAACATACTCCCAAACAAGACAATGTAAAATTGGCAATGTTGACAGCGATACGTACGATGGATAGGTGTACACATAGTTGTAGGCAGTATTGTTTTAAGTATGGATTTGTTAAAGTGCAATGCATGCTACATCTTGATGGTGTGCAATGTGGGGTATGGAAGAGTTTGTGTGGGGTGTGTTAAGTGTTCATCAGCCTGATAGTCTGAGGAAAGAAACTTTCCTTCAGTCGGCTGGTGCGTGACTGGATGCTGCGGAACCTTCTGCCTGAGGGTAGCAGAGAGAAAAGTCTATGGCTTGGGTGGCTGGAGTCACTGATGATTCTCTTGGCTTTCCTCATGCACCTCCTGGTATAGATGTCCTGGAGGGAGGGAAGCTCACCTCCTACTATGCGATGTAGTAGTGATGTCTGACATGTATAGCTTTTTCTTTTTCAAATATTTCCCAAATGATGTTTAACAGCACTGTATTTTTCACAGTATGTCTGATAATATTTTTTCTTCTGGAGAAAGTCTTATTTGTTTTATTTTGGCTAGAATTAAAGCAGTTTTTAAATTTTTTTTAAAACCATTTTAAGGTCAATATTATTAGCCCCCTTAAGCAATATTTGTTTTCGATAGTCTACAGAACAAAACATCATTAAACAATGACTTGCCTAATTACCCCAATTAAGCCTTTAAATGTCACTTTAAGGTGAATACTTGTATTTTAAAAAATATCTAGTCAAATATTATTTACTGTCATCATGGCAAAGATAAAATAAATCAGTTATTAGAGATGAGTTATTAAAACCATTATGTTTTGAAATGTGTTGAAGAAATCTTCTCTCCATTAAACAGAAATTGGGGAATCATATCCAGGAAGGCTAATAATTCTGACTTCAACTGTATGTAAAAAAAATCAAACATTGCTGTGGTTTTGTGTATATTGCAGTTATACAGATCCTGTCATTTCCATGGATCTCCTTCGGACGGTCCTGCAGCCCAGCTTCAATGACGACATCCGTGCGGTTTTCCGGAAATATATGAAGGTGAATAACCGATCACATTTAAAGTAAAGTAAATCCATGCAATTGTCAACCTTGCCATGAGAAAAAGTATGTTTCACCAAAATAGCGAAACCCTTTCTAAGTTGTTTGTGTAGCCTTGTATTGTACAGTACTGTAAAATACTCAAAAATGTCTCTGTTAATGTTTTCAAACAATTATATTTGATTTACCAAAGTCACACAAATGCCAATATTACATCCGCCACATGCATAACGGAGAGATGTCACACCCATAACCAAGCTTTCCCCTTTTATAAAATAAAATCAATCATTTGTGTTCTATGGTGAGCAACTCTTATCCTTTTGATTAGCATTATTTTTCTTGGATTGTACAGTTTAATTCACATAATGTTTAGAAAGTATGTTGTTATACAGTGGTCCCTCGTTATTTGCAGGAGTTACGTTCCAAAAAATAACCCGCAATATGCAAAATCCGCAAAGTAGTCAGCTTTATTTTTTACAATTATTATAGATGTTTTAAGGCCCCGTTTACGCTCATTTTAGTTTGAAAACGCATACATTTTGCTGCAGTTACGCCTTCCGTCTACTATGCCGGAGTTTTCGAGCACCAAAAACGGAGCTTTTTGGAAATGCTGAAGAGACCGTTTTCGTTTTAAAACACTGCTGCTCCATATTAGTGTAGATGAGGGAAAACGGAGACATCTAAAAATGGAGGCGGGGCTGCCGACATTCGCCTCTCTGATTGGGGCTTTTTCCTCAATATCAAGTAGCCTACACACAGTTCAGTCTTGCATCCTCTCCTTGTAAGTTCAGAGTTTCACATGTTGGAAAACAAACTCCAGAGGACACGTCGGGTAAATCTTCAAAAGGGAACAGCGTACATTATAATCTCATCCACATCACCCTGGCTATGTTGTTTCACTTTCTTAACAATAAAATGAAAACATGATGTGAGGAACTGCCTATTTTCGTTTTGATATTAACTTAACAGACATCAAAAATGTTGAGGCATCGTGTAGCTGCATATTTATATGACCGTCATCTTCACTGTATGCATATTTATAATAAAACGGAGCCTATAACATCACTGCCTCCTTTCATTTTCATTGAAAATATGAAACATACCCTCTCTTTTGCTGAATATCAGTTTTAATAATCAATAATGGCCATTATAAAAGTATAACATACAATAAGTTTATACAATATAGGAAATAAAGGCGAGCAATCAGTCAGTGTGCAGAATCAGTGTACGCGGTTACATTAATTATTAACTTATCTTTGTACACGTTAAAAACAAAACACGTTACCTGAGAACAAGTAATAGATTCAAAAAGTCGGGGAATATGTCATTAGATAGAGACAAGATGAATTAAATATCACGTTTAACAAATAGGGTGAGATTACATCCAGCGGTAGATCCTTGATGAACAGTCCGAGGTGCACAGCTCTCATCTGGGTAGATGACTGGAGCTCATACCAGAGTGTGTGTGTGTGGTCACGTGATGTGCATTTTCAGCGTTGTAGTGTGGACGGAGAGATGTTCTGAAACGTCAGTGTGGACACGGATTGTTTTCATTCTAAAACGCCATTTTAAAACTAATTAGTGTAAAGTGTATTAGTTTAAACAGGGCCTAAGGCTGTAAAACCCCTCAAAACACCCTGTATACACCAGTGGTGGGCAACCTTTTAGACCCGAGGGCCACATCAAGTTTTGCAAACCAAGTGAAGGGCCACATGTCAAATCCTTCAAAAAATAACTTTTATTTATAGTGGCAGTATGCATGGAATAATATGTAATATCGGACAGAATCATGTCACATTAATACAAAACTGATTATGTTAATAATAGTTATAATTGAGTCCAATTTACAAGTCAAATTAATTTGCACTGCTATTTATATTTACTTATTAATCATCATAAAACAATAAAGTATAATAATACTATCAATAATAATAATAATGTAATAATTTTTACAGTGGAGAATAGAAAAGATATTGTTTGATAGAAAAAATCTCCTAGTAACACATTCAAAATAATTCTTAAAGGCCCAGT
Source organism: Danio kyathit (assembly GCA_903798195.1). Classification (NCBI taxonomy): domain Eukaryota; kingdom Metazoa; phylum Chordata; class Actinopteri; order Cypriniformes; family Danionidae; genus Danio; species Danio kyathit. Next base: position 67,093,204 of record LR812524.1, on the reverse strand, counting down.
TTCACAAACAGGGCTTAGATTAAGCCAGGACTAGGCCTTAGTTAAATTAGGCTATTTAAGCCACATTTATAAAAATGGTCTTAGAAAAATATATTACTGGTGTGCACCTGGAGAAAGGAAATGACACTGATGTATTTTAAGACATCTAACTGCAAGTTATTTTGAGTTGAGACAGCTCAAACAAGCAATTTAATCTTGACTAGCCTTAAACCTTGTTTGTGAAACCGGGGGAAAGTTTACTATTCAGTCAAATATACATTTATCTACTTTGCACTGCTTTTAGAATATACAGATCAATCATCATAAAACTTGATGAAACCACAAATCTTTGATAAAAGAACTTTTTTAAAGTGGATGTGTGCATGGAAAATATATTCTATGACAAAAATTAACACCTTTAACCAGCAATTATTATACAATTCGAGTCAAATTCACAACAATCTCATTTGAGCTTGTATTAATATGCTCATATCACTCAAAAAACTAAACGATAAAACGGAAGAAGAATCTGAGGGCGTACTCACACTATGTACAGTTGCATTAAACCGGGCCGAAGCATGCTTGTCCCTCCTCCCGTCTCCCCTGACGGCCCGCACTCATTACATTCGTGCCTGAGCACGCTTGGGTCATCGATGATGCGCTGTTCAGTTTAAGAAGCGCTCTCGCAAAAAAAAAAAAAAAAGAGAAGCGCATTTTGCGTGAAAGTGCGTTTTAATATCCGAGAGTGTGTTCTAATTCTACTGGTTGCGCTAACTGTACTGCGTGCAATACTGCCATCAAATGGCGTTCACTTGTATTGCATCATTAATTTACTAGTTCTGAAACCAAACCACTCAGAAGCAGCATTTTAAAAACTCCCTCGCGGGCCGGATGAAAGTCTTTAGCGGGCCGTAGTTTGCCCACCTCTGGTATACACCTTTTTTCAGACAGGGATTAACATTTTCACACATTTCTCTCTTGTTTAAACACTCTCAAAGTTCAAACTTTCAAATGGTATGAAACCAAAGACCAACCTCTTGTTGTCAGGCACAAACATTCATCGCTGTCAGCAAAAGGTTCAGGTGTAGGAGTGCGTGGGCCCCTAATAATATCTCTGGGGGCCCCCAAAATGTGTGGGCTCTTAGAATCGTCCTTTATTTTGTATTTGTATAGGTGTATTTGATATGTTTTAAAAGTAACTTCAAAGTAAAGTAATTAGTAATCTGATTACTAATTACTTTATGTAAAAGTAATGTAATCAGATTTCAATTTTCCAGTAGTAGTCAGTAATTTGTAATCGATTACTTTTTAAAAGTAACTTACCCAACACTGATGGGCGGTTATATAGTGCATCACCAAAAATGATTGCGCTCATGTCCATGTGTTGTGCTATAAGTCCATATGTTGATTCTTGTCAGGCCTACCTTCTCTTTGACTTTGTTTTGAGATTTTACTGCAAATGTCACATCCATAACGCTGGAATTGCTCCATACCTAATGTATGACTGTGTGTGTGTTCGATACATTGCTCTGATTTTTGCACAGTTCTTTGAGAAGGCCGCTAGTAATGTGAAAGAGAATGTTGGAGGAGACATTCAGCCCGATCAGCTGATCAGAGACGCTTGCAGAAACTGCCTGGAACAAGTACGGTTTATTTTTACATGCTTTTTTTTTTCTGTTGTTTGGGGTAAATCAACCTGTGAGTGACATGTCTGAAATGTTCTGTTTCAGGCCAAGCAGCTCTTTCCTGAAGCAGAGAAAACGGCTCCGAAGCCTATTGTCGACGCCACAGTGAAGGTAAATGCTTTCAGATTTTTAGGATGTTTATGTGATACATATATGGTAATGCACATACTAAACCTCTTATTTTGTGGTTTTATTTTTTTTTTTCTGCAGCGTGCACGGCAGCCAGATGACACCTCAGGCCAGAGGGACAGTCCTGTCCCTAAAAAGGTGTAGAAAAAACACTAATATTTTAATTTTGATTATTAAGGCTCGTACACACCGGGACACTTTTCGTTTGAGTTTATCGTCAGCGCTTTTCGAGACGTTTTTCCGGACTCAAACCCAAGCGATTTTCACTGCCGTCGAGCAGAAGAGTATGCTAAATCACTCCTTGACGTTAGATGGCGCTACACAACTTTAAGCTTCTGACACCTGTTTGTAACACAGAAGAAGACAGAAAGTTAACATGCTTGTTTTTCAAGTTACTGTCGATTCGAATAAGCATGAATGGTTCAAGTAGCAGCTCTAGCGATGAGGAAATGATTATTGTTCACCAGTGCAATAAGCAGCTCCACGTTGATATCGCCTCTGGGCATCTTCTTCAATGTGTGCTCGCATTGACAGTTTTGCGCTTGAGCGCCTCCAAGTGCTTTTTACTGTAACTTCAGCAGCTTCGTGCACGTGAACAAAAGTGCCAATCTGATTGGCGGAGAAGGTTTTAATGTGGTGCATCAAAACAAAAAAAACGAGCATGAGGCGTTTCTTAAATGATGCTTTTACGCCTGGCGTTTTGCGCGTTGGTGTGCACGATCACATTGGCGCCGTTTATTTAGTCACGAGGCGTTAAACGTCGACGGAAAACGCAAGTAAAAAGCGTTCCGGTATGCACGGGCCTTTAGCCCTCATGCCCTCATATTTTTTCCCCAGTTTCTGATTAACAGAGAGTAGATTTTTTCTAAACATAATAGTTTTAATAACTCATTTCTAATAACTGATTTATTTTATCTTTGCCATGATGACAGAACATAATATTCACTAGATGCTTTTCAAGATACTAGTGTTCAGCTTAAAGTGGCATTAAAATGCTTAACTAGTTTAATTATATTAAAGTTAGGGTAATTAGGAAAGTCGTTGTATAACAGTGGTTTGTTCTGTAGACAGTTGAAAACAATTATAGCTTAAAGGGGCTAATAATATTGACCTTAAAATGGTTTAAAAAAATTAAAAGCTGCTTTTATTCTAGTCGAAATTAAAACAAATAAAACTTTCTCCAGAAGAAAAAATAATGTAGGAAATACTGTGAAAAATTCCTGAATCTGTTAAACATCATTTGGGAAATATAAAAAATAAAATAAAATAAAAAACCCAGGAAGCGAATAATGTTGACTTCAATATATATATATATATATATATATATATATATATATATATATATATATAAATAACTAATAGGGCTGGGCGATTAATCAAAAAGTAATTGAAATTGACATTCAGAACCTATAATCGATAATATTTCCAGGTCAATTTTTTCAGTTACTTTCCCTAGTGTGTGTGGAGTCATGTCAAGGCTAATTTATATTTATTCTATTATGATTTATGCTTATTATATTATTCTTAGTTATACTTCTACCAAGCTCACGTATATGGTCCGCCACAGCCTTCGCATACCCTCACACCTCTCAAAAAATGTAACTACTCGTCACAACAACACGTAGCACAAGCTTTGTTATTGGTCGGTTTGGTAGCGGTGACGAGGGTGGGTGGCACGGAGAGCTGTGTTTTAAGCAATGTGTGTTGCAATTACAGTTGTTCAGCAATAATGTACAATGAATGATCATAGATAGTAGATAGTGTGTGCTTCCTTCCATTATTTTAAAATCAACACATGCGCTATAGGTGAATTGAATGAACTAAATTGGCCGTAGTGTATGAGTGTGTGTGAATGTGTATGGGTTTTCCAGTGCTGGGATGCGGGTTGAAGGGCATTCGCTGCATAAAACATATGCTGGAATAGTTGGCGGTTCATTCCGCTGTTGCAACCCCTGATAAATCTAATCCGAAGGAAAATGAGGGAATGAAATATACATTTATGCAAACTTTGTTTCACAAAGTAAATATTTGTTATTTAATACATGTTATTGTTTTAATGGAAAGACATTAGCAAATTCACTTTAATAGCTTTTAAGTTTACTTGTATAAGAGTACTTATATTTGTGCTCATATAATACATTTCATTAAATAGCTTCACACAAGCAACAGTGCTTTGAATACTAACCATAAATGCATATTTTCAGAGGAAAGGTCGTCCTCCGGGTTCAGGATCACAGTATGACAGAACAGCCCAGTACACCACTCCGTAAGTTCCTAATCTTTCATTTATCATATGCCTTCACATAAAAAAAAAACATTAGGGGTGTAACGGATCATGGTTGATCCGTGATTCGTACGGATCACAACCCACGCTTCAAAACAGACGTGACCCGCAGATTAATCTTTTTTTTTTTTTACTTTAGATTAATCCTACATTTGTAACGATTGCAGAGAGATCGCCTCTCACGTCATTCAAATCACATGTATGAAAGCATTTAGGCTTTC
>LR812524.1:67063906-67083906 GCA_903798195.1 Danio kyathit | reverse complement strand
CTGCGCTGTATATCTCCAAATGCAAAGTTTATTCAGGAAATCAGTGGAATTTGCCTAACAGACTCCTCCTGCCTCACCATTTCTGTTTGTTGTCAAAACTGACCGCTGGAGAGGCTTGCTTAAGTATATTAGCCCCGCCCAATACCTCAGACAGACTAATCTGAGAATTCAATTGAAAACAACACAGGAAGTGCATTTTCAGATTCCATCTTAGATATAAAAGGGGAAAACTATTAATGATATGCACAGATTAATTGATAGGAGAAACTTTATTTGTCCCCGAGAGGAAATTTGTCTTGGGCAAAAAGGTGCTACAACGTTGCTCTAAGCAGGCATAAAACAAACAAACAATTAAGAACAAGACAATTAGAACATGCATTGTTTACAGAATAAGAGCATATATAAATATGAAATATATAAGGAACAGCACACAGTCAGGTGCTAATGTACTACAGGTGCGGTGTTCTTGGTAGAGTTCAACAGTTTTATCAGGTAGGAACAAACGAAAGCTTCAGTCTATTGGTCTTACACATTGGCATTCTCAGTCTTTTTCCTGAAGGTAACAGCTGATCAGGCACGTGCAGAGGTGGGGGCTTGGGTGCTTGAGCCCCTGCCCTTTTTTCTGGGGATTATATATTTTTTTAAAATACTACTAATAATATAATATATGTATAAAGTTAATGTGTGTTCTATTTAAGGACCGCTTTCCCTGTCAAACAATAAAAAAAGAAATTTTAAAGTATATCTTGGCTTTAGTCTAGCTGCTCCAAGCGAGCCTCGAACTGACGATTTGGAAAGAAAGACCACATGCGAGGCGAATGCTCTAACGAAGACTCTATTGACATTGTTACTCTCGCCTTGAAAGTAAGGTGTCAACAGTGGAGTAACGTCTATCAGCGCCTATGCCAACTCCTGCAACCGCATTGCACACGGACTGCATCTGGGCCATAGCTTTACAGTCTGACCCATACACACACTGCAGACGGAGTGTGTGTAAAACATATTAGTAGCTGACCTCTGTTACGGCAGCGATATGATCGACAGAACCGCCGATGTAAATTCATCCTGACCGTCATTCATCTTCATTGTGTGGAGGTGAGTAACGGTTAACAAAAGACTACCTGAGGCTCAAATTTAACGTCAGCTATTTATCCAAAAGTTCAAAAGCAAATAGGCTATTTTGTCTTGCAAAACATCCTCCTGATTAACAACCATGTAATAAGTTAGCTAAAGTTTAGCCAGGGCAATATCATAGGCATACAGGCTAATGTAACGGAGAAACAACAGCTGGATAGTGAAAATATTGCCCTCTTGTTTTTGCAGTCACACAGAATATATAATGTCAATTGAAGCTATAAAACATGTACATATAGGCTAGCTATGGAAGATTGAAAAGGGATAGTTCACCCAAACATTTAAATTTACTCACCCTCAAGTGGTTCCATTTCTTTGTCTCTTTATTTTGTTGAACACTAACGAATAAAAGATTAAAAAGATATTTTAAAGAAAGCTATAAACTTGAAATCATTGACTTCCAGAGTAGGAAAAACAAATACCATGAAAGTCAATGGTTTCAAGTTTATAGCTTTCTTTAAAATATCTTTGTGTGTTCAACAGAAGAAGAAAAAAAGTCAAATGGGTTTGGAACAAGTAAATGGTGACAGAATTTTCAGTTTTGAATTAACTATCCTTTTAAGGGTGAGTATATGGTGAATTTAGGGTTAAATCTCCTTAATAATCTCATGATAATATATTTTATTTATTAAAGTACAATTATTACTATTATTTGATAAAAAGTGCCCTTTTTTCCATTTGAGCCCCTGCCCCTTAAAAGGTCTCTGTACGTCCCTGCAGCTGATATTCACTGAAAAGAGGATGTTTGGAATCAGCACTAATATTTATTGCTCTTCTCATGACCGCCTGCTCATGTAGAGTCTGTATGGGCTTGTATTGTTTTATTCCGATGATTTTCATGGCTGTTTTTTGACCATGAGCCAATTTATTTTTCAATTGAACAGGCAGATTTCCAAACCAGACTGTGATTCCATAGCGAACAAGACTTTCAAACATAGCTCGGTTAAAAAAAACAAACAAGATATTGCTACCCACCCCATACAATCTCAACCTTCTTAAAAAATATAACCTTTGTTGAAGTTGTGTGCATAAGCTGTGTGTTCTCCAACAAAAAACACTGTCCATGTAGAACCCCAGGTGTTTGTAAGATGTAACTTGCTGTATCACTGTGTCTTTAATGATCACAGGCCTATGTTCAGATACACCTTCTTAGCTCAAGGACCATTTCTTGTGTCTTTTTTACATTTAACACAAGACAGTTCTTATCACACCACTGAATTTAATTATCGATTTCCCTGTGGTCGGATGATAGGTCCGTGTCTTTGTGTAAAAGACTTAAAATGGCAGTGTCATCAGCATATTTCATAATGTAATTATTAAAAGTTTTGTGTTTGCCACAAAACTAGCAATGTGAGCTAACAAAATCAATATGGTTAGTTTCGATTTCATGTGTACTTTTAAATGTGTACTGGTCCAATTGCCTCAGTCTTTTTCACACTACCTGGCATGGATTGGCTTTGTTAAACTACAGATGATTTAAATGTGTACATTCAGTTTGCATTGATAGTGCATTTATTTTCAGGGCGTTGGGAATGGGCGGTACAAGAGGAAGAATCTACATCAAACATGCAGAGCTCTTCAAGGTAGATCCCCAGCTTTCTCAGCATTGATTACAATTAAAAATGCTTCTCTTACTTACAGTTTTTGTTTAATTTCTAATTCAAATACGTAAAAAGTCTTAAATCAAGAAGCATTTTCAAGGCGACTATAGCATTTTATTTTGTTTTCAGATATAATAAATCAAAATTAGCTTGGTTTTTCCTTAAAACAAGCACAGTAATCTCTCAATAGCGTAAGTGGTGTCTTGTTTTTGCTTTGAAATATATTTATTTTGCTTACCCCATTGGCAGATTATTTTGCTTGTTTTAAAGTCTGTGTGAACCAGAAGTTGCTGAGACTTTTATTTCAGCATGATGATGATGTACTTCCAACTGAAATGGAATATTGAGTAGGGGGAGGGGCTTTCTTTTACACATCATTACCTAAAGCTCATACTAACGGCAAAGAATCACCAAGAGGCGACACTCTAGTGCGATTTGGGAAACAGCCACTAGATGGCGCGGCGGCTATTTTGGAATGAGAATTCCAATAGAACAACAGCATATTATAAGTCTGTAAAATAAACTATTAAAAGTGCTGATGATTGTGATAGTAAGTGTTGTATTGTCGTATTTCAGGATGTATCTCAGCTTTAATGCGCATTTTAAATAAATAAATAAAAAACAAAGCAACTGCTTGTCATCGCGACAGCAATAAAATCCAATGGACAGCCGACCGCTATCACTCCAAAATGGCGGAATCCAGGGCTGTTCCTGGGCGCTGCTGTTGCAATGGAACGCTCTATTGAGTGTGGCCTCTTGGTCATTCTAAGCTGTTTGCTAATGGTAAGAGAAAGTATTAATATGCAGTTGTTATGGAAACCCTCAGGTTGACGTCAACAGGACTGCGACTCTAATCACGGAAGCCAATGGGCAGACTTTTTTAATTAGCTATGTTTCCATCCACATTTTGGATATGCGCCTAAAAAACGGTTGATGGAAACGCGTAAAACACGCATGCACAACTGATTAGGATAAAATTAAATTCGATACGAAAAGTTGCGCATAAACTATGATGGAAACACTTTTACTGAACAAATTCCAGTATGCGCATTAAAAAAGGTCATGTGATTTTGTTATAAGAGATCATGTGATGATAAAAATGTGTGTAAATGAACAAACCAGCAGGCTGAGCACATTGTAAACCATCTGAAATGTTGTTTTGGTCATTCTAAAATGCCGTAACCATTTCAGTATTAGTGTTATTATATTATTAATGACCTCCAGGATTGCCAAGAGCAGAGATGCTCAAACTAGAGCCTGCGGGCCAAAGTTGGCCCATAGTAACCTTTGATTTTGGCCCTCTATCCCATCTGAGAAGAGAGGAAGATTGATGGCAAGGTAGAGATTATCCTTTCAAATGTAGTGTAATATTTTGTTTGTTTGTTATTGTTAAGCTACAAAAACGTTAACTGAAATTAAATGTTTTAATTTAAATGCTTTCATTTAGTTTAAAAATGTTAATACTGTCAGCCTACGAATAGAGGACAATGCAGAGACTTTGGTGAGCAAATCAAGACAAAGGCAGGTTCTGCTTGACTAGTGTATTCAGCAGTGAACTCCACTGTTATAAATGTGATTGTTTGTTTTTTTATTGCAGTAAGTTATAATTAAAGTTATACTGCATTAGTTAATACGATTTAAAGTAATGTTTGCTATTTATTTTGAAATATTATGTAATAAAATAGTTTGCTATATTTATCTTCAGCCCACTGCTTTCAATGATATTTGGTTTTTTACCCTTCATATGAAAAAGTTTGGGAACGCCTGGTCAAGAGCATCTGTGCTCCGTCTCACGCCTTCAAACGCCACCACACGTTCATTGCGTGTCGGCATTGTCTTCTGAGGTGAAAGTCATTTATTAAATAAAGAAAAGATTGGTGCAGCTTCTCCTACCGCAGCAAATCCCAGTTTTTACTTTTGACAATTGATGTTCTATTTGACTCGTTGGATGGAAATGCTGCTTTATCTGCACATCTTTCATGTAATATTCCAATTCTGTGCATAAATTTAACTCTCATCTTTGGATCGAAACACAGTTTCTGAAGTGTACCAAAACAAACAGTGTATTCAAGAGTTCACACTTAGCTGATGATTGAGTATAAAGCTTGTTTGGTATGCTGTCCCGGGAGAGAGAGCCCTGAGCTCATAAGATCCTCGAGCCTGGGGCTCCCTCCCGTTTGCAAGGCGAGAGGGGAGTTTGAGCTCAGGTATATCTCGAGAACTCCCCTGCTGTAGTTGCTAATGAACAGATAGTGATTGCTCTTAAGAGATTACTACTTACTAGGAGCATGTCTATAGTGCTGATTTGGATTAGTCATCTTAAGTTGCATGTTTTTGGATGATGAGAGGAAACCGGGAACCCGGGGGAAACCCACGTGTGCACGGGGAGAACGTGTGAATCCCCCACAGAAATGTCGGCTGGCTTGGTAAGGACTAGAACCAGTGACGTTCTTGCTGTGAGGCAATAGTCTTAACCACTGGGCCATCGTGCCACCCATCTAGGAAAGGAGGAGGAGTAGGGGTGGAAGGGGTGATTCTTCAAAATGAAGATGGCTGTGATATGGAACTTAGGGTATTTATAGTGGCTTAGGAATCGTCTGATTGGTGAATCATAAATTGAATAATTCGGGACCAGCTGCAAGCAATCATAAGCACGTGATCCTCTCGAAATTAGTTTATAAATAAACTTCACTTAAAATGCACAGATTAATTATTCACCTTAAGAATAGCAATGCGAGCTAGCAAAATAAACATTTAAAATGTTTGATTTTTATTAGTTTTATTGCCAAATAAAACTGATAAAAATCAAACATATTAAATGTTTATTTTCCTAGCTTGCTTTGCTCGCATTGATTTCAAGCTAACATTAAAGGAAAACTTGCTTGATTTTCACTTACACAGCCATATCACCCTGCAGCCCCAGACCGGTTACTCACTGAAGCTAAGCAGGGCTGAGCCTGGTCAGTACCTGGATGGGAGACCACATGGGAACACTGAAATTGGTGTTAGTGAGGCCAGCAGGGGGCGCTCAACTTACTGTCTGTGAGAGTCCTAATGCCCCAGTATAGTGAAGAGGACACTCTACTGTCAGTGGGTGCCATCTTTCGGATGAGACGTTAAACTGAGGTCCTGACTCTCTGCGGTCATTAAAAAAATCCCATGGCACTTCTCGTAAAGAGTAGGGGTGTAACCCTGGTGTCCTCGCCAAATTCCTTCCAATGGTCCTTACCGATCATGGCCTCCCAATCATCCCCATCCATCAAATTATCACTGTCTGTCCACTCCACCTATAGCTGGTGTGTGTAGACTGGCGCCGTTGTCCAGTAGCTGCCGTCACATCATCCAAGTGGATGCTGCACACTGGTGGTGGTGTGGAGAGACCCCCCTCATGATCGTGAAGCCATACACAATAAATACACTATGTTAATACACATTACTTACTTAATATTTCTGAAAACAAAACCATATTTGATTTAACAATATTAATATATTTGGTCTAGAAACAAGACGCACATTCCTGAGAGAAGCAGAGTAAAGCTGTTTTAATGTATATCTGAAGGTAACTCGTATACAGGGAGTGCAGAATTATTAGGCAAATGAGTATTTTGAGCACATCATCCTCTTTATGCATGTTGTCGTACTCCAAGCTGTATAGGCTCGAAAGCCTACTACCAATTAAGCATATTAGGTGATGTGCATCTCTGTAATGAGAAGGGGTGTGGTCTAATGACATCAACACCCTATATCAGGTGTGCATAATTATTAGGCAACTTCCTTTCCTTTGGCAAAATGTGTCAAAAGAAGGACTTGACAGGCTCCGAAAAGTCAAAAATAGTGAGATATCTTGCAGAGGGATGCAGCACTCTTAAAATTGCCAAGCTTCTGACGCGTGATCATCGAACAATCAAGCGTTTCATTCAAAATAGTCAACAGGGTCGCAAGAAGCGTGTGGAAAAACCAAGGCGCAAAATAACTGCCCATGAACTGAGAAAAGTCAAGCGTACAGCTGCCAAGATGCCACTTGCCACCAGTTTTGCCATATTTCAGAGCTGCAACATCACTGGAGTGCCCAAAAGCACAAGGTGTGCAATACTCAGAGACATGGCCGAGGTAAGAAAGGCTGAAAAACGACCACCACTGAACAAGACACACAAGCTGAAACGTCAAGACTGGGCCAAGAAATATCTCAAGACTGATTTTTCTGAGGTTTTATGGACTGATGAAATGAGAGTGAGTCTTGATGGGCAGGATGGATGGGCCCGTGGCTGGATCAGTAAAGGGCAGAGAGCTCCAGTCCGATTCAGACGCCAGCAAGGTGAAGGTAGAGTACTGGTTTGGGCTGGTATCATCAGAGATGAGCTTGTGGGGCCTTTTCGGGTTGAGGATGGAGTCAAGCTCAATTCCCAGTCCTACTGCCAGTTTCTGGAAGACACCTTCTTCAAGCAGTGGTACAGGAAGAAGTCTGCATCCTTCAAGAAAAACATGATTTTCATGCAAGACAATGCTCCATCACACGCGTCAAAGTACTCCACAGCGTGGCTGGCAAGAAAGAGTCTAAAAGAAGAAAAACTAATGACATGGCCTCCTTGTTCACCTGAACGGAACCCCATAGAGAACCTGTGGTCCATCATCAAATGTGAGATTTACAAGGAGGGAAACAGTACACCTCTCTGAACAGTGTCTGGGAGGCTGTGGTTGCTGCTGCATGCAATGTTGATGGTGAACAGATCAAAACACTGACAGAATCCATGGATGGCAGGCTTTTGAGTGTCCTTGCAAAGAAAGGTGGCTATATTGGTCACTGATTTGTTTTTGTTTTGTTTTGAATGTCAGAAATGTGTATTTGTGAATGTTGAGATGTTATATTGGTTTCACTGGTGAAAATAAATCATTGAAATGGGTATATATTTGTTTTTTGTTAAGTTGCCTAATAATTCTGCACAGTAATAGTCACCTGCACACACAGATATCCTCCTAAAATAGCTCAAACAAAAACTACTTCCAAAAATATTCAGCTTTGATATTAATGAGTTTTTTTGGGTTCATTGAGAACATGGTTGTTGTTCAATAATAAAATTAATCCTCAAAAATACAACTTGCCTAATAATTCTGCACTCCCTGTATTTTTACATGTCAGTATGCGGCTGACGCTCCGGACAAACACTGGCTTTCAGAACGACAGCACATGAGAGCCACAGGAGGAAAGATGGTGAGCACATTGTCTGTTTGTTTTAATATGGGATTCAATAAGCCTGAAATATCAATTCTTCATCATCTTATTAAACCGTTTCTCTCCTCAGGCCTATCTGCTTATAGAAGAGGATATTCTTGATCTTGCCAGAAGTGATGATTACAAGTAAATAAACATTTTCTTACTCTTAAAAGATTGATAAATGGAGTTTATGATGAACGTACATCATATTATTTACTTCTAGGGACTGTCCGGATTTGAAAATGGATGAATTGAAACCTTTTAGCGTGCCCATATGGATGGTGGAGAAGATGCAGAAGGCAATGGAGGTGCAGAAAACGGAAAATGAACTTGCCATGTAATGATGACCCCCGTCAGGCAAGTCGCTGGACCACGGACACTCTTTAAGTCAGGGGTGTCCAAACTCAATCCTGAAGGGCCGGTGTCCTGCTGACTTTAGCTCCAACATGCTTCAACACACCTGCCAGGAAGTTTCTAGTATATCTAGTAAGAGCTTGATCAGCTGGTTCAGGTGTGTTTGATTAGGGTTGGAGCTAAACTCTCCAGGACACCGGCCCTCCAGGACCGAGTTTGGACACCCCTGCTTTAAGTGTTATCAAATTCACATGACTGTAGCTTTTATTTTGCTGTTTATTTGTTTGTGTGATGATCATAAGGCCTGGGTCTACTGTACACAAGTCGCCCAGGAATTGTTATGCTGGAGGTTTACTTGGCAAATCAGATTTCCACGTTTCATCCGTTATGAAATCTGTGTGAAATGGTACAAATCTGATCCCTTTTTTTCCCCCTCTATCCTCAAATGTGTGCTGTTTTTCTATGACTTAGTACTTGAATATCTTGAGGCACACATGTATATGTATATATGAGGCCTTTTTAAACTCTGCTTATGGGACATTTTGTATGCTTTGTCTTTGTCAGTGTTTCTCTTAATCATTTGTAGTGTTATTTTTTTTAACAATTGAGTTTTGTCATATCTGCTTTCATTTTTTTAAGTACAATTTCATCCTTATTTCTCTTTAAATATACTTCTGCTATTTTAAAGAAACAAAAAAACAAAGATGCTACACTAGTAGCAGAACTATAAAATGAGCCGTTGTATTTGTAACATTTTTGTTTAGTCTTGAATGGTTTTTTTTTAAAGAAATGAATATAAAAAAAAAAATAACATTTGTTGATTTTATAGCTTATTAAAAAAAATAAGACTGGAGGAGGAAGATAAATATTTAAATTATTTTCTGAATGAATTTCATTCTGTTACACTGTCGTATTACTGCAAATGATTTATTACTGTATGCAAATTTATTCACCAATAAACGGTTTTGTGCTTAATCATGTTTTTTTTTACGAATTAGAATAATAAAAACTTGTGAAGTTTTTTTTTATATGATTTTTACATTATTTTATTAACAATGCTTGAACAATAACAGAAAGGCATTAATACTTTTTTTAAATTACTGAGTCAATTCAATTCATCTTTATTTGTATAGCGCTTTTACAATGTAGATTGTGTCAAAGCAGCTTAACATAGACGTTCTAGTAAATTGAAGCGGTGTCAGTCCAGTTTTCAGAGTTGAAGTTGAGTTTAGTTCAGTTCAGTGTGGTTTAATTTTCACTGCAGAAAGTTCAAACACTGAAGAGCAAATCCATCGATGTGCAGCTCCACGAGTCCTGGACCATGCAAGCCAGTGGCGAGGAACAAACTTTATCAATTGACGAAAGTGATGGAAAAAAACCCTCAAGAGAAACCAGGCTCAGTTGGGCAGGACCATTTCTTCTCTGGCCAAACTTCCTGTGCGGAGCTGCAGTCTAGGTGCCAGCTAACAATCATTGTACATTCACAATCTTCCCATCCTCATTAATAATGATAATACAACATGTATAAATAAATAAAATAATAAAAACGAACAAATAAAATTCATGATAAAGAAATTTAAGTATTTCCCAGTACGGGGTTGCGGCTGGAAGGGCATCCGCTGCGTAAAACATATGCTGGAATAGTTGGTGGTTCATTCCGCTGTGGTGACCCCTGATAATATAAAGGACTAAGCCGAAGGAAAATGAATGAATGAATGAACATTAAGTAGCAGGGGAGTTAATTAATCCAAAAATCCTCTATTGATGAATATAAATATCTTGCTTTTTGACTTTTCCTCTCTTTTAATGTCTTCAAATTTATCATAATTCTTCTTTAAACACCACTAGTCTTGGGGGAATTTTGAAAAATGTACCATTTATGAATATAAAATTTTAATTATATAAATAAATTATTTACTATATAAGATGTCTTTTTATCCTTTATAAGTATTAAGCAAAACTTAATTATTTTCCATGAGAAGATACACTCACTGGCCACTTTATTAGGTACACCTGTCCAACTACTCGTTAACGCAAATTTCTAATCAGCCAATCACATGGCAGCAACTCAATGCATTTAGGCAAGTAGACATGGTCGAGATGATCTGCTGCAGTTCAAACCGAGCATCAGAATGTGGAAGAAAGCTGATTTAAGTGACTTTGAACGTGGCATGGTTGTTGGTGCCAGATGGGCTGGTCTGAGTATTTCAGAAACTGCTGATCTACTGGGATTTTCACGCACAACCATCTCTAGGGTTTACAGAGAATGGTCTGAAGGAGAGAAAATATCCAGTGAGCAGCAGTTCTGTGGGCGCAAATGCCTTGTTGAGGTCAGAGGAGAATGGCCAGACTGGTTTCAGCTGATAGAAAAGCAACAGTAACTCAAATAACCACTCATTACAACCGAGGTATGCAGAAGAGCATCTCTGAACACACAACACGTCCAACCTTGAGGCGGATGGGCTACAGCAGCAGAAGACCACACCGGGAGTCACTCCTGTCAGCTAAGAACAGGAAACTGAGGCTACAATTCACACAGGCTCACCAAAATTGGACAATAGAAGATTGGAAAAACGTTGCCTGGACTGATGAGTCTCGATTTCTGCTCCGACTTGGATGGTAGGGTCAGAATTTGGCCTCAACAACATGAAAGCATGGATCCATCCTGCCTTTTATCAACAGTTCAGGCTGGTGGTGGTTGTGTAATGGTGTGAGGGATATTTTCTTGGCACACTTTGGGCCCATACCAATTGAGCATCGTGTCAAGATCACAGCATTAGATTTGTTTTGTGAGGTAAAATTATGTTTCTTTTATATGAAAATATGCACTAGACGCACACTGAAATGGTAAAGTCTAGATTGGATGTGGTTGCGGATACGCACATCAGCACATTTTTTTGACACTGTATAACAATATTTTTGTACTGTGATGGTTGGGTTTAGGGTTGGTATGGCGTTAAAAAATACGATATATTTGGTAATTTAATAAATAAAATTAATAATGCTCGGTACAACTACTGTTTTTACATTACTGTAACGGTTGGGTTTAGGGTTGGAGTATTGGCAGGCGTTAATAAAATACAAGTAATGGGAAATTTAATAAATAATAAAATAATTCTCGTTAACTTCCATCCGCAAACGTATCTGATCTGATTTAGCAACAACCGGCAGCCACCCCCCACCACTGAATGACGGACGGAAGTCAACGGTTATGACTGCGCCCACTTGGCTCTGTCAACCAATCAAATCAAAGTGTTTTGTGCCAAGCGTCCGTGTTGATTGGTTGCTATGCGTTCGCTTTGTTCGTAATCCACGCTTCTGATTGGTTAACACTGTTATTAGGCGGAGCATTCCTTTGGTAAGCTAAGTTTAAACAGGGGGGCGGGATGTGTTTAAAAACTTTGAAGAAATCGTTTAGTGTTGTCTCCCGCATTGAACACACACTCAGCCGGTAATGTGAATATTGTATTAAATAATTACGGCCGTAAATGTATGTTTCGGCATGATGTGTATATATTTAGATGCTATTTTAAAGTATAACGTTAAGTTTATTTCAATGTCAGCGCATTTATATACTCCGGTACTGACGAATGTCCATGTGTTGTCGTTGATTATATGCAAGTTAACGGTTTATTTGTCATGAATTGTTCGTTATCAAAACTAGCTTGATGGTATTTAACGTTAAACAAGTTTACGTTAGGTTTGTTTTGGTTGCATTCGTCTGCTAAGTTATATTATGCGGTAAATGGTTATAGGCCTAACATATTACCATCCATTTGAGAAGCTAGTTACTTTAAGTGCAAAATATAAGTAATGTTGATTAAAAAAAAAGTTCTGTCAGTTCATCGCTGTCTAACTTAACGTTACATTGTCTGTTTTGTTCAGCCGGGTTGACTCAAAGCTCATTGACGCCCAGTTGTTTTTGTGTTGTAAACCATTTGGGTACCGTTAAACGTGCTCATTAAAAACAAATTGTTTTTCCTTGTGTTAAATTATCGCAGATCTGACGCGATGGCCTCTCAGAATATGGACCCCGCAGCCGCATCGACAGCAACCCTGAAGGGCAGCGAGTCCAGCGTAACCGCGTCCAAAGGATCCGTCAGTAAAAGGTTTGATTAAAGTCATCCCATATTTCCTACAACATTAGCCCTTACTTCTATGTGCTATACATCTATGCTATGGTCATTCTTAAAGGGATGATCGAAAATGAAAATGTCTTCACCTTTTACTCGCACTCAGGTGATTTTAAAGGGCTAGTTCACCCAAAAATTAAAATTCAGTGATTTTACTCACCCTTCACTTGTTATGACACAAAGGAAAATATTTTGAATAAAGTTGGAAACCCTGTTACTATTGTGTTTCAGTTGTTAACGTAGACTAACCATATTCCGTACACAACGGTGTTCCGTACAGATGACCTTTTCACACCAATCTCTGAATAAATACTTGCGGGTCGTAGACGAGCTATATCTGTGTAATCTTTGTCCTTTACTCTTAAATCCCCCATCACAACAGAGACTCTCCTACCAAATGTTTTCAAAAAAATAATAAACGTTTGCTACGTCCACCGAATGCGCTTGAAAATTAACAGTGGGCAAGCGTAAGATGCGAGTGTCGATTGGGAGGGGAGACATTTAGAGCAAGAAAAATATGCATTTGAATTTAATTTATGCATAACACGGTATATCAGTGTTTTTGAATTGGATATCATGTAATCACAAATTGTTAAATTAATGACCTTTTCTTGAATAAATGTTTTGAAATGCCGATATTTAAACTTTATTTGTGAGTGATGATAACCACAGCGCAACCGCCAGAGAGAGCCTGAAAGACAAGCTTCAAACGCTAATTGCCCATGATCTTTGTGCATTGATTATGTTTATATTCATAAAAGGTCAGTTAAATTAGCGTTAACTAGCATGAATTTAATGTTTTAATATTTAAAATTGTCACGCTGTAATAAAATAAGCATGATCTAAAGTTAAAATGATTGTTAGGTTCTTTCATCGCAAACTTTCATAAAAAGATATTAAATATAACATCAAGTTAGACACAATAATAGTATAATCTGACTAAGTTTTTAATAAGACTTTAAACAATGACCATTTTTGCCGGTGAATTAAAGTTATGCTCCCTGTACGGAACACCATTTTAATCGTGTACGGAACACCGTTAATACCTATCATCTTCCGTACACATGTGGAGGCGGTACTTTTCCCATCTTTTCTCAAACTACTGGTCCAAAAGACATCAATCAAAATTTGGATTGTGCAGTAGGTATTCACTCAGAGAATGATCACAGAAACATGCTTATCTGACTATCAATGAGGGAGGAGTGGTCATTTGAGTGCGGGGAAGAGCAGAAAGTGTACGGAACATGGTTACTCTACGTTACAGGTTTTCAGTTTTCTTTATAATATATTTTGAAACATAAAACAAAGGCTTGTAATTACTTGAGGGCGAGTAAATAATAAGTAACATGAGCAATTCCATGCAAATGTCAACCTTGCCGTGAAAAAAAATTTAGTTTTCAGCAAAATAGCGAAACCGTTTTTACGTTCTTTTTTTTTTTTTTTTTTTGTGTAATCAAGTATTTTACAGTACTTTTAAAAATACTTTATGTCTCTGTCAATGTTTACAATGTGTTATATTTAATTTACTGAAGTCACACAAGTGGCAATTTCACATCTGCCACATCCATAACAGAGGATGTGGACTGCTGAGCGAATCATTGGTACAACCCTCCCTACTCTCCAAGAACAGTACTTATCCAGAGCGAGCAGAAGGGCTGCCAAAATCACTCTGGACCCCTCACACCCAGCACACCGCCTCTTTGAACTTTTACCTTCTGGTCGACGCTACAGAGCACTGCGCACCAGAACAGCCCGACACAGAAACCGTTTCTTCCCTCAGGCAATCCATCTCATGAACACTTGATGATAATAATTGTGGAACCAACATCACCACTTGCTATACACTTTTATACACATCTACACCTATTTAATAACACGCTTTACATGCCAATTTGCACATAACAGCTGGACATACAACGTTGTATATACAGTAGTAATATACCTGTACAGACTTGTCAATTTGTATATTGCATTATTCACTACTTTTATTTTTAAAATATATTTATTATCTGTTTTTAGTCCTGTCTGTAATTCTGTTGCACTGTAGAAGCTCTGTCACGAAAACAAATTCCTCGTATGTGTGAACATACCTGGCAATAAATCTCTTTCTGATTCTGAGAGATGTCACATCCACAACGAAGCTTTTTCCTCATAAATGCAAGAAATGTCAAATAGTCAGAAAATCTATCAAAAAATGAAATCTATTATTTTTGGTCTACAGCGCGCCGACTCCTATCCTTTTAATTAGCATTATTTCTTTTGCCTTGTGCAGTTAAATTTTTGTCACTTTTTTTTGTCTCATCCATAACGCATGTTTATTTCCCTAATTTAAAATCTAAAGAATTTTTACAGATTGAAATTTTTCTGATCCCATAATTCTGTGGTTAGTTGTTTTGGGAAATATTAACAGATGTTTTAATATAATGTTTACATGTACTTTATCTGTGAATTTGGTTTGAGTTTTTACTGCAAATGTCACATCCATAACGCTGGAATTGCTCACATTATATTTTCATTTTTGGGTTAACTATACCACATAATATGGAAGTCAATCACTGCTGCTCTTCAAAATATCTTTTGTGTTTCGAAGTTATCTTTTTTTGGCTGAACTATCCCATGTGTCCAGGGATTTCTTTCATATATTGGTATTTATTATAAATAAGACATTTTTGTTACTTGTTTTCTTGATTTGTAAGTAATCTTTAACATGGCACTATTTGTATTAAAATGTTGTGTATTGTAGTAGAATTGTGTAACAAAGCAATTATATCAATATAACTTGTGCAAGTTTTATTTTCCCTGATAGTGAGTGGGGTTGGGATTCTGTCTTTATTGCAAATTCAATATACAAGAAATGAATGGTGAAGTGTAGTTGCGCAAGTCCATTTGGTAAACAAGAAAAAATAAAAACTTTGTCACAGAACGCATGTTTGTTTATGCATTGTAAAGAACACTTCACACAAATAAATCTCCCACATGGACTTTTGATATTGGTAATCATTATAGTACAGCTGAGAGCTAGAATGTGTTTAAATGATTAGTATTTTTTTAAGAACCTGAAAATTCTTCCTAAGGCTCTTTTGTTTCTCACTGGAAAATTGGGAATTAATTTGGACTTTTGTTGGCTAGGGGGCGCTAGTTTGTCAACTTATTTCACTGCTTTTACATTAAAGTTGTCTGAAAATTCCTAGGGAAAACTTAAGTTGTTAATTTGCTTTCCCTTTTTGTTTTCACATGTTTAATGTCTATTCTTTTCTTCCATAGGCTTCAACAAGAGCTGATGACGCTAATGGTAAGGCCTTTATATAAATCCTTTTCCACTAGGTGCACATTTCTGACTGTAGTTCATCCCAGTGCTTTGTGTTCATGCAGATGTCTGGAGACAAGGGCATTTCAGCTTTCCCAGAGTCTGATAATCTCTTCAAATGGATCGGCACAATAGATGGAGCTCAAGGAACAGTAAGTGGTGCTGTGGAGTTCACCCAAAAATGAAAATGTGCTGGTAATTTACTCCCCCACAGGCTGTGCAAGTTGTAGATGGCTTTTTCTACAGCAAAACTGTAAAGAAGGTTTTTAGCTGAAACTGTTGTTGTTAGGCCTGTCACAATACTTATTTTTTGTTGCACAATATATTGCACCAAAATATATTGCGATTTAAATGATATTGTCATTTTAAGACTATTGCATGCCACTCATTATATAAAATGCCAGACTGAACACATAATATTAATTAGGCATTGGAATCAGTATGTGAAAACGTATATCATAAATGATAAATGTTAACAAAAAAAGTGCAAGGTAAAAAGTAACAGAGGCTGCGATATCTGCTACCAGATCTATTTTCAGTTGTCAGACTCCCACATGAAAATATACTATAGTAATTTATAGTAAATACTATAGTGCTTTTTTTATTAATCATACTGACACTTCCAATAGAGATAAAGATGTTGCACAATCAGCCAAAATGTTGCTAGAATGTATGTATGGGCGCTTAAAATATTGAATCACCAAAAATAATTTAGCTCATGTCCATTTGTTGTGCAATAAGTCCATATATTGATTATTGTGACAGGACTAGTTGTCTGGTATCCATAATGAAGGTCTTCATTTTTGGTTGAACTTTCCCTTTTCCCCCTATTTTGCATTAAAAGTCATATTTTGGTTTTTGGGGTCTCCAGCAACATGCTCATATGAGTGCAAGGTCAAAAACGCTTATCAAATATCATTGTCTTATAATATGCGTTTATTTTTACCTAATTATCCCAGCGACTCCCTTATGAATCGTTCAGTGATTCATTTGTTCCTAAACCTGTCCTTCGTGCGAAGCTAATCTGCGGTGATTGGTCCAATAACCCAGTCTGTTACGATTGGTCAACTAATACAGCAAGAGACAGAGAGAAATGCCCACCATGGCTACAGTATAAAGTAGCAAAAGTATGTGAGAGCCCAATGCAGTTAAACACTAGCATATTGCTTTACTCTTAACCCTAACCCCAAGTAATAACAACGACACTCATTCAGTATTAATCCACACAGTGGCAAAAGTTGAACTATTTTGAAAATTGACCACGTCGCGTGAGTGTAGGAACGGCTGATGGTGGCCATATTAAAGGCAAACGGCAATGGATCGCCAGTTCAGAAACTCATTTAAATCGGTAAAGGAAGAAGCACAAGTCGCGTTTTTAACGTGGTTTTGGATGCAATATGTGAATAGACCCATTCAGATTTAACCTGAGAGTTACAGTAAAAGCACTGATCTATAATAGCTACGTGATTACAAGCCGCGCCGGGCGATTACAACTTATTACACACTATTAATCGCGTATTTTGCAAACTGCACAAAACGAGGCAACAATTTTAATCACACTTACATGTTATGATCCGGAGGAAGAAGAAACTGGTCCATATGAACTGTAAAAGTTAGTGACAAAGTCTCTGACAAAGTCTCATACTCTCTGCTGCTCCTTCAATAGCAAATGGCCGGTGAATCCCACATTGCAGCGTAGGTTATTGTATCAATCATCAGAAAAATGACAGGAACAAACAGCACACTGTTGGCTATACCAGGGGTTTTCAAACTTTTAGGACAATACAATACATTTTACCGGAACTGGAACTACATATTTGTTGATGTACCGTATCCACGTCGATGCGATCAAACAAAAGATCCAAACCCAACTAGATTCGTTTATTCGATTCTGAGTCAACTATTTCGCTAAAATATCAATGGTTTTAAACATGCTGCACTTTTAGATTTAAACCTCAGCTGGATGTTTTTATTCACTTAGGGCTGTGTTACACACTACATTGAAGCTCATTTTCAAAAACCCATAATAAGGGCTCTTTAACACTGGAGCTACCAGAATTTTATAACTACTAGAATGGCGACAGTTTATGAACGTTCTGGCCATGAGCTGAATTTGTCATGCCATATTGACATTCAAAGCTTCCAATTCTGAACGAAAAACTGTTATATCTAGCACTTTTCAGTTGTCTTTGCTATGATGACAGCACATAATATTTTACTACATATTTTTCAAGATGCTAGTATTCAGCCTAAAGCGTGACTCACAGGCTTAATAAGGGAAATCAGGCAAGTCATTGTATAACTCTAGTTTCTTCTGCAGACAATCAAAAATATACATTGCTTAAAGAGCACCTAGGTTACCACTTTTTCCAGATTCAATATAAGTCTGTTGTGTCCCCAGAATGTGTCTGTAAAGTTTCAGCTCAAAACGCCCATCAGACTATTTATTAGAGCTTTCACTAGTTTTTATAGCTCTCAACAGCTTTTTGCTGTTTTTGTGTAAGGCTAGTCCTCCCCGCCCACCATTCCCACGTGCCTGTCAGTGTGCCTCAGTCTCCGCCCTCGGCTGCCTCAGACAACTGACAGACATAAAAGAAGCAGATCTCACGTAACGTTTGTGAGGAAAAACTACAGTAAGAACTTTACCAATGATTATTTGATGCATTTGTTGTGGAGCGCAACGACGAGTCACACACAATGTCGTTGCAAAGTTCACACACAACACACGCGCACACACTCGTACAGCGCACGCATTTAGCTTTGCACTGTTTTTGCACGCAAATATGACAGGAAACAGGTTAATCTCCACTGCTGTATGGATATCTGTCACGTTAATGTACAAAATAAACCTGATTTAGCGTTTCATGTATTAATGTAATTTATTACACACATGCACTGTTTTATAAGATTTTAAACTTGTCAAACTCACTCTTGATCACATTTGATGATGATTGATGATCCTAGCAAACTGAACAGACCTTTTATTCCCGGTTGCTTTGCGCACGTCCTGTCTTGTTGATAGGCTTATAAACGTTACTACGGAGACATGTTAATACGCAGCTGTCAATCAATTCGGTGGGCGGGGGGATCACACTCCTACGTCAAGTTACGGTCGGTCTCAAAACCGCTCCAATTGGTCCACTGTTTCTATGTTGTTAAATTGAAAAAAAAGTAGTGAGTGTGTTTATATCACCCCAATATGACTCTCTATACACTATACCCACACATACGTCTGTCCAAAAGCTTAAAGTAGATTTTTCACCATAGGTGCCCTTTAAGGGGTCTAATAATATTGACCTTAGAATAGGTTTCAAAATATTTAAACCGGCTTTTATTCTAGCCAAAATAAAACAAATAAGACTTTCTCCAGAAGAAAAAATATAGGAAATACTGTGAAAAATTCCTTGCTCTGTTAAACATCATTTGGGAAATATTTATAAAAAAAAATTCACAGGAGGGCAAATAATTTTGACTTCACGATTATTCAAAACGACTATCAGTTGATTACAATTATGACCAAAATAATCCTGATTATGATTTTTCCCATAATCGAGCAGCCCTGCTTGCTTGTAGACCGAAATCAACCATTTCTTTTCTGCTAATTCTTCTTCTTTCTGTATTTAGGTCTATGAAGGTTTGAGGTACAAACTTTCTCTGGAGTTTCCTAGCGGGTACCCCTACAACGCACCTCGGGTGAAATTCATCACTGCTTGTTTTCACCCAAATGTGGATGAGAACGGCATAATCTGCTTAGACATTTTGAAAGACAAGTGGTCTGCGCTATATGACGTTCGCTCCATACTACTGTCCATTCAGAGTCTTCTTGGAGGTAGGTTGTGCTTTTGACATGTGCAGCATTGATTTAAAATTCTAATGTGGTCACCACCTTTTCTTGTTGGGTTGTTTAATCCCAATAAACTCTATTAATTTGACAATTTTATGTAATTAACTTGAATTAGCAGTCCCGCTTTGTCTTTTTTTGACATACTTTTAATATAGATTTTAATTAACTACTTTATTGGAATTAATAAAAAGCAGCATGTCTGTTTTCTTATTTTGGTCTTTAAGGTTATTTACACTAGACTGGTTGTCTTGTAATTGTACTCATGAATTGGGTTTTTTTTAGAACCCAACAATGATAGTCCAATGAACTCTACAGCTGCTGAAATGTGGGATGACCAGGAAGGTAAGCGATCGGGTCAAAGTGCACCATTTGTTTGAAACCGCAGTATGTTTGGAGTATTATCTCTACTTGAAGG
>LR812524.1:66820374-67024784 GCA_903798195.1 Danio kyathit | reverse complement strand
CTCTCTCTCTCTCTCTCTCTCTCTCTGTCAAATTCAAATTGACAGGACAAGTATTGCCAAAGCATTACATAAACAATGAATAAAATAGAGAATATATAATACATGCCACTTTATTAGGTACGCCTTACTAGTACCAGGTTGGACCCCTTTTTGTCTTCAGAACTACCTTATCCTTTGTGGCATAGATTCAACAAGATACTGGAAATATTCCTTAGAGATTTTGGTCCATATTGATATGAAAGCATCACGCAGTTGCTGCAGATTTGTCGGCTGCACATTTGTCGGCTGCACATCCATGATGCGAGTCTCCCGTTCCACCACATCCCAAAGGTGCTCTATTGGATTGAGTCTGGTGACTGTGGAGGCCATTTAAGTACAGTGAACTTATAGTTATGTTCAAGAAACCAGTCTGAGATGATTTACGCTTTATGACATGGCACATTTTCCTGCTGGTATAGCCATCAGAAGATGGGCACACTGTGGTCATAAAGGGATGGACATGGTCAGCAGCAATACTCAGGTAGGCTGTGGTGTTGACGCGATGCTCAATTGGTACTAATGGGCCCAAAGTGTGCCAAGAAAATATCCCCCACACCATTACACCACCACCAGCAGCCTGAACCGTTGATACAAGGCAGGAGGGATCTATGCTTTCATGTTGTTGACGCCAGATTCTGACCCTACCATCCAAGTCGCAGCAGAAATCGAGACTCATCAGACCAGGCAACGTTTCTCCAGTCTTCTACTGTCCAGTTCTGGTGAGCCTGTGTGAATTGTAGCCTCAGTTTCCTGTTCTTAGCTCACAGGAGTGGCAGCCGGTGTGGTCTTCTGCTGCTGTAGCCCATCCGCCTCAAGGTTGGACGTGTTGTGCGTTCAGAGATGCTCTTCTGCAGACCTCCTTGTAGCGAGTGGTTATTTAAGATACTGTTGCCTTTCTATCAGCTGGAACCAGTCTGGTCATTCTCCTCTGACCTCTAGCATCAACAAGACATTTGCGCCCACAGAACTGCTGCTCACTGGATATTTTCTCTTTTTCTGACCATTCTTTGTAAAGCCTAGTGATGGTTGATGTGCACCAACAACCATGCCACATTCAAAGTCACTTAAATCACCTTTCTTTCACATTCTGATGCTAAGTTTAAGCTGGAGCAGATCATCTTGATCATGTCTACATCCCTAAATGCATTGAGTTGCTGCCATTTGATTGGCTGATTAGAAATTTGCATTAACGAGCAGTTGGATAGGTGTACCTAATAAAGTGGCCGGTGAGGTATTTACAAATAATGCAGACTAGTGTGATTACTAAAAAGAAAATTAAAAATAGAATAAAATAATTACAAAAAAAGTGCAATAATATGATAACAAGAAATGCATAAATGCATAAATGTACATTCATTCAGATGGTGATAAGGTTTCTGACTAAATCTATCTGTGTGTGTGTGTGTGTGTGTGTGTGTGTGTGTGTGTGTGTGTGTGTGTGTGTGTGTGTGTGTGTGTGTGTGTGTGTGTGTGTGTGTGTGTGTGTGTGTGTGTGAGAGAGAGAGAGAGAATCTGTGTAAACCAAGGCCCATATATATACTATTTTAATTACAGTGTAGTATGAAAATGCGTTTTTGATAGCACACTTTCTCATGCAGTACAGTGGGAGGTGTTTTAGATGCAGTGCAGTAGTCACAGCTTAAAATGTCAAGCACTCATTTTGATTAAAAAGACGCCTTCAAAGGTCAGTCCAGCAGATGGCGCCAATGTTGTTGCTAAGGAACACGAACCCTTATAAGGTGACATGAGGATGGACAGGTGTAAACGGCAGGAATCACTGTAGAAACAAAGAAACTGCAGCTGTCAGTCTAAAAATACGCTTAGAATGCAGTTTTGTAGAAACAATTTGGACAGCAATATCTTGGCTTGTCATCTCACCTTACAAAAAACTTTTTGACTTTAAGACAATTAATTTATTGTTTTTGATTTGGGAGTCAGATTGTAAGGAAATGAACAATATGTTGAACATTTTAACTCTTTGTGGCCTTTTCCATCTTCACAAATGTAGAATTATTCAATTCATACTAATTTTAGAACATTTTGTATTGACTTAAAACTGTATTATGAATCTGTCTGCCTATCGCAAAATAAGAAAGCTGCTAAAACAACTGAACTGCTGAAAAAAATTATATTATCATTATAATCATTACCTTTAAGTTATCAGATCCCTTTTGGTACGTCTATGTAACATTTTTTTGATAATCTAAGTATAGTTTGAGATATTTGTTTTATTTTTTTTATATATATTTATATTTTCTTATTTGTTTTCTTTAACTATTTGTTATTTCGTTCATGTTCTGTTTTTTTCTCTCCTTATGCCTTGTATCATTTGTGTTACTAGATGGACAATGGATATGTATAATTTGTATTCAGGTCATACAATATTAGCACAAATTAATGTTTCATGTATTCCCTGTTACTTGTGTTAAAAATAAAAAAAAAGTCTAAAAATACCCGTGGCGCCTTTAAGCCTCTGACGAAGAGTAGATAACCGATTTATTCCCAATAGTACATTTATTTTTAGACTGTTTATATTACTACCTAAATTGCAAATGTGCAATTCAGGACAGACATTCGTTCTTGTAAAAAAATCTCTATTAAAATGCAAGTAAGTTAGAAACACACTAAAATGTGTCTTTATATTATTCAGATGTGAATTAGGATGGAGGTTCTATCACTTCTGATATATTTGAGGCTTTCTGAGAGATACTGAGATGGTTCATATAGGCATAGTTCACCCAGTAATTACAATTCTGTCATATTTTACTCTTCAAACATGTTTAGGTTTCTTTCTTCTGTTTCTTTATCCCAAACAAATTACTATTTACCCTCCCTCAAGTGACATTGAGTTTCTTACTGTTGAACACTTTTCATTCATTCATTTTCCTTCAGCTTAGTCCCTCTATTTCTCAGGGGTCGCCACAGAGGAATGAACCACCAACTTATCCAGCATATGTTTCACACAGATGATGATCTTCCAGCTGCAACCCAGTACTGGGAAACACCTATACACACTCATTCACACTTATTCATCTAAAGCACATGTCTTTGGATTGTGGGGGAAACTCGAAGGATACCCATGCCAACTCGGGGAGAACATGCAAACTCCATGCCAACTGACCCAGCCGGGACTCAAACTAGCAACCTTCTTGCTGTGAGGTGACAGTGCTAACCACTGAGCCACTACCTCTATTTTTGTCTATATTTTGAAGAAAACCTGTAACTATTGACTTTCATAGTATTTATGTTATGTCACTATGGATGTCAATAGTTAGAAGTTTGCAGCTTTCTTCAAAATATCTACTTTAGTGTTCAACAGAATAAAGAAGGGGAGAGTAAATAGTGAGTAAATTAAATTTGTGTGAACTATCCCTACTCCCTAGTCTAACCTATAGTAAAATAAACCGATTTTATACGATTATTACGTATAAGTCTGCAGCTCAGGGAACCATTTTCTATATTATTCTGAGATACAAATCGTATACCTGTTTACTGTACTGTTACTTTGGTTGTTGAGGGTGTTTCTGTTCAAACAGGAAGTGGCTCCGCATCTCCCGCGCTCTTTCTATCTTTCACACAGTAGAACCATCAGCAAAGCGCGCCTCATTGACACTTCGTTCGTTGCCTTAGAAACTATAAACTATCGCTAACCGTTTTTATTTGGCAGATAACTATCAATTAATCGATTTATTACATTTTTTGTTTCCTTTTTACTTCACAAATAACCTTTTCTTCAAATAACTTCGTTTGAAAACCTGTCCAATGAGTAATTTATACGACAATCAAGAAGATTTGGACTTTCCATTACTTTTCTTGTACCACCAACCTGGCAACGACTTGCCTCCTGATGACCCAGGTTAGTGTGTATTAAGAAAGACTGTCTTTCCTCTCATATCAAGTGTTTATTATAGTGTAGAATACTTATTCATATAAACATCTCTGTCTTATTAATTGTATTAGTATTTGTCTTACAAAAAGAATGATAAGTAATGATATATCAATACTCAATATGATTAGTACATACTATAGTCACTTTATTTGGTGTCCTTGTTACATTAATTTGACTACTGAGTAACATTAATTAATTTCTTGTGCTTTGTTATATGGTTAGGGTTAGAATGCAGGTTTGGTTTAGGGTTATTTGCATGTAATTATGCACAATTAATTATAGTACAGGGTTTCTGCAGGGTCTTAATGTCTTAAATCTCAAAATCCAAATTTTAGGCCTTAAAAAGTCTTAAATCTGCTGAAATATTGTGTTGTTGTTGGTCTTAAATCTTTTTTAAACGGGTCTTAATTTTCCTTTGTTCATGTATTGCCACCAAATCTGGCCAAAACCATGCAATCACCAACAATCATCTCAATATAACTTAAAACTTTCCTTACAGTAACATTTGTTTAAAGGTTCTCCATGTATTTACTGCTGAGGACACCGACCTGGGCAGATTGCTGTGCATAGATTTAGTTTATTATAGTTTTGAAAACTTTAAAACATTTGTTAATTTTAAAAATCATTTCAAAGAAAGTTTATATTGGGCAAAAAGTGTGTGGACATAAGTAGAGCTTGCTTGTTTTTATACAATATTTAAAATATTTAGCTAAGAAATAAAATCTAAAATATTTGTATTTTTTTATTATTAAGGTATTATTGTATTGTTAAATTTATTAAATTATACAATTGTTTTGATAGGGTAAATAAAAATCTTTTCCATCTGGGCCATTTGAAAAATTCCTTAGCCTTTAACCTTTTATGGGTCTAAAATTTTATTCATAACGCTCTTAAAAAGTCTTAAATTTAACTCTGTGAAACCTGCAGAAACCCTGTAGTAAGTACACAGAACATGTGTTGCAAGGACATCCTAAAATAAAGTGTTACCCAAGGGGTAATTCAAATATTAAAAGTTTTACCATCATGGTGTTTTCTAAAAATCATGATATTACCCTTTTGCATTGGGGAGTTTGAGCCTGCATTGAGTTCAGAAGTGGGTTACACACATTATGTGAAACCAGTGTAGTGGAAACTTTCACTGCAGCTAAACCATTTAGTTCTCTAGAGTTAGCAGAAAACATCCCGGTTTACTGGAAACATCCGAAAACCTTTCTTCTTAATATCCAGCTGATAATAAGACTAAATGTAAGCATGTATATATTGGTGAAATGGCTATTAAAAAGCATAATTCATCTAGAAATGTTGCAATTCATTGAATCTTATTTGATTTAGTGTAACAGAAATACTTTTTTGAATAATGTTGTGTTAAAAAAATACTATGTGAGTCAATGGCTACTAACAGTCTCAAATATTCTTCATGTTATCCACTTTTGTCCTCAACAGAAGCAGGAAACTAAATTATGTGGTAACACTTTACAAAAACAGTACATAAATAATGATGTGTTAATATGTAAACTAAACATTACTTTATTATGAATTAATGATGAGTTAAGGCGTGCGCTAATCATGAACTAACTTGA
Organism: Danio kyathit; assembly: GCA_903798195.1. Lineage (NCBI taxonomy): Eukaryota > Metazoa > Chordata > Actinopteri > Cypriniformes > Danionidae > Danio > Danio kyathit. The sequence continues at coordinate 67,019,276 of LR812524.1, read as the reverse complement.
ACTAGAACATGAGTGACAAGAGTTCATGTGTGAATAACGGCTACCTTAATTACTTGTTAGTATACGTGTTGTTAATTACCATTTAAGTTTAAGCTAAATGTAACCAATGTGAACTCATGAGCTGTTAATGTATAACCATGTCATGACTTTACTTAGAGGGGCACATTATTATTAACTTATCTTTCATGAACTCCTGTGTTTAAACTGTTGATGCTGATGTTGACAGAACACTTTTGTATTGTTATTCAGTGTAAACGCACTAGACGGATGTGCATAAGGAGTTCATGAGTAGTTAAGAATAGGTAAATGATGATGTGCCCCTCCAAGTGAAGTCATGATAAAATTTTACATTAACACATCATGAGTTCATGATGGTTAAATTAAGCATAAACTAATGTTGTAATTAATACATTAATTAACAAACAATCATGAACTAATAAGTAATTAAGGTAGCCGTTATTCGACTCATGTTGTAGTTAAAGTTAGTTCATGATTAGCACATGCATTAACTCATCATTAGTCCATAATAAAGAAATGCTTAATTTGCATATTAACATATCATTGTTCATGTACTGTTATTGTAAAGTGTTACCAATTGTGTTTGTAACAAGTGGATGTTAAGTACAAGATTAGATTGTGTTCTCTAATTACTTATTTAATTACTTATTTACTTATTAATTATTTCAAATTTCATTTATTATTTGTGTTCTTTTCCTTTCACTGTCATTTTGTTACACCATGGATACTTCAGTCATGAAAACAAAATGTGTAAACGTACCAGGCAATCTCTTTCTGATTCTGAGAATGGACCCTTTTCACATTTCTGGGTTACTCATCGGCGGACATCATCATAGTTGGGTAAACTTAGAGCGCAGTGAATGGGAGAGCACAACAAATATATACATTTTTACAATCTTATTGGGTCAAATAATAAAAGAAAAACTTTACAATGGTGTTATCAAGACTTTTAGAAAAAAAAAATGTGTGAGCCTGATAATGGCAGCCAGAAAAGAGAACAATGTCAAATTTACTGTCCCTCCCCATTAGGCTTGGGCGGTATCCAAATTTTGATACCGTCAAACTTCCTCCCTGTTTTACTGTGGTATACGGTATTACAGCCTGATCTCACGAGGAAACGTAAGTATTTTACGTTTTGTGAGTTTAGTGGCTAATTCGTACGAATTCGTACGAGTTGAGTCGTACGAAAATGTACGATTTTAAAAAGGAGGCGTGGCACCTAACCCCACCCCTAACCCCAACCGTCATTGGGTGATGGGCAAATCGTACTAATTTGTACGAATTAGATCATACGAATTAGCCACTAATGAAAAAGTTACGAATTGCCGTGAGATAGCGTTGGGTATTACCGTGCATAAAACAAAAGGCTCAAACAGCATCACCAAACTGTTGGCTTGTGCCTAGGGATGCTCAAAATAACCGATTAACTGCTAACCGAAAGGGTGCGTTTGTAACCGATTAATGGTATCAGTTAAACGATTAAAAAAATATTATTTTATATATTTTCAAAGTTTGGCTGCACAAGGGACCGATCATTGCATTGAGAAGGGCATTTTTTGGCCATCAGCATCAGCGCTGGTTTGTGTCAACTCATCTGTCAAACTGTGACCAGAAATATTCTTCTTTCATTTTGCTTCTTTGACAAAATACGTCTGTAGGCACGTGTGGTTGCACGTGTTACCATCCTGCAAGTTAACAAATATGTGTTGCACATCAGGGGCCGATCATGCTTTTCCGTTGCAAAAATGCGAGGCGCACCGCACCGCACTACCTTTTATGTTGACAAGAAAAAAAGAAGCGCGGTGCTCTTTTTTATGTCACTATAAACGACTGAATCAGCTGGTCTATTGTGCGCGAGTGTTGCTGCCCATGTTGTTATAATTGTAATATATATTAACAGTGTGATATTCATGATTTGTAAAGTAATAGCTCTGGATATCTTGAAACTGCGACCACAAGTCTATCATTAAAAGTTATCCGTCGTTCTGACAACACAAACACTGCAGGCACCTCAACAGACCCCCTGCTCTGCTTTCATTTGATTGAAGAATAAAAAAGACGTGACTGACGTAACGCGCTTTTTTCGCTCAGGGTTGAGTTTTATTTCAACTGCGAGCACGCAACAGCATAAGGTGAGGGGACAATAAGCAGCGCGAAAAACACTCGCAGACGTTAGTAAGCCATTCAAAAAATGCCCTTCTCAACGCAAAAAGCCGTTTGCTGTGATCGGTCCTTTATGCAGCCAAACTTTAAAAATATATAAAATAATATTTTTTAATTGTTTAACTGGGTTAATCGGTTATTGTGAGCATCCCTACTCCTTTATAAGTGCATTGATTTTTTTATGACGGTATAACGGTATTGAAACTGACACCGTTGCTATTTTTAGATCCCGCGGTACACCATATTACCGTATTACCGCCCAAGCCTAATCCCCATAGATCCTGCATTATAAACACCTTGCATAAGCAGTAATTTGTATTTTGTATAGTTTGATGCAAAGATTATATAATACACACATAAATACATATAAATGTACAAAGAAAATATTAAAATCTTTCAAGGATTTAAGATGCTGATGATCATGTATCATAACAGTCTCGTGAAAAGGCTCCATTATCATTTTTATGTGAACTAATCTTTTAATTTGTTTTCCTACTGTTTTAGCTGATGAGCCTGGCGGTCCCTCCAACAATGGCCCCAATCAAACGTCTTCATGCATTCTTCAAGACCCTTCTCTGTATGGTGAGGAGTCTCAATTCTCCAGTGAGACTCTCATGTACCAGCAGTCTGATCTTAGACAGTCTTATAGTCACTCCCCCTCGCTCGCTGCACACCCTGGAAACAGCCCGAGAATTGAGATCACCTGCCCTGACCTGCACCACCACGATCACATCCTCACCAACCCTGTGAACATCAATCCACCAATGCTAATGGTCCCAGGCTACGATACGTCTCTCTACAGAGAGACCCAATGCCTCAGTCCGGCTAGCAGCACTTCCTCTACAAGCTGGCATTCAGATGGATATTCTCCGGGAACATATTCCCCATGCATTTCTCCAGGAGCCGGTGAGGGAGGTCTCGCCGGAGTGACCGAAGCTGATCTTTGTCCAATGATCCAAGCTATTCATGCCTCAGGTTCTCCAAACACGTCTCCTCGCACCAGCATCACTGAAGACACCGCTCTGGAACGGCGCTCAACCTCTCCACGCTCTCGCTCCTCTTCTCCGCAGGGGAAGCGCACCTACGTTCAGTACAAGACTCAGAGTCAACAATTTGGCCAAGATGAACCCGCCAAGTTTTATCCGCCGGCAAACTTGGAAGATTCACTGAATAACTTCAGCAACTTGACTAAACCAATCCCGACTAAAATTGTCAGACCCAATGTCAGACCAGATTATTCCCTCTACTCGGAGAGCCAGGCGAGCATGTTCCCAGCCATGCCGGAAGTGAAAAAAGAGTTCACTGTGGAGTCACGATATTTCATTCCTGCCACCTGGCCCAGTCAGGCCCTCGAGGGGGTTTGTAGGTATGAAAAACTGATCAATTAATCAGACAAAGCGAGAGAGTAATACATATTTGTTATTAGCAGATATCTTTATTCACCAACATGAGACTTTTAAGAATAAAACAAATGAGATATAATATATATCTGTAATATTATAATAAGCCTCCCGCTTCAAATGTTATTACTCAATTGAAATGGCGTTATTAGTGGTTATCAGCTGATAGATATGGGCCAGTAGGGGCCTTCTGCACCTACTAGTAGACTCAGAAGGCTATTATCATCCATCCACATGGTTAATCAGCTATACTGGGGTGCGTTTCCCAAACAACGACGTAACTCGCGGCTGAACTATCATAGTGCGATGCATCGTTTGGCAAAAGAACTATGTAGTGACGAGTGTTTCCCAAAACCCATAGTTTCTCTGTCGCAGATCCATCGCTTGAACTATGTTAGTTATGACGCAAAAAGCCCATAATGATGCTCTAAACGGGGTGGAGTAACTTCTTCAGAGAACAGCCCCATCATTTCTTTGTGCAAATTATATTGTTTTACACAAACACGCATTTAAAATAAAATCCAATATTAGTTTTGGTAAAAACATGCACTCGTTTTACATATTATTTAAAATATAAGTAAATAGAGCATATAGGGCCTGTGTTTGCTTTACTAATATTATTGAGAAGTTGAACATTACATATTCTATTCTAAAACATAAAATCACTTACAAAAGCTAACAAATATTCTAATATCATATATAAATCATATAACAAAATAAATAATGAGGTGATTTATTATAAATATATATCTACTTTAATAATAATATTAATAATATTAATGATGATGATGATGATGATGATTATTATTATCATTATTATTATTATTTAGGATATTGTTTATTTATTAAAAAATAAAATACAATTTCACATGCAAACCACAGCAGAAAGTTCTAACCAACAGACCCATGTCATATACAGCAGAGAAACTTAATAAATAACCCACTATAAAATAAAAGAATTAACGTATGCTATGTTTTTTATTTTCACAAGCTTTGGAGACGTACTGTAACATAATTTCCGCTTTTAAATATACCTATAGCTTTCGCCATGAGGCTGTTCAAAATGATATCAATGTTTTCAAAGTGCACTGCGAAGGGAGCACAATTGTAAACATGAAGCTCGCTAAAACTAAACTGTAAAAATACTTTGAAAGCAAATAACACCTAAGAGAGATTAACTTAATGCTTTTTTATTTTTAATAATTCCAGCTTTGAATGTTAGAATGTTCTAAATGAATAGGGCATAGGGGGGATAAGTGGGAATAGAACACAGCCAGGAACTATGCTTTTAACTACAGGTCCAGAGGTGTCGTTTCAAGAGCTCAAGTTTGCGACGCAGTTTGCGAATGTTCGTTGGAACGATGGATTTGGGAAACAGCAAATCAAAGAACTATGTTTGTAACGACAAAACTTGCGACGTTAGTTGGCTAACGATGGTTTTGGGAAACGCACCCCTGATAGAGAAGACTCCAGTTCCAGATCTAGGGGTTGGGGTAGGGGTAGACGTTAAAAAATACAATTAATGGGAAATCTGATAAATAAAATAAATAATTCTCCTTAACTTCCGGCCGCAGCAGTGATCTATAGCTGATTAACCATGTTGATGGATAATAACAGCCTTCTGCGCCTACCAGTAGGCACAGAAGGCCCCTAGTGGCCCATATCTATCAGCTGATAACCACTGATAATGCCCATACAATCGAGTAATAACATTGGAAGCAGGTGCTTGAGCAATGAGATAAAATAGAGAATCAATGGAGACTATTGAGAAAGTGATCAAACCAACATATCAAAAGTGCAGTCTCAATACAAACTGATCTGTTAAAGGGGTAGTTCGCTCAAAAATTATATTTTGATGTGATTTCAAACCTCTTTGAGGAAATTAGATATTTTGAAGAATGTTAAAAACCGGTAACCATTGACATCCATAGTAGAAAAAACAAATACTATGGAAGTTAATGGTTACAAGTTTCCAATATTTTACAAAACAACTCAATAACCTAATAATAATTTTAAAAAGAAACAATAAAGAGCTTAATAATAACTTAATAAAAGAAACTTTTGCAACAGGTGAAAGATAAATAAATGATGACAGAAGGTTCATTTTTGGGTGAACTATCCCTTTAAGTATGATGGGAAATTGATTGATTTGAGCATTAAACCACAATTGATTTTAGCTTTATTAGCCTATTATTTCTTCTAACAGATAGTTTTAGAGGCAAACCTGAGACATAGTTTATGCTTTTATATTCAAAAACTAAATATCTTTATGCCTCAGATTAAAATACTTGTTTTCCAAATTGATTTTATACCCATAATCTGTTTATTAAAGGGATAATTCACCTAAAAATACAAATTTTCTCACTATTTACTCTCCCTGAAGGCCTTCCAAACCTATGTGTATTTCTAGATAGAAGATATATTCAATAAAGCTGAAAACCTGCAACCATCGACATCCATAGTAGGTAAAAACAAACAGAAAAAGTAACTTTTGCAACAAGTCAAAGATAAATAAATGATGACAGAGGGTTCACTTTTGGGTGAACTATCCCTTTAAATATGATGGGAAATGTATTGATTTGAGCATTAAACCACATTTGATTTGAGCTTTATACATTTTCTGAATGTTTTGCCTATTTATTTCCTCTAATAAAGTTTTAGAGGCAAATCTGAGACATAGTTTATGCTTTTATAATCAAAAACTAAATATGTTTATGCCTCAGATTAAAATACTTGTTATCCCAATTCATTTTATTCCCAAAATCTGCTTATTGAAGGGATAGTTCACCTTAAAATACACATTTTCTCATTATTTACTCCCTGTGAAGACCTATATGTATTTCTAGATAGAAGATATATTCAATAAAGCTGAAAACCTGCAACCATTGACATCCATAGTAGGTAAAAACAAACACAATAGAAGTCAATGGTTACAGGTTTCCAGCGTTCTCCAGAACATCTTTTGTGTTTAACAGCAGAAAGAAACTCATGAACGTAAAAAATAAATAAAGAGTAAAGAGCAAATATTTTTGGGTGAACTATCCCTTTAAGTTTCTAAATAAGTAATGTGTAATAGTTGTTATGACTGACAGTCTGTCCTCTCTCAGTATGCCAGTGGCTGCTCTGCCTGCGCTGGACTGGCCTCTTCCCAGCAGCAGTGGCCAGTATGAGCTCAGAATCGAGGCTCAACCCAGACAACACCACCGGGCCCACTATGAGACTGAGGGCAGCCGAGGGGCTGTCAAAGCATCCAGCGGGGGCCATCCTGTTGTTCAGGTAAATTGAGGACAAAGATGTGTATTTAGAGGAAAAAGCTAAGGAGTGGGAGGCCGGAAATGTAGGTTTTGTTTGATAGGATGTGTGGGAAGTGGATATAACGATTCAGTTGAAGAGAATCGCTTCATGTAAAAAAGTGCGCAAATGCTTGTGATTGAAAGACCTGAAACTGAGAGCGAAAAGCTTGATAAGAGAAATGAAGAGGAGAGAGATAGATAAAGAGATAATGCAACCGTTGTGGTGATGTTATTTCCCTGTTACAGTGTGATGTGCTGTGTCCACATTTAGGGAAATGAGGATCCGTGTTGTCGCTATCACTGAAACATGTCATATCAGCTACACATAGATATATGGACATCTCACACCCTGTATCAACATCAGTACTGTTGAAACAGAAGATATAATGTGTTGTGATTTCATGCGTACACACAGATTCTTCAAAAATGAGCAAACAGTTGCATTGAGACACACTAAATCATTTTTTTTGTAATGTCACCGCAGTCACATTTATTTATAGACCATCTTGTAATGTTAGGTCATTGTTGGCTTCACAGCATAGTGTGAAGCATATGCACATATCTGTACATAAGGCATAGTTCACCCTAAAATTAAATGTGTTCACCATTTGCATCCCTCAAATGCTTCCAAACCTTTATATATTTGTTTTTCCATTGAACACAAAAGAAGATATTTTGAAGAATGTTGAATACTGGTTGTCAAATATGAATTAATAACAATAGTTTTCTAATATTGTTCAAAATTTCTTTCCCACATGAAAATATACTATAGTAATTTATAGTAAGTAACTATAGTGTTTTTGAACCATACTATAGTGAAGTGTATTATAGGGTATTTTATTTACAACCCTTTGTTAATAAATGCCCCAGCATAGTGTAGTATTAACTACAGTGAACTGATAAACTGTAATAAATACTGTAGTATACTTTAGTTTTACTACTGTGGTTTACTTTAGTATAATATACCCTATGGTTGTCAAACTACATTATTAGGGCATTTGTTTGTATTACTTTAGTTGTTATGTTACCATTGCGACAGATTAATTCAAGTATTTTACTGTAGTATGGATCAAAAGCACTATAGTATTTAGTATAAATTGCTATAGTATTTTTTCATGTGAGTTTGGGTTTGGGACATCAGAGGCCAGATGCACCAGCAGTGCGCAAGTTAAAACGTAATAGTAATTAATTCCTTACATCAGGCATGTCCAAACTCGGTCCTGAAGGGCCAGTGTCCTGCAAAGTTTAGTTCCAACCCCAATCAGACACACCTGGGCTAGCTAATCAAGCTCTTACTAGGCTTTCTAGAAACATCCTTGCAGGTGTGTTGAGGCAAGTTGGAGCTAAAATCTGCAGGACACCGGCCCTCCAGGACCGAGTTTGGACACCCCTGCCTTACATTTATATATCGGTTTTCTGAACACTCAAAGCGCTTTACACATTGGGGGGGAATCTCCTCATCCACCACCAGTGTCCAGCATCCACCTGGATGATGCGACGGCAGCCATACCAGACCACACACCAGCTGATTGGTGGAGAAGAGACCGAGTGATGAAGCCAATTCTGATGGGGATGGATAGACGCCAGTGGGCAAATTTGGCCAGGATGCCTCTGCTCTTTTTGAAGGACATCCATTTTAATGACCACAGAGAGTCAAGACTTTAACATCTCATCCGAAAGACTGCGCTCACTGAGCAATATAGAGTCCCCTTCACTATACTGGAGCGTTAGGACCCACACAGACTGCAGGTTTAGCACCCCCTGCTGGCCTCACTAACACCACTTCTATCAGCCATCTAGCTTTCCCTTGTGGTCTGCCATCCAGGTACTGACCGGGCACAGCCCTGCTTAGCTTCAGTGGGCGACCATGTGAGAGTTGCAGAGAGCTAGCTGCCGGCTGAAGAGCCTAGTAACCTAGTTGTGACTTAAAGGGACGCTAAGTTACAACTTACGCATGACTAAATATTTTTGTCTTGAACCACTAAATTTAGTTTAAACATAACGCTACGTTCCAACTAAATATTTACGGCAGCTTCCCCCCCATGTAACCCCCCCACCCCATGCGGATTAGTTTACATTGAGGAGCTTACGATGATAATAAAGAATGATCTCCCTCTGCTCAGCCTCATTTTGCTCCCAAATCTCGCATTGTTTTCGGTTTGTGAAAGAAGAGTATAATTTTCTTTTCACACTTAACTGATGATTGATTATAAAGCTTGTTTGGTATGCTGTCCCGGGAGAGAGCCCTGAGCTCATAAGATCCTCGAGCCCGGGGCTCCCTCCCGTTTGCAAGGCGAGAGGGGAGTTTGAGCTCAGGTAAATCTCGAGAACTCCCCTGCTGTAGTAGCTAATGAACAGATAGTGATTGCTCTTAAGAGATAACTACTTACTAGGAGCATGTCTATGGTGCTGATTTGGATTAGTCAATTAGCTTAAGTTGCACGTTTTTGGACGGTGGGAGGAAACCGGGGAACCCGGGGGAAACCCACGTGAGCACGGGGAGAACGTGTAAACTCCACACAGAAACGTCGGCTGGGTTGGTAATGACTAGAACCAGTGACATTCTTGCTGTGAGGCAACAGTGCTAACCACTGGGCCACGGTGCTACCCATCTAGGAAAGGAGGAGGAGTAGGGGTGAAAGGGGGGATTCTTCAAAACAAAGATGGCTGTTATATGGAACTTAGGGTATTTATAATGGCTCAGGAATCGTCTGATTGGTGAATCATAAATTGAATAATGCGGGACCGGCTGCAAGCAATCATAAGCACGTGATCCTCTCGAAATTAGTTTTTTGTTAATTGTATCCTTCAATTAAAACAAGAATTTCCTCATGACTGAGTTCTTCTCCCTGCAATTTTCTCTTTCATTTATAAAAAAAATCAAGTGTAATGTTTTGATAACTTTTTGTGTATTTTGCGTGCATTCATGGCTCACGATGCAGGTGTGTGCATCGTCTGTTATTAGTGACTGACTGTAATGTACTATAAAAATGTAATTTGTCATTTAATTTTCATAGAACAGTTATATGTAGATGCATTAGTTGCAGAATTTTAAAGCAGTTTACGATTTAAATGCTTCTTATTGGATATTACGTCATTCAATGCGACTATGCATGACTTTACGGAGAGCTTACGGTTTGCTTTAAGAACATATGGTGCAATCGAAGTAAGAACAAATTTAGTTACAAGTTAGCTAGTAGTTTACGTTCTAGTTTAAGAAAGAACTTAGGAACAGCTGCTGCAACCCTTCCCAGATGAGTAAATGATGACAGTATTTTCATTTTTGATTGACCTGTCCTTTTAAAGTCTGCATGAACTGGAAGCTTAATAAATGCCCCAGCATAGTGTAGTATTAACTACAGTGAACTGATAAACTGTAATAAATACTGTAGTATACTTTAGTTTTACTACTGTGGTTTACTTTGGTATAATATACCCTATGGTTGTCAAACTACATTATTAGGGCATTTGTTTGTATTACTTTAGTTGTTATGTTACCATTGCAACAGATTAATTCAAGTATTTTACTGTAGTATGGATCAAAAGCACTATAGTATTTGGAATAAATTGCTATAGTATTTTTTCATGTGAGTTTGTGTTTGGGTTTGTGACATCAGTCACAAATAATTAATCAATAATTAATTCCTTACATTTATATAGCGCTTTTCTGGACACTCAAAGCGCTTTACACATTGGGGGGAATCTCCTCATCCACCACCAGTGTCCAGCATCCACCTGGATGATGCGACGGCAGCCATACCAGACCACACACCAGCTGACTGGTGGAGAAGAGACCGAGTGATGAAGCCAATTCTTATGGGGATGGATAGGAGGCTATGATGGACAGAGGCCAGTGGGCAAATTTGGCCAGGATGCCGGGGTTAAACCTCTGCTCTTTTTGAACGACATCCATTTTAATTACCACAGACATCTCATCCGAAGGACTGCGCTCACTGAGCAATATAGAGTCCCCTTCACTATACTGGGGCATTAGGACCCACACAGACTGCAGGTTGAGCACCCCCTGCTGGCCTCACTAATACCGGAAGCTGCGACCGTGTTTTTTTTTTTTTTTTTTTCTCTCGTATTGTGACACAGTTCCTAGAGAAACGGAATATCAAATGAGAAAACAGTGGGCGTGGCTTGTTTTCTTTACTGCGAACTGATTGGATGTAGTAAAGGAATTCCATTCAGAAAGATTATTACAACCTAACAGACTCCTCCTCCTCACCATTTCTGTTTGTTCTGTCAGTTGGAGGGGCGTGGTTAAGTATGTTAGCCACGCCCAACTACCTCAGACACACCTAATCTGAGAATTTAACTGAAAACAAACAAGAAGTGCATTTTCAGATTTCAGTTGTAGATTACAACGGCAAACATTTTTTTTTAATGACCTGCACAGATTGATCACCACAACACTAGTAATGTGAGCTAACAAAATCACTATGGTTAGTTTTGATTTCATGTGTATTTAACTGTGGTTTTTGGACTTTCTCAGTTGCGAGGGTACAACGGGACGGAGCCGCTGGTTCTCCAGATCTTTATCGGCACGGCTGATGACAGAAACCTCAGGCCTCATGCCTTTTACCAGGTCCACCGAATCACCGGCAAGACGGTTACCACCAACAGCCAAGACCGAATGCTGAGCGGAACAAAGATCCTAGAGGTGCCGCTGGAACCCAAGGAGAACATGAGAGCTGTGTAAGAGCATTACATCACATTCAGTTCAATTCAGGTTTATTTGTATAACGCTTTTTACAGTAATTATCCTTACACATGAAGAAGAATGGGCGGCACGGTGGCTCAGTGGTTAGCACTGTCGCCTCACAGCAAGAAGGTCACTGGTTCGAGTCCTGGCTGGGGCAGTTGGCATTTCTGTGTGGAGTTTGCATGTTCTTACCGTGTTGGCATGGGTTTCCTCTGGGTGCTCCGGTTTCCCCCACAGTCCAAACACATGCGCTATATTGGGTAAACAAAATTGGCCGTAGTGTATGAATGTGTGTGTGTGTGTGTGTGTGAATGTGAGAGTGTGTGGGTGTTTCCCAGTACTGGGTTGCGGCTGGAAGGGCATCTGCTGCGTAAAACACATGCCGTAATAGTTGGCGGTTCATTCCGCTGTGGCAACCCCTGATAAATAAGGGACTAAGTCGAAGGAAAATGAATGTAGAATAGGGCTAGCTGGCACACTGCAAAGTTGTCATGCACACTGTAAGTTGTCATAAACAATGTCAACTGAGCAAATGACACTTAGGGTGCTTTCACACCTGTGAATCGATTCATTTGTTCCGAAACAGGGATTAAAATTGTTACATTGTTGCTCTTTGTTGTTGGTGCGGTTCGCTTTCACACTGCAAAGTTTCTAAACGGACCAAAACAAGCTAAAACAAGTCACGTGTGAGTAAACTCTCCTCACATTGGTCAGAGTCCTGCTCAGTTGTCGAGGGTGGTTTGGTGGTGTTTGACAGGGTGCGCGCGACATGTCTGAAGAGCGAGGAGGGATTCGTTGGGGAGGGGTGATGAGAAGGGTGCGCGACGTATTTGAGGACCGGGAGGGAGACGCGCGATTTCCGGGAGATTATCGCTCGTTTGCGGGCATCCGGGAGTCTGCATTTGCGGGAGACTCCCGAAAATTCTGGGAGACTTGGGATGTCTGGTATGACCTCCCGCCCTATTATCTCTTCATATAGCCGGATGCCTATTACATATTCATAAAACACTGATATAGCCGGGCTCGGATCGTATTGCTTTCTCACTACAATCGATCCGCTCCAGAGTTTGTTGCTTTGGGGCGGATCAGAGCGCGATTGCCCTGTTCACATATGCCAAACGAACCGTGCTAACTGGGCAAACGCGCCAGGTTCCGGAACAAAAGTCTAGGTGTGAAAGCACCCTTAATAACAGTTGTCATAAGCATGCATAAAATCTCCTTCACATTATAAAGGTTTCAGGACAGTCTTATGATCACCCCCTTCAAGTAAAGTGTCCTCTCCCCATAAATGGCAATTGGGAAATATATATTTTAAAATATTATACATTTCAGAGGGGAATCAATAGTTTGGGTCAGTTGGTGTTTCTGTGTGGAGTTTGCATGTTCTCCCTGCGTTCGCGTGGGTTTGCCTCCGGGTGCTCCGGTTTCCCCCACAGTCCAAAGACATGCAGTACTGGTGAATTGGGTAGGCTAAATTGTCCGTAGTGTATGAGTGTGAATTAGGGCTGGGCGATATGACAAAAAAAAATCTAGGTTTTTTTAATAAGTTTGACCGATTCACGATTTCGATTTTTTAAATTATTTTCTTTTATTATTTTTTTTTTTATTGTGTAACTAGTCAACAAACATTACAACAACATGACTGAAGTAGCATTCTATAAATAACTTGAAAAACCATCTGTTTAAGGAACATTGTATTTTTAATGGCCATGCCATACATAAATTGGTCAACAAGGTGTAAATAAATGTAAAACAAGTTCATGAGTTAATTATCGTTGCAGAAGATTTGAATAAAATATCAAAGTAAAGATTGTGCAATTTGAATTAAACATTAAATACTTCTGTTCTGAATGTATAGTAAGAAAATAACCATTTTAACCAATGTAAACATTACATCAGTCAACTTAAAAAGTTAAGTACCTGCACTGAACACCCTCTCAGAAGGGGCACTGGTTGCAGGAATACTGAGGTTTTTTTTTTTTTTGTAAGTTTGCTAAGTCTGGGAAAGATTGTCTCATTAGCCTTACACCAGTGAAGTGGGTCTGTGTCTGAATCTACATCAGGAGACATCAAATAGGCTGTCAGCTTGGCTTTGACCTTGTCTTCTTCTGATTGAATGATCTGTTGCCGTTTTCTTAAAAAGATACAGTGGAAGTAAAGGACTGAACACGGAAACGGTAAAGCCTAATTTAACCCAATGCGTGAAGTTGTGGACGTATAGTAGGAGCAAATACAAGCATCAGATGTGTGTCTAATATAAAATTATATATTTACTCTGATTTTCTTTTCCCCCCTTTTAAATACAGATCCTTGAAGCGCTTTGCACCACTCTGTATTACGCTGTCCGCTAATGACGTAATGGGGGCGGGTACTTTTACTTTTCACTACTACAGCTGCTCACCTCTGCTCATGTTCAAACCAAACTAGATCAGCGCGGTTTTTCACATGGCAGGCTTTACGTCTTTCATACATGTTGAGAGATCAAGTTTATCGACTTGATAAGGTAATATGTCTTGACGTAATCCTCACAGCGTAAAGTCATGTAGGATTTTACTTGTTGCATTAGTCTGAATGTAAATCCCCTCGTCAGGCAGCGCTGGAATAGCGTGAGAGAGTGGACCAAAGCGCATCAAACGAAAGGTATTAACAGTCTGGCGTTCAGTCGATTACTACCATGATTAAAACTCAGTCAGGCAACGTAATACAGAGAGTGGATCAAAGCGCATTGGTACAATTATAATGTATCTAATATTTTTATAAAAAAAATCGCGATACCTCGATTTAATAAAAAATTTAATCGTCTTAAAACGTAAATTCAAATTAATCGAAAAAATCGAAAGAATCGCCCAGCCCTAGTGTGACTGGGTGTGTATGGATGTTTCCAAGAGATGGGTTGCAGCTGGAAGGGCATACGCTGCGTAAAACATGTGCTGGATAAGTTGGGGGTTCATTCCGCTGTGGCGACCCCAGATTAATAAAGGGACTAAGCCGAAAAGAAAATGAATGAATTAATTAATTAATTTCAGTAATATTGTTGATCCTGTCTAGTTTTGAGTCAAATATACAGCACAAGTGCTTGTGTCCTCCAAGCAACATTACCTTTATTTTTATACTAATGTTCATTACCCAATCTAAATCAGTCAATAATAGCATTCTTCAGCCCATGTCAGTTTTCTTTTTAACATTTATTTTTGGCCTTTTTATTAGATAGGACAGTAATCTGACAGGAAGCGAAGTGGGAGAGAGAGAAGAGGATAGGGTCGGGAAATCCTCGAGCTGGGATTCGAACTCGGAACGCCCTGAAATGCTTCCTCACCATATGTTGGCGTGCTAACTACTAGGCTATCACGCCGACAGCTCATGTCAGTTTAGTGTTAATTCAGTTCAGTTCAAGCGTTGATGTTGCACAAATCTAAATCAGATTCATCTACAAACAGGGTATCCGCAGGGTCTTAAAAAGTCTTAAATCTCAAAAGCGAAATTTTAGGCCACAAAAAGTCTTAAATCTACTGAAACTTGCGTTGTAGGTCTTAAATCTTATCTTATCTTAATGTTTCTTTGTTCTTTATAGCTACCCATTTTGACCATTAACACCCATACAATCACCAATAATCCCAATCTCAATACAACTTTTACCTTTTTATTTAAAAATAGCATTAAAAAACTTTCCTTACAGTAACATTTGTTTAAGTTCTCCATTTATTTACTGCTGAGGATACCAAGGTTATTATAGTTAATGAAAATGAACGATAAAACAAAAACTAAAATTGAAAAACATTTTCATTAACTGAAATAAAAATAAAAACAAGTTAAAAAAAAAAAAACTAGAACTAACTGAAACTGTATTGTGTACATACAAAACTAACAGAAACTAACTAAAATTATAGCAAAAACCTCCTTCGTTTTCGTCTTTGTACATGTATTTAATACATAATCTTACTGTAAGCCTTTTAGAAGTAAATCTAATTTACGCTGCCCGGTGTTTGACCCGTACGGCACCTCAGAGACTGTAGTCCTGCTGTCATTGGCCAGATCGAGCCGGTTCTCCTCCAGTCAGTCCTCGCTGTTGCTCCCGCAACAAAAACAACGAGTGGACATGACAGCAGCACGGTGACAGGATTACAGGAACTTAAAACTATTACTAACACATTTGTGCCCAATAATGGGTTTTTTTTCTGTATCGCGATCGCGAACGAATCTTTTTAACTGGATCTTCTAAGTGAACCGGTTAAACTAGTTCACCAAATCAAACTGAATCATTTGAAAAGATTTGCATCTCCAGTAAGCACTTACCCACAAACTACTTACTTTTTAACAAGCCTAATACCCCCTCTGACTCGAAATAATCCAATATATACTCTTATTCAGTTATTAGAACAGTAACGTTACACTGAGATCAAATTTGAGAAGCGGTGAACTGATAATATTGCGCATGCGTGATTCAGTGAACCAAACACAAACAGTACATGACAGCCTGCTGTGACTGAACTAAACTTGAACAACTGCAGCGTGGGTAAACTGAGGGCTTTATATGAGAGGATCTGGTGAAAAATACGTACGTTTATTTCACAACAGAAAATCGTAATGGAATTTAAATAAGTGAATCATGCTTCAGGTGAGTTACAAAACTTTACTGTAAGACATTTTTCAGATCATGGCGATGTTTTAACTGACTCTAATTACTATTGCTGACTACATAATTTTGGTATGTTGAGTTCTAACATACGCATTAAATATCTGAACTTCCCATCACTACTGTTTATCTAACCTCAGAAGCAGATTTAACCTCAGAAGCAGATTTTGCAGTACTTAAGTGCTGTCTTGTGAGCTGTTGTATTTGAATTTAAGGATGGGTACGGTAGTGGTAGGTGATAGTGTTCATGTGTTTCAAAAAATGTATGGCTGAGTTTTTATTATATTACAATATATAAACTAAACTAAAACTAAACAATTTCAAGATATAGAAACTAATAAAAAATAGTAAATCTGCCTCTAAAATCTAATAAAAACGAACTGAATTTTAAAAAAAACGTCAAAACGAAATAGAAACTAAAACTAATGAAAAATCCAAAACTGTTATAACCTTGGAGGATACTGACCTGATCTATATTATTTATTATGACATTATTATTGTAGACTGAAGTAATGACTGCTATGTTTTGTTCTTGATAAGTTATAGGTTGTGAATGGATGTATTTGAAAATTAATAAAAGATTATTTAAACAACATTTTTATGATTGTATTATTAAATGTATTAAATTTTAATCATTTTAGATAGGGCAAGTGATAATCTTTTCCAACTAGGATTATACAGGCATTTAACCCTGTATGAGTCTAAATATTCATTCATAATGGTAAATAAAAAATCTTAAATTTAACTTGGTGAAACCTGCAGAAACCCTGTACGAAGCAGTGGTTCTGCAGCATCGCACTGTTTTATGCTATAATTGTAATATAACTTATTTAGCATGACAGGTTTTCATTATTAGTCTGTAAAAGCAAACCGCGAGGAATGCTAGAATATTCAGTAGCTGTTTGGAAGCAATGATTTACAGTTTGTGCCAGAACTGAATTAAAGAAGCCCCAGAATTAATGAAACAGCAACAGGAGGTGATAAAAGGAAGGGAGTTTACATGTTAAAAGTATGTTTTTGTTTGTTTTTAGAATCGACTGTGCTGGTATCCTGAAGCTGAGAAACGCTGACATCGAGCTGAAGAAAGGAGAGACGGATGTGGGACGGAAAAACACACGTGTGAGATTGGTCTTCCGTGTCCATATTCCTCAACCTGGAGGACAGTGGCTTTCTCTCCAAGTGGCCTCGCAGACCATTGAGTGCTGTATGCATTTACACTTTTCAATTAAAACTTACTTAACTCATTGTCCCACATTTTAATGCTCTTACTTTTGCATGTAAAATATTATTTTTTGATTCCAAGCCTTGTAATATTTATGCTCTTAATATGTGCATTTTAGATATTTAAATTTAAATAAATATAATGCCATCTGACGTTGTCTTTTAAAATGTGCAAATTATCAGGCTCCTGTGTGTAGGTTCAGTAATTTCACTTTTATACCAAACAATAACTTCTTTTTATGGTCGATAAAAGTGAAATAACAATAAACAGGAGGCTGAGGAAAATGTTCATTTTTGATGGAAGTTTTAGATGGCACATAGAGGTTTTTGCATCTGAAATCTTCATATATACAGTGCTCAGCATAAATGAGTACAACCCCTTTTGAAAATTCATATTTTTATACGTTGTGAATATAGTTTGATGCATTTATGTTTTATTAACCAATGTTTCTGTATATACATCAAAATAAGAGTTTGGTCACCGAACATCTTTAGGAATAAAAAGTACAAACTACAAAATTCCAACTAAATGTACAGTTTTTAAAATGTTTTTCTTGCTTTTTCATGTTTATTAAATGTTTTAAAAATATTTTTTCATAACATAGTAATTTAGGTGTACCAATTTTTGGACACCGATCTGAAGTTTGTGTTAGATTAGATGAAGTTTTGGCTTTGCTACTGACTAATCTAATGTATATGCACACACATATTATTGTAAAGCATTCTATAGAAAGGGCTGCACGGTGGCGCAGTGGGTAGCACATTCGCCTCAAAATTCATTCATTCATTTATTTTATTTTCGGCTTAGTCCCTTTATTAATCTGGGCTGGCCACAGCGGAATGAACTGCCAACTTATCCAGCATATGTTTTACGCAGTGGATGCCCTTCCAGCTGCAACCCATCACTGGGAAACATCCATACACACTCATTCACACACATACATACTGACAATTTAGCTTACCCAATTCACCTATAGTGCATGTGTTTGGACTTTGGTGGAAACTGAAGCACCGGAGGACACCCACGCCAACACAGTGAGAACATGCAAACTCCACAAAGAAATGCCAACTGACCCAGCCGGGGCTCAAACAAGCGACTTTGCTTTGAGGCGATTTTGCTACCCACTGCGCCACCGTGCTGCCCCTTTATAGATAATATTCATTTAAAAGAGAGATCTGTGAGGGGTGTACTCATTCATACTAGCGCTATTTATATCTAAAAACATAATATTTTACAGTATATTTATATATATTTTGTTTACATTTATTATTTACTTACTGTAAAAATGCTGGTCAAATATAACATTTTCTATATTAAATGTTAAATCTTAATAAATGTCTTGGGTGGTCTTCCAGCTCAAAGGTCTGGTCATGAGCATCCAGCGGTGGAGCATCAGGACACAGATCACTCTTCAGTTCTGGGTGGTGCACAGATGATCCTCAGAGGCCAAAATTTCACTTCAGAGTCCAAAGTCATCTTCTTTGAGAAAACACATGGTGAGTCAATCTCCTCTGCAAACTGCTAACCAATGGCTTTTTAACTGGCTGTGTTGACAGTAGCGCTGTGCAATATCGTCTCAAAATACATTGTCCACAGTAATACTTTTTCATAATTGATATGATAATTTATATGAACACAATCTTACACTCCACCTCAGGGATGCAGACAGAAGCATGAATAACAGCACAGAGAGAAATATGCAATCTTAAAAGTACAATGTTTACATTTAGAATTTTATTAAGCAGTATTTGATGTTTTGCTTATAAGCCTTTTATTTTTCATTAACAGTTATTTTATATTTCAACATTCATTCATTTTCTTTTCGGCTTAGTCCCTTTATTAATCTGGGGTCGCCACAGCGGAATGAACTGCCAACTTATCCAGCACATGTTTTACGCAGCGGATGCCCTTCCAGCTGCAACCCATCTCTGGGAAACATCCATACACACTCATTCACACTCATACACTACGAACAATTTAGCCTACCCAATTCACCTGTACCGCATGTCTTTGGACTGTGGAGTACCCTGGAGTACTGGAAACTGGAGTACCCGGAGGAAACCCACGCGAACGCGGGGAGAACATGCAAACTCCACACAGAAACGCCAACTGACCCAGCTGAGGCTCGAACCAGCGACCTTCTTGCTGTGAGGCGTCAGCACTACCTACTGTGCCACCGCGTTGCCATATTTCAACATACTTAATATAATCTATTTTCTACATACTTAATCAAAAGTTTTTCCTGAAGTTCTAAAGTAAGTGAGAAAAATAATCAGATTTAAATGAGTATATTTAAGTATACACAGTTGAAACCAGAAGTTTACATACACTCTAAACCATGAACATAACCATTTTTTAAAAATATCTGATGGTTAATCATAATAAACGTTTACTATTTTAGGTCCGTTAGGATTATCTAAATCATTTACATTTGCTAAATGCCAGAATAATGAGAGAATTTTTTTTGAGAATTTTTTATTAATTTCTAGACAGTCAAAAGTTTTATACATTTCCTTGGTATTTTTTTATTTTTTATCTTTGCTTCTAAACTGTATAACTTTAGTCAAATGTTTTGGGTATCCTTCCACAAGCTTCTCACAATAGTTTGCAGGAATTTTGGTCCATTCCTTCTGACAGAATTGGTGTAACTGAGTCAGATTTGTAGGCTGTCTTGCTGGCACAAGCTTTTTCAACTCTGCCCACAAATTTTCTATAGGATTGAGGTCAGCGCTTTGTGATGGCCACTCCAAACCATTCACTCTGTTGTCCTTAAAGCACATTTTAACTAATTTGGCAGTATGCTTAGGGTCATGGTCTGTTTGGAAGACCCATTTGTGGCCAAGTTTTAATTTCCTGGCTGATGTCTTGAGATGTTGCTTCAGTATTTCTGCATAATGTTCTTTCTTCATGATGCCATCTATGCTGTTAAGTGGACCAGTCCCTCCTGCAGCAAAACAGCCCCACAACGTGATGCTGCCGCCCCATACTTCACAGTTGAGATGGTGTTCCTAAGCTTGTAAGCTTTCCCCTTTGTCCTTCAAATGTAACACTGGTCATTATGGCCAAACAGTTCAATCTTAGTTCCATCAGACCACAGGACATGTCTCCAAACATTATTATTTTTCCCAGTGTAATTTAGCAAATTGTAATCTGGCTCTTTGTTGATTCTGGCTTGTTGATTTTTCCATGTTGTCACACAAGGAAGCAGTGTGTTTGAGGTTTTCCTTAAATACTATTCTACAGTTGTGCCTCCAATTAACTCAAATGTTGTCAATAAGCCAATCAGAAACTTCCAAAACCTTGACACCATCATCTGAGCTTTTTCAGAGGCATAATAATCTTATTGTATGTAAACTTAATACAGATGAAACAGATGAAAAATAGCCACTCTTGGCTAATTCTGGTACATTTCACAGTAATGTTTATTAATGTGCATTGACCCTGTAAACAAATAAACTAAACTAAACTAAACTCGACTTTCAAGAAAAGTTATAACAATTTCTCCAAAAATATCTCTTTCATTGTTCTGCTATTAAGCATAACAGAAACAAATGTGATAATTCTAACTTACCTAAAAGAGAAAAAGTTTAGTCACATTAACATCTGACTTTTTTTTAAATGGTTATGTGCCTTTTTATACAGTGTGTGTGAACTTCTGGTTGCAACTGTACACTTGAAAATGCATACTTAATATATACTTAAAAAAGAAATAGTCGTTCACTGTGGTAAATATACATATTAACAATTACTTGATTACATTTACAAAAGGTAAACTAAAAGGTACTATCATAATATATATCGTTATCAGGATATGAGATGACTTGTATCCTGACATAAGATTTTTGTCATATCGCCCATGCCTACTAGACAGCAGAATGTATGACAGTCAGGCCAAAATATATTGTGATATTGTTGTTGAGTATTGTGATAATATTTCTAATGATATAACATTTTCCTAAAAAAATGCTATTTTTATTAGCTATGCTTTTAAATAATTTATTTAATGATATTAAAATAAACAGGTAAATATATTTTTCAGATACAATCAATTCAAATTCTGACTAAAAAAGTGTCAAGGCACAAACTTTTAATCTTTAAGACACTATGCATGCGTGAAAAACCTGCGCAGGCATTCTGACTCTGATTGGTTGTTTTTATTTTTCCTCTCTTGTCTCGACTCCACCCACTAGTGTTTATTTTCATTTTTGGTCTGCTCCAGCCAATAGCAGAACAGCAACTACTGGGGAGGCGGGCATAAAGATAGTAAGGCCCCATCTGATTGGTCAAATTTAGATAAACAACCAATGCCTTAAATAAATGTTATTACACATCTGCGATTCATATATTGCATTTACTATTAATCCGAGATAATAATTTTGAGATATATTGTGCGGCCCTAATAATTAAAAACAAACATAATATTTGAAACAAAGATCTCTTTACTTTGTTTTCTGTAGTTCCGTAAAATTTTTGTAGCCACTTTTTCATCTCTAAACACACACATTCAATTCAGTTCATCTTCTTTTCTAAAGCTTTCTTAAAGCTTCTTTCTTTTTACAGTGCTTTTTCAGTGGTTAGCACTGTCGTCTCACAGCAAGAAGGTCGCTGGTTCAAATCCCAGCTGGGCCAGTTGGCATTTCTGTGTGGAGTTTGCATTTTCTCCCCGTGTTGGCGTGCGTTTCCTCCGGGTGCTCCAGTTTCCCCCACAGTCCAAACACATGCGCTGTAGGGGAATTGGATGAACTAAATTGGCCGTAGTGGGGCTGCATGGTGGCGCAGTGGGTAGCACGATCGCCTCACAGCAAGAAGGTCGCTGGTTTGAGCCTCGGCTGGATCAGTTGGCGTTTCTGTGTGGAGTTTGCATGTTCTCCCTGTGTTTGCGTGAGTTTCCTCCGAGTGCTCCGGTTTCCCCCACAGTCCGAAGACATGCACTATATGGGAATTGGATGAACTAAATTGGCCGTTTTGGGGCTGCATGGTGGCGCAGTGGGTAGCAAGATCGCCTCACAGCAAAAAGGTCGCTGGTTCGAGCCTCGGTTGGATCAGCTGGCGTTTCTGTGTGGAGTTTATGGATGTTTCCCAGTGATGGGTTGCAGCTGGAAGAGCATCCGCTGCGTAAATCATATGCTGGTTAAGTTGGCGACCCCTGATTAATAAAGGGACTAAGCCGAAAAGAAAATGAATGAATGAAATTGGCCGTAGTGTATGAGTGTGAATGAGAGTGTATGGGTGTTTCCCAGTGGTGTGTTGCAGCTGGAAGGGCATCCACTGTGTAAAACATATTCTAGACAAGTTGGCAGTTCATTTTGTCTGATGAATAAAGGGACTAAGCCGAAAGAAAATGAATGAATGAACATAATATTTCAAAATGTGGGCCATTTCAGCAATTCGGGCAGGCAGGAGAGTAGTGTAGAAATAAATGTTAAATCTGTAGCCCTTGGGAAATTGAATCTTTGAAGAGAAAAATTAAGTTTGGAACCATTGTCACCTTTTTTGAAGGAATAACTTTCACATAAGGTGAAATCAGCTTGTAATTTGGTGCTGTAGCTGGTTAACAACAACATACATCTCCATTAATATTTGACTTCTGCAGGCGCTATCAGCCATCTGTGAAAATGATTAGCATACAATTTGTTTAAAGGCACATTGATGTGCTTTGCATATACTGAAAAATGGTGGTCCAGGCTAGAGTCATGAAGTGTTGGGTTACACGAGAGACTGCAACACAAGAGTGAAAAACAGATAAGACTTGCAAAGCTTGCATAAACACACACACACACACACGTTCTGTCTGATTTTAAAGACGTCAGAAACCTCAGAACCAACACCTACACACTGTTTGTTTACACGGTATTTGTAGACCAAATGTGAATGTTTTGTTTAGGTTTTTTGGTAGTTCATAACAAATTATGTTTTATATTATATGCAGTGCTCAGCATAATGGAGTACAGCCCATTTTGAAAATTAATATTTTTATCCATTTCTCAGTGAATATAGGCAATGTGTTTTGGTGCTTTTAAACAAAACAGATTTATTAAACAGACATATTTATTAAAATAATATTTTAGTCACCAAACATATTTAAAAATGGAAAGATAATACATTTAAATTCATGCAAAATATTGCAAAAATAAATGTTACAACCTACAAAATTTGACCAAAATTGTATATATTTTTTGTTTCTCTTGATTTTTGCTGTTTTTGAAAATGTTATTTAATATTTTTCCCTAACATATACCTTTGGGCTACTAATTTTAAAACCATTATTGTAAGTTATTGTTAGATAAGCTCAAGATTTGGCTTCAGTACTGACTAAACTAATGTATATGCACAATAATATAATATTGTAAAGCATCTTATAGAAAATATTAATTTAAATGAGAGATTTGTGAGGGGTGTACTCGTATATGCTGAGCACTGTGATTATTATGCATGCACCTTTAATAACTTTAAGCTGATATTATTGTGGAGTCATAAAAGCAGTAAGATACTCAAAATATTGTTTGTAAATATATATCTACATACAACATATTGATATAAATGCATGGGGATTGGCAGCACGGTGGCGCAGTGGGTAGCACAATCTCCTCACAGCAAGAAGGTCACTGGTTTGAGTCCTGTCTGGGTCCGTTGGCATTTCTGTGTGGAGTTTGCATGTTCTCCCCGTGTTGCCGTGGGTTTCCTCCGGGTGCTCCGGTTTCTCCCACAAGTCCAAAAACTATAGGTATAGGTATAAGCTATATGTGACTTGCAGGGCTCGAAATTAACTTTTTTACTTGGTAGCACCAGTGCTCCCAACTTCAAAAATTTAGGAGCACCAGAAAAGATTTAGCACCACTGCAAATTGTATATTAAGGGATTTATTGTATTTAAAAACAACATAAATCAGGACTAACAAAAATCAGAAACAACTATCTAACTAATGCTGTGATGACTTATTGATATCTGTGCAATAATTCCAAAATGAATGTCTAATAATTATAAAATAATAATGATGACGATGATGTCAATAATACTTACAATGAATAACATTTGTCATTATCATGCTGCCCTGAATGTGCTTGAATGCGAGTTATGTACTGTAAAAGGTCCTGCTGTTACTTTATGAAAAATACATTTATAGTTTGCATCAAACCAAATGAAGCATCGCAGTAAGAAATATTTATTTTGCACTATTGTTTTTATATGCATGTCAATTTAATAAATAATATTTCTGCTACGAAAAAAAACATAAGATTATAATAAATCTTTCAATCCAATGCTGAAAGCTGCAAAGCAGTCATCAGTAAATAAAAAAATAATCTACATCTCAAGAAAGAATGGACCAAAGAAAGTAGGAAAAGTGTCACTTCTACCACTCTTTAAAAGTATTGGTTTCGGTTTGTGTCATTTTAAATGCTCGGTCTCGTTATGAGCTGATTTTCATTTTTTTGTGTTTGTGGAATAAAGCAGGCGAGTCAGCCGACCCAATATAAGAGCAGGCAGAGCAGGATTCTCGCGATGACCACCGGCACAAATACCGTTCTTTGTTATGAGCCGCAGATTCAGTTTAAACTTAGTAAAGCCGAGCTTCTTTGGCGATGATGTGTACAGTGTTAGATTTTACATTTAGATTTTTACATTTAGCTGAACACGCAGTGAATGCAACGCATCGAGATTCGGGATTCGAGATTTCTCCGAAAACACTCGATTAATCTCGGCTGGTGCCCTTATAAGCTCCCTGTTATTTGACAGCGGAAAGCCTTGAGTGATTGACAGCTAATATGAACAAATATAGCGGCAGGGAAGACCGATTCAGCACGTTTTTAGAAAAAATCAAAACAAGTTGCACTACAACCATTATATGCAGTCGCACAAATGCTCCCAAATATATTATGAGTTCGCATAGATTACATTTCGGGCGCATATGCGACCAAAATGGTCGCAATTTTGAGCCCTGACTTGGGTAGGCGAAATTGTCCGTAGTGTATGTGTGTGAATGAGTGTGTACGGATGTTTCCCAGTGATGGGCTGCAGCTGGAAGGGCATCTGCTGCGTAAAAAATATGCTGGATAAGTTGGCGGTTCATTCCGCTGTGATGACCCCTGATTAATAAAGGGACTAAGCCGAAAAGAAAATGAATAATGCATGAGGATTGTATGTATTTAAAAATAATATTATATGTATATAAATAATTCATAACGAATTAATTAATTGTAGCCTACCGTTTTCACTACCTGACCCACATGGTCTTTGCTTTACCCATAACCAAACCATAAATAAATAAAGTTACACACAAACTAGCACCTGTCAATCACTTTTTTCCGATGGACTCTGGCATGAATAGGCAGAGTGATCTGTGTCCTTATAATGGCTTTTTCCCACAGCTGGTGGAGGAGACGAGAGTTGGTTTGGAGTTCACTGTAATTTGTATTGTGATTAATTATAACTTCCTTATTTTATTATTATTATGAGGAAATAATAACAAGTAAAAATGCTAGGGCTCGACCGTTTTGGCTGTTTTTATGAGACCTAAAAATATATTTGGAAGCATTTGTGCGAGTACATACATTTTTACTGTTTTCATTGCAAAATCCTCACCGCGTGCGCGGATTTAGGAGACATTTATGCAGAATACATCTTTGCACCTTAAAACGCCAAACGCAGCGCTCAGGAACAGATTAAAACAGTTGTCATGTGAATGTGAACTTGCTGAAGTAAAAAAAAGCCTGGAATGCTTGCCCCGCCTTTGTGCTCTTCCTATTGGCCCACTGCGCTAGAACTGATCACTCAGTCAATGCCTTCTGCCTTCACATGACAGGAGCTACAACCACGAAAATGTGAAGCGCTGAAGATGAGAAAATGAAATTAACACTGACAGATTTAGTTTTAGAAACCCTAACGTTACTAATAATGGCACATCTTATTAGTGATCATGTGCTGAATGTTAATCCACCATTTACACTTTTCAAGAGTGGATAAAAGACTTCCAGTGGCTTCAAGTCCGCTATAAAAATAACTAAACCCATTCACTGTAAAGTCTGTGGGACGGGGTTTGCAGGTAACAGCGTTTGCCACTGAATCTACACATTTTAAGCGCGAGAGGTACTGTATAATCCTTCATTTAATCCTCACGATTCTGTCAGCCGTGCAAGCGGCAGCTATTAGTAAAATTTAACACAGCTCATGAAAAGACAGTTATTGCTATTAAGATGGCATGCAAATAATAAGTTATATATCAATATACATGTGGGCCGTGAAGTTTATCAGCCATCGGCGATGGACGATGGCATCAACTATATATACATACAGTTAAAGGCAAAATTATTAGCCCTTATTATTATTTTTAAATATTCCCCAAGTGCTGTTGAATGAGAGAATGTTTCAATATTTTCATAATCACATAATAGTTAATAATAACCAATTTATTTCGTATTTACCATGATGGCGGTACATAATTTGACTTTGTTATTTTATTTTGTTAGTATTGAATGCAATTTAAAGGCTTGTTCTGTAGCCAATTTGAATAAGTACATTCTTAAAAGTGATAATAATAATAATAATAATATATATATATATATATATATATATATATATATATATATATATATATATATATATATATATATATATATATATATATATATATATATATATATGTATATGTTAGTGGTGGGTTGTTAACGCGAGACTCTTATCGAGCGATTTAAAAAAAAAAAAATATCACCGTTAATCTATTCTCAAAGTTGGGTTAGGAGCTGGGTCTATTCTACGCAAGCTATGATGACTTTCACCTTGATATTTTAGCGCGGATGTATACCTGACCAGTGAGCTGTCTGACAAAAAAAGTACCTTTCTGAATCAAATCAGCAGGATGCCCTTCTGGAACTTTCACTTACTTCGAAGACACTATTGACTACGCTTACATGGACATCTGTAGTCTAGTTATTTATCTTAATAGACAATAATATAATTAAGGTGTTTGAGTGAAGTGCTTTCATGTAAGAGTTTCATGTAATTTTGGGTGACTTTAACTGCAGTTCGGCAGTTTTACATTCACTCATGAACATTTCATTCATGCCCCCGTGACAAACTGGGGTATTAGACGCAAATGAGGAGTAAGGACTGGTGAGAGTGTTATGAAATTTAATAACGCACACCAAATGGAAAGAAAAAAACTTCTGCATTTCATGATGTGAGATAATGCCACTAATATGTGCATACTCTACGTGTCTTAATTCCATTTCTGTTTAGTTCAGTTATGAGTTTAGTCGGATTAAGGTCATCAAAAATCGCTGTTTGGAGCTTATATAGGTCTACAGTTCAACATTCATGTTTAACTGAATAAACAGTTAGTAAACACAAGTACATCTTATTGAACATCCTTTATTTTCATCACCAATTATCATAGTAGAACAGTTTCTCAAGCAGTTTGTGATGGATTTTTGAAACCGGAGATGAGCCCCTGGTCTAATGCGCCACCTGGCTTGAGAAACCCGTTCTCAAAGACTTACTTTTAGTCATTATTTGGGAAGCACACATGTTTTGAATGCCTTCGGCAGAATTCAAATGAGCCATTTTAATCTGGATTAATTCCAAGATTACAGTGAGATTAATCTAGAGTAAAATAATGTATCTATGCCCACCTATAATATATATATTAATAAATTAATTTTAGTCTAAATTAATTTTAGTCAAACTAATATAATTAAGACTTTCTTTAGAAAGAAAAAAATAATAGGAAACCCCATGAAAATGTTGTTGTTCTGCTAAACATCACTTGGGTAATTGGCTAAAAGAAATTTAAATATAAAATGCAATATCAAATTAAACTGTAAATGCAAAACCAATTAAGTAGAGCCAATAAATAATTAAATCAATACATTATTAGTGAAAACACAGTTGAAAACATCAAGTTTATTGTGAGTCACAGCATTGGCACAGACTGAGCGTAATCTCAGTGTCACAGAAGGACAATCGAAAACATCAGCCGTGACTCATTGACGTCCTGCAGAAACGGCCTACAGTTTCTGACGCAAGCAAAGTTTTGAGCAGCACTTTCCATTTAGGTGTGCAGTGTAATGCGAGAGGATGTGGTTTTGCTCTGCACTGATAGCATCTACAAGCAGAGTCTCTTTCTTTTCCTGTGCTCAAAGTCGAGCTGCAAAAGTAAAGCAGCAGGAGAGTGGGAGTTTCATCCTCTGTGCGCAAAACTTTCTCTCTGATGCTCATGTAGAGTCGCAGGACAGAGGTTTGTTGTGGCTTTCAACATTAAATAGTGAGGATACACAGAGGCGTTTGCATGTGAACGGATGTAAATTAGCTAGTGTCGCCCCCACCTTTTGAACGTAGACATTAAAATGACACATTCAACTTAAATGTGCCAAGTGCCTACTCAAAAGTGCCAATCTTCAATGTCTTTAAGGAGACAGATGTTAGATTGTAGCTGACGTTCAAAAAGTTTAATAAAACAAAAGTCATGAGCCAAAAATACAGTTAAAAACACTTAATATTGTCACTGCCTATTTTTAAGTCTAAATTAAAGACTCACTTATTTTCTAGGGCTTTTTGAAGCATAAGTCCTAATGAGGGGAATCAAAACGGTCTTGTTCTTAATCTTGTCACTGTGGTCAACTGTGGTAGCATCTTTTAATTAGGCAAAGAAATATATATATTTTTGCTCTTTTATGTCATACTTTCTATGCTCTCTCCTACTATGTGCCTATAACTGTTTTAGTTTTTAGTAATTTTTTAGTATGAATTTGCATGTTGATAACTTGATTTTAGCAATAATTAGCATGCTTTTAGCATTATTCTTCTATGAATTGGCATGTTGTTAGCATGTTTCTAGTATGAATTGCCCTGTTGCTGCCATGTTTCTTGTATGAACTAACATGTTAGCATATTAAGATGATTTTAGCATTAATTATCATGTATCTAGTATGAATTACCATGTTGCTACCATGTTTCTTGTATGAATTAACATGCTAGCATGTTTCTAGTATGAATTAGCATATTGTTAGCACAACTAGTATGAATTAACATGTTTCTAGTATGAATTAGCATATTTCAAGTATGAATTAAGATGATTTTAGCATTAATTATCATGTATCTAGTATGAATTACCATGTTGCTACCATGTTTCTTGTATGAATTAACATGCTAGCATGTTTCTAGTATGAATTAGCATATTGTTAGCACAACTAGTATGAATTAACATGTTTCTAGTATGAATTAGCATATTTCTAGTATGAATTAGCTTGTTTCTAGTATAAATTCACATGTTAGCATGTTTCTAGTATGAATTAGCATTTTGTTAGCATGTTTCTAGTATGAATTAACATGTTATTACTATATTTCTAGTATGATTTTGCTGTGTAAGCATATTTGTAGTATAAATTAGCATGTTGCTAACATGTTTCTTGTATGAATTAACATGCTAGCATGTTTCTAGTATGAAATAGCATGTTACCATTTTTTTTATTTGGATTACCATGTTGCTACCATGCTTCCAGTATAAATTAACATGTTAGCATGTTTCTAGTATGAATTAGCATGGTTCTAGTATAAATTCACGAGTTAGCATGTTTCTAGTATGAATTAGCATTTTTTTAGCATGTTTCTAGTATGAATTAACATGTTATTACTATATTTCTAGTATGATTTTGCCGTGTAAGCATATTTGTAGTATGAATTACCATGTTGCTACCATTTTTCTAGTATGAATTAATATGTAAGCATGTTTCTAGTATGAATTAGCATGTTAACATTTTTTGTATGAATTACCATGTTGCTACCATTCTTCCAGTATGAATTAACATGTTAGCATGTTTCTAGTATGAATTAGCATTTTGTTAGCATGTTTCTAGTATGAACTAGCATGTTATTACCATATTTCTAGTATGATTTAACATGTAAGCATATTTGTAGTATGAATTAGCATGTTGCTAGCATGTTTCTAGTATTAATTAGCATGTTGTCAATATTTTTAGTATGAGTTATGATGTTGCTAGCATGTTTCTCGTATGAATTAGCATGTTAACATTATTAGTGTGAGTTATGATGTTGCTAGCATGTTTCTCGTATGAATTAGCATGTTAACATTATTAGTGTGAGTTATGATGTTGCTAGCATGTTTCTCGTATGAATTAGCATGTTAACATTATTAGTGTGAGTTATGATGTTGCTAGCATGTTTCTCGTATGAATTAGCATGTTAACATTATTAGTGTGAGTTATGATGTTGCTAGCATGTTTCTCGTATGAATTAGCATGTTAACATTATTAGTGTGAGTTATGATGTTGCTAGCATGTTTCTCGTATGAATTAGCATGTTAACATTATTAGTTTGAGTTATGATGTTGCTAGCATGTTTCTCGTATGAATTAGCATGTTAACATTATTAGTGTGAGTTATGATGTTGCTAGCATGTTTCTCGTATGAATTAGCATGTTAACATTATTAGTGTGAGTTATGATGTTGCTAGCATGTTTCTAGTATGAATTAGCATGTTTTTAACATGTTTCTATTATGAATTAGCATGTTTATTGCATGAATTAGCATGTTGTTAAATAGATGTTATTTATAAAAGAACAACAGTATAGTCTGATGTTTCAGCTCTTATTATAGTTCTGCATTTAATTGTTGTTTTCTGGTCTCAGTCGACTTGCAGATCTGGGAGTCTGAAGCGAAGGTTTACAGGGATAAAAGCACACCTGTGAGTACTGCAGATTATTAGCAGAGCAGAAATCAATAATGGTGTTCAGATGTTTATTGTAAGCTGTTCTGCCGTCAGAATCTGCTGTTTGTGGAGATTCCCCCGTATCGGGACACAAACATCTACCGGCCAGTAAAAGTCAACTTTCATGTGCTGAACGGGAAGAAGAAATGCAGCCAGTCCCAAAACTTCACCTACACTCCTCTCTCAGGTGAAAACTGCACTCACTTTAGCAGTCACAGGGTGTCCGCGGGGTCTTAAAAAGTCTTAAAATGTCTTACATTTTAGGCCTTAAAAAGTCTTGATTCACTAAAATATTGTTGTAGCGCTTAAATTGTTTAACACAGCTCTTAATTAAAGCTATAGACAGTTCGGGATGACAATAATCCATCTCAAAACTTTTTAAATAGATTGAATTTTCTTACTGCAAAAAGATATTTAGACAATTGTTAAACATTTTTACAGCAAATTTTCCAAATTAGACTTCCTAATCAAGGAAAGAAAACTAAAGCAACACATCCCTTTACATGATCTTCCATTAATACAGGAAGTATTACAAAAGTAACTGGGCCATTAGAAAAAGCCTTAGTGTTTAGCCCATAGACTGTAAAAGATATGGACAAAGTATCCGTGACGTCACCCATAGGTTTCTGAACACTGCAAAAGAAGCTACTAGTAGGCGCGGCCAACCGTCGCCATTTTGTTAGCGCGTCATCGCACTAAATGCGGGATACCAAACAAGGACAAAGAGGCGGAGAGGGAGCGGAGGTACAGATGCATGCTGGATTCTCGGCATTTTGCTTAGACAGACTTTTTACTTTGGGAGAACGCTTAATACTTCATTACCCGTGACTCGATTGTGTTCTGACCACATGTGCTTGGTTGTACACTATATCAATAAAGTGTTTAGACTTTTAAAAACACTGTTCTAACACATTGAGCCACTAAACATTGTTCATATGACGTTTATCTACAGGAGGAAAACGCGAATGACTTCCAAACACTTCAGATATAGTCTGTGTTAGTAAATGCAAGGCTATTGATGAAATCCAGGCATAACACTGTATGACAATGTTTCAGATGACTGTTTTATAGCCTACAGCTAATCAATCTGTCAGATTCTGGAGTGCATTACAGCTCTAAAGAACATTATAAATCATAAATGATCTTAAAACAAATACATTCATAGATATGGTATATAAGTATAGACTTTCACTCACCTGGGAAATGGAGGCAACTTGAACGGTTTGTAAGCACAATTAAGTGCACACAGCATGCCATATCATCTGATAATTGCAGGAAAATATTCCAAAAGGCAAATGACTGTGTAAAGCCACATTAACCAAAACAAAAATACGATGTGTATGCCGAGTTCAGCGGCTAATCAGCCGGAATCAGCTGAAGTGACGAGACAGCGACCAGCGAGGGATAGCTGTCACTCAAGTGGCCACGCCCTTAATTATGCAGACTTAATATAACTTAATAAAAACGAAACGGATGAGTTATAAAAAAATTCACCCCCTTACAGTTGTCATGAAGGGTAATCATAGCTATATGCACCAAAGCCATCTTTTGTACCAGGCTGTAAACATGTTTTTATCAGCTGTAAAAATGAGCAACTTACCAATGCAGTCAGAAAGCACTTGGACTTCCTGGAGCCAGCCCTCCAAGGCGAGTCGATGAATTGCAGTTTTAGTTACTTCCGTATTGGCTTCCCGAGGGAGAGCGGGAGGTTGCCGCTTGGTTTAGCCCTGTATAAGTCTAAAATTTCATTCATAATGGTCTTAAAGGGGCTTAAAAGTCTTAAATTTAACTTGAAGAAACCTGCAGAAACCCTGAGTCAACAATCTAGAATGAATCATCTCAGTTGAACAAGAAATAATCTACAAGAAAATAAATGTGCCAAACTCAGTTGTCAGATTTATTTCATTGTTCTATTCATCACAATAACCTGACAAAACTCACATACAAAATTGAAAACAAAATCATTTCGCAAACGGATAAATAAAAACAGTTCTTTGTCTGTCTAAATGATTGAAAGTCTTTATGTAGTGTGTAATGTATTCGTGTTTTGTGCAATTAAATGTATAATGTTTACATAGAGATACCGATAGCAAACCTATTTGTCAAATTTCTATTTCAAATTTAGCCGATTCGAATGTTATCACTCGAATGAATGGGCGTTATTAGTGGTTATCATCTGATAGTTATAAGCCAGGAAGGCTTCGTTCACAGTGCGAGGCTTAGTGCTCAAATCTGATTTTTTCTCAGATCTAATTTTTTTGCCTCGCTGTTCACACTGTTGTTATAAATGTGGCCAATATCAGATTTGCAGTGTGAACAGATCATGGTCGTAAACTGACCCGCATGCGCAAATTATGCACACAATGTGTATACTGTATGAAGCACGTTGTCAGATTATGCTTAATATGATTATTGCCCTTTTCACAGACAACCGTGGTGTATTACATGAACTGTAAACGGTTGTTCTGCTACTACTAATGTGTATTTCGGCATTTGAAACCTAAAATAAGTCCCTCGTGATTGAAAACACTGATCATTTGTGATTTATGACAACCGCGGCACGCGTCTGTCTGACCACCGGTGTAGTGAACTCATCAAGGGTTAATGAGCAGCCACAGATTGAACTGTGATGGCGGAGTTGGTTTATCTTCGTTTGCAGTTATTTTATTTTACTTCGTTATAAACAACAGACACGTGCAGATGGGGGGTTTGGGTGCTTGAGCTCCTGCCCTTTATTCGCTCTGAGATAATGTTCGTCCTTAAAATTAAAGTGTCTCCTCCTTTGTGCACGGATCCCCTTTCCGCAACACCCCCGACGCTCTTTAGCATCGTGATCATCCCGTGCCCCGATCGTTAACCAGAGTGGTTAACAACCCAGGTAGCAAAGGTAGCAAAGGATTCTGGCCCAGATTTGGCGTAAAGACGGCACAGCAGGCATTCATCCAGCTCTGCCATACAGCATGTGGGCCAAACATGGCCCAGGTTTGGCAGTGGTGGCACCGTCTTTAAGGTGGCATGCAAGACATGGGCCAGATGTCAAATGCAGTATTTGGCCCAGATGTTAAAAATTGATATGTGGGCCACGTAAGTTTGACCTATCATGACCCACTTTTAAAATGCATTTAAATTATTTTTTGAGTAAAGAAATATTTTGATGCACAAAGTCATTTTCATCTTCCTGTTTGCATCTTCTGATGCCTTAATTTTAATCCAGGAAACAACCAGATTTATTAATCTATTGTTTCCTGTATGTTGCAAAATAACTAAATTAAACCTACATTACATATATTTTAACCAAATTATTATTTTACAAATTATATTATTATTAACCATTACTAACCATTACATTATAAACGCACCTAAAGCGCAATGCTTCATGGGTTTAATGCATGGCTTACATTTATGATTTACAATTTATCAATTATCAAGTCGTGATGCACCAAATATGGCTTCCAGATAATGGCCAAACATGGCCCATTGCTGGCCCAGTTCAGGTCGAATTATGGGTTATTAACTTGGCCAATACTAGGCCCAGATATAGTCCAAGTTTGGCCCTTATATGGAAGCCAGACTTGGTCCAGTCATGTACCGTAATTCACTGCGGCATGTGGGCCAAGCAAAAGCTCATTGTGTGGGCCAGATCTGGGCCAAAGAAATTTTGCTATGTGGGAAGCACCAGTTTTGCCTTCAAAATCTTTTTCAAAATGAACAACCAACTTTCTGTGGTAAAGTAATCGCCCTGTGTGTTATTCTACTATGCTGCAGAGGTGTAGATGATGTTTGCAGCACAGAATGATGACGCATGTCGCTCGAAGATTATGTAAAAGTCACATTATATCCGACACAACCGTTTACACTGCGGTCGCATTGCAAAACATCAGATCTGTGTCAGATTTAAGACTACATATGAAAGTGGCACAAATCTGAAGTGAGAAGATCAGATTCCATGCGATTTGGGCTGTTCATACTGTCAAGACCTGAGTCACATATGGGCCAAAAGATCAGATTCGGGCCACATTTGCCTGCAGTGTGAACGTAGCCTAAGTGCCTTCTGCTCCTACTAGTAGGCTCAGAAGACCAGCCATCCACAAGGTTAATCAGCTATAGATCACATACGGCTGCAGCCGGAGATTAACGAGAAATATTTATATTATTTATAAAATTATTCATTAATGAATCAATTCAGTTGACCAAATTCAGTTGTCAGATTTATTTCATTGTTCTATTCATCACAATAACCTGACAAGTAATACACAAAATTTAAAACAAAATCAATTCGCAAACTGATGAATAAAAAAAAACAGTACTTTGTCTGTCTAACTGAGTGAATGTCTTTATGGGGTGTGTAATGTATTCATGTTTTGCACAAGTAAACGAATAATGTTTACATAGAAATTTGACAAATGGGTTTGCTATCTGTATCTCTATTTCAAATTTAGCCGATTCAAATGTCATCACTCGATTGAATGGGCGTTATCAGTGGTTATCAGCTGATAGATATGGGCCAGTAGGGGTTTTCTCCACCTTCAAGTAGGCTCAGAAGGCTGTTATCATCCATCCACATGGTTAATCAGCTATAGATCACATACGGCTGCGCCTGGAAGTTAAGGAGAATTATTTATATTATTTATTAAATTTCCCATAATTGTCTTTTATTAACGCCTACCCTTAACCTAACCGTCACAATAATGTAAAATTATTCTCTATTAGTATAGCTGATTAACCATGTAAATAGATGATAACAGCCTTCTGAGCCTACTAGTAGGTGCAGAAGGCCCCTACTGGCCCATATCTATCAGCTGATAACCAATGATAACACCCATTCAATCGAGTGATAACATGCGAAGCGGATGGCTCAAAATCCACTAAAACTATTACCACCAACTCACAAAATCCCAAATAATCCATAAAACAGGCAGTCAAATTAAAGGTGCTGTATGTAAGTTTTTGACTCTTCTAAAGCATAAAAATACAATAATATGTGTGCAGATATTTAAGAAACATCCCAAGTGAACATACTTGTTTAACTGACAAACAATGCTGAAGTCAGATATTCTGCTTTGAAAATGTTTTTTTTCCGTGCCGGAACGATGTCTTTGTTTAGGTAATTTTCACATGCACATGCCAGTTTAACCAATTATAATTCAGCACCCCGGGTTGCCTTGTTGGAAAACAGCATATTTCATTCATTCATTCATTCATTCATTCATTCAGAAAGACTCTGAAAGCATGCGTCCATGAGCGAAATGCTACAGTGTAGTGGAAAGTATCAGATGTCAAAATGAGACAGATTCAGTTCCACATGACGTTAATTAGCAAATTACATAAATATTAGGAACGTGAGCAGGTTACATCGCGTGTCCTAACAACACGCTGTGACGAGATTGTTATGAGTGATGAGCCATTTGGCTGTTTGCACCACAAAACACGGCAGAAATTTAAATACAGCCTTTCAGAAGCACAGAATATGCACTCACTCACAAAACGGTAAGGTTTAGAATCTATTTAATACATGTTAACCCTCTTTAACATCATTAAAGGAGAAGTAAACTTTCTGCTTTCAGTATATGGTAATACACGTCATGTAAAATGCATTCAAACTCGCATTGTTAGCATTTAGCACTGAATAAAGCACACAAGGCTTACCTGAGGTGATCTGTCATAGGTTTCTGTTGTTCAGCTGTGAGAAATAGAAGCCGCTTCTAATAAATCAATTCGAGGTGTTGGTTAGAACCAAAACTCCTTTTAATATGGAGAATATTCCCTCAATCGCGTGTCGTTGCTTTTATTTAGAACACAGTTTAAAATCCCTCAAACTGGCAACCCGGCGTACCTTTATTATGATTCAGGACTGCAATACCTAGTTCAACCACTGGGTGTCAAACTTACATACTGCACCTTTAAATAAAATGGACAAAAATAGACAATATCATTCATTCATTTTCTTTTCAACTTAGTCCCTTTATTAATCTGGGGTCGCCACAGCGGAATGAACCACCAGCTTATCCAGCATATGTTTTATGCAGCGGATGCCCTTCCAGCTCTAACCTATCACTGGGAAACACCCATACACTCTCATTCACACACATACACTACGGACAATTTAGCTTACCCAATTCACCTATACCATGTGTCTTTGGACTTGCAAATTCAACACAGAAATGCCAACAAAATGACCCAGCCGGGACTCGAACCAGCTACCTTCTTGCTGTAAGGCTATTGTGCTACCCACTGCGCCACCGTGTCGCCCAAATAGACAATATTTTTTATATTTAAATTAAATGATTATCTTGAGGGTGGTTCATTCCGCTGTGACGACCCCTGATAAATCACGGACTAAGCTGAAGAAAAATGAATGAATAAATGATTATCTTGAAAAAAAAAACATACATTTCATTGAACGTCCCGTGCATACTGTGTTTTGAGCCTTACACTCTTTTTTTCTGTGATAAATATGTCAATATTGACATATGTGACATTTATGTCTCTGGACCACAAAACAAGTCTAATTTTTCACGGGTATATTTTTGGCAATAGCTAAAAAAAATATTGTATGAGTCAAAATTCTACATTTTTCTTAAATGCCAAAAAACCGTAGAATCTGAAAATCCTTCATTCATTTATTTTCCTTCAGCTTAGACCCTTCATTTATCAGGGGTTGCCACAGAGGAATGAACCACCAACTATTCCAGCATATGTTTTGCACAGTGGATGCCCTTCCAGCTGCAACCCAGTACTGGGAAACCAACACACACACGCACCCCCCCCCAACACACACACACACGCACTACGGCCAATTTAGTTTATTTAATTCACCTATAGCGCATGTTTTTGGACTGTGGGGGAAACCGGAGCACCCGGAGGAAACCCACGCCAACATGGGGAGAACATGCAAACCACACAGAAACACCAACTGGCCCAGCCGGGACTCGAACCAGCGATCTTCTTGCTGTGAGGCAATTTGTTTTGATTAAAAAGATGCAGTTTAGGACTTAACTAGTTCAACTGTATTTATTTTTTGTGTCCTCACGTTCCAGATTTTCAATTAGTTTAATCTCTGTTAAATATTGTCTGATCCTAACAAACCAAACATCAGTGGAAAGCTTATTTATTCAGCTTTTATGTGATGTATAATTCTTGATTTCAAGAAAAAGCCACTTATTATTTGGCTTTGTGGTCCAGAGTGACATTTATTGATTTATATTTGATGTACATTTGAAGTCAAAATTATTCGCCCTCCTGTGGGTTTTTTCCCCCCAAATATTTCCCAAATGATGTTTAACAGAGAAAGGAATTTTTCACAGTATTTCCTATATTTGTTTTTTCTGGAGAAAGTCTTATTTGTTTTATTTCAGCTGAAATAAAAGCAGTTTTAATTTTTTAAATAACCATTTTATGGTCAATATTATTAGCCCCCTTAAGTAATATTGTTTTTGCGATTTGCATTCAAAACAAACCACTGTTATACAATGACTTGCCTAATTACTCTAACTAGCCTAATTAACCTAGTTAAGCCTTTAAATGTCACTTTAAGCTGAATACTAGTATCTTGAAAAATATCTAGTCAAATATTATTTACTGTCATCATGGCAAAGATAAAATAAATCAGTTATTAGAGATGAGTTATTAAAACTATTATGTTTAGAAATGTGTTGAGAAAAATCTTCTCTCTGTTAAACAGAAATTGGGGAAAAAAATAAACGGGGGGGCTAATAAATCAGAGGCTTAATAATTCTAACTTCAACTGTGTATTTCCTCTCCAGTTCCTCAGATTAAAGCGGAGCCTCTTGAAGATTACCATTATGCACAGTTAGGCTGTGGTGTGTCTCCCATCATAGGTGTTTCTCCTCCAGCTTGCCGTCTCACAGACGGTTACATGATGCCCACTGGACTGCCATACCAGCACCCCCAATCTGCCATGTATCCCGCCGTCCCACAGCACCACCTGGAGCCCATCCACCACTACCAGGTGGCATCCATCCTCTCCACCTCTCCAGCTCACGCTTCATGCATGGGGACGACACACAGCTCTGCTCCTGTGTTTGTGTCCAGCACCTACCAGCACAGTAGAGGAAATGACAGCATCCAATCATCCGCCTCCATGTTTTCAACCCTGGATGTGTCCGAGCTGTGCTCCGCCGCGGCTCATCAGAAACCGTATGTAGCAGCAGGACGATCTCCACCCGCCCGCAGCCTCCTGCCCACGCAGCACCACCGACACCCCAGTCCTGTGAGGGTCAAGCAGGAGAACCTGGACCAGGCCTACCTGGATGACGGTTTGTAAACAATCATCATGTTATAGTTGGGGATAGTTCAGACAAAAATGACAGAGTACAGTAGGGTCGTCAAAAGTATTGAGTTCGGTATTAATCGGTACTGAAGTTTTAAAAACATCCATTATGGGATGTGTAAAAATATATAACACAATATTCATTCTGTTTCCACTGCAGCATGACTTTATACTCTATACTGGACATTATTTCTGTTAAGTGACAAGACTTTTGTCTAAGCAAAGTCAGACCTTACTCATTCATTCATTCATTCATTCATTTTCTTTTCGGCTTAGTCCCTTTATTAATCCGGGGCCACAGCGGAACGAATCGCCAACTTATCCAGCACGTGTTTTACGCAGCGGATGCCCTTCCAGCCGCAAACCATCTCTGGGAAAGTCAGACCTTACTGTCCTAATTACATTATTAAAAATCAAGACATGATCATATTTATTTTGATAAAATGAGCGTAATCTAGAGGCCTTTGCCTTTCAAATAAGCCACTTCTGATACCAAATGATCAACTAGAAGTCCAGTCATTATGTGTTGTTCCTAACTCGAATAGGTGACAAGACTTTTGTCAGGTAGTGTAATGTTTTTGAAGGTAAAACTATGCATATGTGGTTCTGTGGTGCGGTGGGAATTTAAACAGTGTCTTGACTGCCCAAAATATGCAGGAAATCTGTGGCAATTTGTGGAAATCAAGCCCAAAAAAACATGATTTTTGCTTGATTTTGCGTTAAATTTAGCGACTGTGGAATTCTGAAATCTTTGCGGGTCTGATTGAAGACGTTTATTAGCTGAATCCGTGGTTCTAGTTGATTGGTCACCCTTTTTCGAGATTAAAATCTCACTTTAAGCGAACACGTTTCTCTTTATTTTTATTTTACAGCTTGTTTAAATGTTTTGTTTATAATGAGGACGAATATTGAATTTATGCAGTTGAAGAAAAAATTATTAGCTTATTTATTTACGAATGCTGTTTAATGGAGGAAAGGTTTTTTAACGTAATAATTTGCATTATAAACAATGAAAAAAAAAATTCCTTTAGGTGGCTAATAATACTGACCATAGCAGTTTTTCACAGTATGTCTGATAATATTGTTTCTTCTGGAGAAAGTCTTATTTGTTTTATTTCAGCTAGAATAAAAGCAGTTTTTAATTTTTTAAAACCATTTTAAGGTCAATATGATTAGCCCCCTTAAAGAGCTTCAATTACACATTAAAAGGGTCATATTTTGGTTTTAAGGGTCTCCAACAACAGGCTGATATCTATGCAAGGTCAAAAAACACTTTCATTGTCTTATAATATGCATTTATTTTTACCTAATTATCCCAGCGACTCCCATATGATTCGTTTAGCGATTCATTTGTTCCCAAACCCCTCCTTAGTGCGAAGCTAATCTGCGCTGATTGGACCGATGACAGCCTGTTGTGATTGGTCGACAGCGTTCAGGGCGATACAGAGTGAAATGCCCAGCACAGCTTA
Source organism: Danio kyathit (assembly GCA_903798195.1). NCBI lineage: Eukaryota > Metazoa > Chordata > Actinopteri > Cypriniformes > Danionidae > Danio > Danio kyathit. Next base: position 66,978,361 of record LR812524.1, on the reverse strand, counting down.
TCAACAATATTCAAGTAGTCAGAGTGTATGGGCACTATCATACACCCGGCGAAAGGCGCGACGCAATTGTTGTATGCTAGTTTCAGCTTGACGCAAGTGTGGTTTTGACGTTTTTCACCACGCTGTTTAAATAGCAAATGCATTTGCACTCATATGTGCGCCCAAAGGTGTTCTGGTCTAAAAAAAGGAGCTGTGTTGAGGCGCATTGCTGGCGCGTTGCTATTTTAAGGATCTCAAATAGACTGTTCAATAGACCAGCTAAGAGGAGGTCTAAAGTCCAGTGCAGAGCGCGTTAGTTGTGCGCCTCCTTTAAACATTGCTTAATACACACAGGATGTACAGCAATATGTAAATATCTTTACAGATAAAAAAGAATTAAAGGATTAAAATATTACAAAAATTATAACTTTCTACATAAATTTAAAAACCACTGCCTTCATGTCTTCTTCATCTCGGGGGGCTTTTTCAGTTTATTCATGACCATTTGATTTTCATTCATTCATTTTCTTGTCGGCTTAGTCCCTATATTAGCGGAATGAACTGCCAACTTATCCAGCACGATTTTACGCAGCGGATGCCCTTCCAGCCGCAGCCCATCTCTGGGAAACATCCACACACACTCATTCACACTCATACACTACGGACAAATTAGCCTACCCAATTCACCTGTACTGCATGTCTTTGGACTGTGGGGGAAACCGGAGGACCCGGAGGAAACCCACGCGAATGCAGGGAGAACATGCAAACTCCACACAGAAACGCCAACTGACCCAACCGAGGCTCGAACCAGCGATCTTCTTGCTGTGAGGCGACAGCGCTACATACTGCGCCACTGCGTCTGCAATTTATGCAAAAAAAAAAGGTTTTTCTTTCTTAGAATTTCCTTTTCTTTCTAGTCCAAATATATTCATTTCAAAGTGAAAACAAGATTATTTTACTTACCCCACTGGCAGATTATTTATCTTATTTTAAGGAAAAACTCTTAATTTTGCCTTATTTAATCTGACTTTTAAAATAAATAAGACAATGTTTTTACTTAATCTAAGAATTAGATATTTGGACTAGAAACGAGGCAAATGATTTTTTTATGATTTTTTTTTTTTCATTGTGATTATTCAATGTCTGTACCTGAATACTGTTTAACTCTTCAGAAAACCGACAAATAGCTCAAACCATCTTGTGAAACTGTATTCATAACGCAATATTTATTGCAGAAAAAAAATAAAATATCGCAATATCAGATTTTTCCAATATCGTGCATGTATACATTTTTTTCATCAAATAACACTTTCTCCAGAAGAAAAATATAATAGGAAATACTCTGAATATTAGATTATTTTAAATGGTAAAAATATTAAATGAATACTTTTTTTCTCAACGAATCTGAGGCCAAAAACTGAGTAACATTAATTTATTTTTCTTTGGCTTAGTCCCTTTATTCATCAGGGGTTGCCACAGCGGAATGAACCGCCAACTTATCCAGCATATGTTTTACGCAGCGGATGGGGAACACCTATACACACACACACACACACACACACATATACACTTGGGCCAATTTAGTTTATTCAATTCACCTATAGTGCATGTGTTTGGACTGGGGGAAATCGGAGTACTCGGAGGAAACCCGCGCCAACACAGGGAGAACATGCAAACTCCACACAGAAATGTCAATTTTTTTTTGTTGTTAAATAATATCTTAGGTCTGTTGACATGAAAATGATATACTAAAAACAGAAAGATGTTTAGCCTTCTTGAAAAGTTTTGCGTATACACAGCTTTGTGGATCCCTGTTCGTACAGACCTCTATAAAATAGTTTGCAGACACAGAAAGATATACGTTTTACAAGTGTGCGCTGAAACTGTCATCATGTAAATAACCAGTCAAGATGCATCAAAAGTGTTTTCAGTTGAAAAGAGCATGCTGTTGGCTTGAGTGTGTGTGTGTGTGTGTGTGTGCTGTTGTAGACCCAGTGTTTAGTGTTGTCTAATGTATGCCACTCTTATCAGACGGCTCTATATGGGTCAGTGCCTTCACTCCTGTTAAATATTGAGCTCCAGCAGAACTAAAACACACACGCAGGGACAAACAGGACACGCTATCGATCCTTCAGGAAAGCGTTCAACCACAAAAGCGCTCGCAAATCAGCTGCTTTTGTTGCTTGTTCACATATTGTAATATCAGACCACAGCTGTCGATGTGTTTTTATTTGCGGTGGCTCGTGTGGGCATCACACCAACGCTTCAGCTTCTATTTCAGTCTGATTATACCTGTAAACGCTTCCCCCCCTGTGTCCCCTCATCTAATTTTAGACTGCAAAGTTTCCATTTTTAGCCCACAGACGCTCTCAGCAGAACAACAGGAAGCTGAAACACATTAGAGAGTGTTTTCTGGCTCTCTGCTGCCTGCTGCTGGAGGATTTCGCTCACTTCACATCTGTGTGTGATGATAAAACCTCAAATAAAAGTCTATGGACTCTTTTCACAAGACGCGTTTAACATCTTAACTACTTGAAAATGTTTTAAAATTGAATTTAAATAAAATTAAAAAATTATAAAAAAAATATTTATAAAGCTGTACTTTGCATTATATCATTTTAGCATCAAATTACAATAAAACTAATTACCACTTTAATTCTATTTTTGTACCCCTTCCCCTTGGCCCAGTGTTGCCAGACGTACGATAATTATCGTATTTGTACGATAATTTTGACCTCTGTACGATCAATAATGAAACAAAATCTTATAATGTACGATAATTTCAGAATTTTTTGGCATTTAAAGGGCACCTAGGTTACCCCTTTTTCCAGATTTAATATAAGTCTTTGGTGTCTCCAGAATGTGTCTGTAAAGTTTCAGCTCAAAACACCCATCAGATTTTTTTATTACACCTTGAGAAGTTTGTATTTTGTAGCATTTAGCATCAGCTAGCAGTTTTTGTGTACTGCGCCTTTAAGGCTAGTCCTTCACGCCCACCGTTTCCACGTGCCTGTCAGCAGCTACCTCAGCTGCGTCAGACAACAGACAAACAAGAAGGAATAAGATCTCACGTAACGTTTGTGAGAAAAACTACAGTAAGAATCTTACCAATGAGTATTTGATGCATGTTGTGGAGTTGCAAGGATGAGTCACACACAATGTCGTTACAAAGTTCACGCACACACACAAATACACACACACACGCACACATAGCGCGGACATGTACACACATACTGTTTTTGCACGCAAATGTGACAGGATACAGGTTAATATCCACTGCTGTATGGATATCTGTTATGTCAATGTACAAAAAAAACCTGATTGAACGTCCACAAACCGGGATTGAAGCGTCTTTTATAATTGTTCTGACATGCGGCTGTGTTGAAGTAAATCTGAAGTAAATCGCTGTAATTTATTACAAACATGCACTGTTTTAAAACATTTTAAACTTGTAAAGCTCACTCTTGATCACATTTGATGATGACTGATGATCACAGAGAACTGAACAGGTCTTTTATTTACGGTTGCTTAGTTTGTGCACGTCCTGTTGGTATGATTGTACACGTTACTACGGAGACATGTTAATACGCAGATGTCAATCAATTCGGTGGGCGCGGGGACCACACTCCTACGTCAAGTTGCGGTCGGTCTCAAAACCGCTCCAATTGGTCCACCGTTTTTATGTTGTTAAATTGAAATAAAGGACTGGGTGTGTTTATATCACCCCAATATGACGGTCTATACACTACACCTACACATATGTCTGTCCAAACAGCTTGAAAAGTAGATTTTTCACCATAGGTGCTCTTTAAAATGAGTTTCATTGTAATCTTAGGGCTTCTATAGACATTTTTCTTAAAACGCAAAATTACCCATTATGCTTCGCATGTATGCGCAAGGAGAATGCTAAGAACTTCCGGTCGGCAGCTGATGCGTGTAAACAGTCCCATTCAGACAGCTTTGAGTTGAAAGTTTACTCTATTTTACTTGTTTTTAATGTCTTTGAACTAATACTGTTGTCGATCAGCGCCACCTCCTGGACTGATCATTTAAAAAAAAATGTGATCTAATGGGATGGAAAACAACTGCTGCGAGTCATTTACCCTTACCATCAGACTGCATTTTTGTGTGGTTTTAATGGAGCCTCGCCATCGCTAAAGTCAAGTTTCTGACTTTTCTCAAATATATAACCAAGCTCAACAAATGTAATTCACCAAAATGTTTGACACACACAGACGTCCTGTCCCACTGACACATTGAATGAAAATAAAGAGGCGTTTTGAAATGACAGAAAAACACATAGCATGGTAAATACTACACAACACAAACTATATATGACGTGTGCTGGTGTTGTAGTGGTGTCCTGTTTCTTAGGGGTACATTTTGAAGCCCTTCCCCTTCACACTGTTTCAAGGGCCAAGTGGATGGAGTGCAAAAAACAGAATTGGGATTGGGCCTATAGGCGTACTGCACACTTTTCTGGAAACACAAGCAGATCCTCAAGTCAGGTTGGAGCAAAACTGTGCAGAGCTGCGGCCCTCCAGGAATCCAGTTTGACACCTATCCTTTTGAGGGAGAGTAGATGTTCATGTTTTGGTGAACTATCCCTTCAAGACTTGTCTATAATCCTCAGTAAATGTTGGTGAAAGTGAACAGGTTTTAGGAGAGAACTCAGCTTAACTTCAAATATTTTGTAAGTGAACAGCACAAGACTTGTTTTTTTTTGAGGCACAAACTGAAGTTTATTTTGCATTGTAATACCGAGTAACCATGGGTGGCATGGTGGCTTATTGGTTAGCACGGTCGCCTCACAGCAAGAAGGTCACTGGTTCGAATCCCAGCTGGGCCAGTTTGCATTTCTGTGTGGAGCTTGCATGTTCTCCCCGTGTTGGTGTGGGTTTCCTCCGGGTGCTCCGGTTTCCCCCAGTCCAAACTAGGCATGGGCCGGTATAAGATTCTGACGGTATGATAACCTTGGGTAAAAATATCACGGTATTATGATTACTGCTCTAAAATCTGTTCTTTTTAAATGTCTGGGTTAAAAACAAAAACTTTTTTCCCTTTTGAACACAATATATTTTATTTTGAGAAACATTTAAAGGTGCTGTATGTAAGTTTTTGACTCTTCTAAAGCATAAAAATACCATAATATGTGTGCAGATATTTAAGAAACATCCCAAGTGAACATACTTGTTTAACTGAAAAACAATGCTGAAGTCAGATATTCTGCTTTGAAAATGGGTTTTCCGTGCCGGAACGCTGTCTTTGTTTAGATAAATTTCATATGCACGATGCCAGTTTAGCCAATTATATGTCAGCACCCCGGGTTGCCTTGTTGGAAAACAGTGTATTTCATTCATTCATTCAGAAAGACTCTGAAAGCGTGCGTCCGTGACCAAAAAGAACAGTATGGGAGACAGATTCAGTTCCACATGAGGTTATTAATTAGCAAATTACATAAATATTACGAACTTAAACATTAGGTGAGCAGGTTACATTGTAACCGCGTGTCCTAACAACATGCTGTGACGAGAGAGGCAGTGATCAGCTATTTGGCTGTTTGCACCAGACGAGACACGGCAGAAATGTAAATACAGCCTTTCAGAAGCACAGAATATGCACTCGCTCACGAAACGGTAAGGTTTAGAATCTATTTAATACATGTTAACCCACTTTAACATCAATGTAGATGCTGAATCACTCATATGTGTTTAGTTCTAAAGTTCAATTTCAGACGGTTTATTGTATTTTCAAGATCTGAGGTGAACTTTCTGCTTTCAGTATATGGCAACAAATGCCATGTAAAATGCATTCAAACTCGCATTGTTAGCATTTAGCACAGAATAAAGCACACAAGGCTTACCTGAGGTGATCTAGCTGTCATAGGTTTCTGTTGTTCAGCTGTGAGAAATAGAAGCCATTTTTAATATATCAATTCGAGGTGTTGGTTAGGACAAAAACTCCTTTTAATATGGAAAATATTCCCTCTATCGCGTGTCGTTGCTTTTATTTAGAACACAGTTTAAATCACTCGCTCCTGTACACAATCTGGCATCCCAGCGTACTTTTATTATGATCCAGGAGTGCAATACCTAGTTCAACCACTGGGTGTCAAACTTACATACTGCACCTTTAAAATATTTTGGACGAGTAAATATGTCAGGCTGAATTAATTGACTGTCTTCATTTGTTTCAAAATCAATTTTTTTTTGCAATTTAAAACGGCATCTTTAGATATATTTTCTGCTGAAGATACTGTTGTCCTAAAAAAAAAACCGTGAACATACCTTGAAAACGATTATCGTCCCATGCCTAGTCCAAACACATGCGCTATAGGGGAATTGGATGAACTAAATCGGCCGCAGTGTGTATGGGTGTTTCCCAGTACTGGGTTGTGGTTGGAAGGGCATTCGCTGTGAAAAACATATGCTGGAATAGTTGGCGGTTCATTCCCCTGTGGGGACCCCTGATGAATAACATGACTAATGCCGAATGAATGAGTAACCATTACTAATGATGTGTTTTATTCCTCTTGCAGTGAACGCTGTTATAAGAAAGGACCTTGTGCATAAAACTAATCTCTGATGTCTGAAGACAGATGTTCCGTCCTGAAGATGATGTTACGGTACTGATATCTATTTAAATCTGCTTGGTTTTCCATATCTATGATTTGTACACAAAAAGATGATTTGAGTAAGATCACCTTTGACAATATCAGTTTTTTTTAATGTATATAAATATGTATTTTCTCAAATCATGTTTTTAATCAAATATTGCCTTGTTTGACATATTTATAAGTGATTTGCTTTATGTTGAAAATGGAATGTAATGATAAAATATTTGATGTACACATTTAACATCTGATGAAGGTTTGACCCTTTTATAATTGTTATTGATATTTTTTTCAGCGTATAAAGTGATGATTTAACACTCCTTGTACTGTTTAAAATGCAGATTAGTTTATAGAAAATATTCGAGACGTTTCATAATTACAAATTCACTTCTTTAAATAAAATCATGATTATGTTGTCGTGGGCTCATTTATTGCTCATGTTTCTCCGCTAATACTGTTCATCTTCAAACCTCACACTTTAAAATAAAGTTGATTCATTCGTATTTCAGCATTTACTAATGTGTTGTTAAAATGCAGAGGTGTTTATTAAGCAATACTGAATGACTAGATCTTCATTAATGTTAACCAAGATCAATAAAATCTGTAATAAATGTATTAGCAATTGATAATGGGTATTTGATTATAAAGTAAGATGTTTAATGACAATGATTACGTAAGATCCTCATGAATTAAATATTTTATTTTATAGCTTATTGGACACATAACAATTTATTCATTACGAGTCAAATTAGTCACATTTGGAGTTTTTATAGTGATTCTTAATAATGTAAAATAAATGAATGTGTAGTAACACTAGTTTAAGCAACATTAGTACTGATGAAGTATCATCTGTTACATCCCTAAATCCACCCAATAACTGGTACCCAATCCCTTACTAATAATAAGCAGCTAATTAGTAGTTTATTGAGCTAGAAGTCTTAGTTCATGGTTTATTAATATTAAGAAATTACATTTTAAGCAGATAAAACACATGAACAAATTTCAGCTGTACTAAACTAAGAATCATCACTTTTATAAGGGTCATGAAACCCCCCTCTTTCAGTTCAAGTCTACCTCAGACTTTTTTCAAAAAATGCTCTATGATGGGCGTGGAGCTCTGCGAGCTGAGGGAGGAGTGGGCGTGGCCGGCACAGAAGGGGAGCAAACAACTGTCAGTTGGCTCACAAAATCAGACTAAAAAATAAGACACAAAACACGAGACGATGCAAGATTTTAGAGTTTACGGAGTTAAAATGTAAAGAAAACAGTAAGTTATTTAATGCCCTGCTACATATACGATTCGTAATATCATATAATATATACACATAAGCGGCGACCTCTGAAATAGAGACTAAGCTGAAGATAAATGAATAAATATACACATAAGCACAATTTGTTCTATCATTATAAAGATAATCGTGTTTATATAAAGATTATAAACGAGGAGGACTTCTCTCCTCAATCGCCGGGTCTGAATGCAAACACAGTAGCAGTGCAGCAGGTGTCCTATCTCAACAATTAACCCTGCCGGTAATCTGGAGGATTTTAAACATGACAGGGTTTCTGCAGATATCATAATGTCAAATTTAAGACCTTTTTAAGACCTTTAAGTATTAAATTTAAGACCTATATATCACAATATATAAAAAAAAAAGCGAGAGAAATTGCAAAATCACAAAATTAGTGGTAAAATAAATGTATTTAAATTGAACTGTACTAAAGACAGGTCAGATGGACCACTGAACTACAAAAAAAAAAAAACATCTTAAAGCTGATTTATACTTTTACTGGCGCCGCATCGCACACCTCCGCTGACTGTGCGCACCTCACGAAACAGACGAGGCTTTTATACTTGATGCGTTCGCCATTGGGATATTCTTTAAAACAGGGGCCGGTCAAAAGAAATCCACCATAAAGTCAGACGAATAAACAGAGATGTAGTACGTTTCTGGAACTACATCATATCATTAATATCATTCGAGATTTTAAAACAAATTATTTTTTATAATTTATTATAATGATTATAAAGATTTTTATAACCATTCAAGATTTTGTTAAATCAAACTTTGATGCGTCACTTGCTTTTGTTCATATCTCGGACAGTTCTACCTATTAAAGTTAAATATCAATGACAAGAGAAAATGGGTTGCTCTACAATTATATATTTTATGATGGTAAGAATAAAAGCAAAAAAAAAACTTACTAAAAATACTCATTTTTTATTTTTATTTTGGCCACTCAACAATTCACACATTACTGTCTGGCTAGTTTCTGTCCTATAAAGGCGAAAAAGGCAATAATGGTCCAACATTCCTGACCATTATCAGAATTTGGGCATCAGTATATTGTAAACTGGCAGGTTCATATATTATTTTCCAGTTATCAAAGACATCATTAGTCACTTAATTTTAGTTTGTAGCTATTAACCACCTGGGTCTCCACTATTGCCATGGCATCTTTTCTTTTTTGTTTTAACAAACTTATCCCTCAGGTTTTTCCAAACGTTTACAAAAACTTTCCTCCTTTTCCACGGCTGTTGCAATTTCTAGCCAAGAAATCTGTTCACGCCGCCAGCCGAAATCATGTCGCGCGCACCGAAAGCGAACCTCCGCAAACACAGCGATGACGTCACATTCGCCCGCCGCTCTGGGCCCAATAACCGAAAGCTGATTGGCTGTTGCATGCTGGTCTCATTTGTAGTTTTAATACCGCAAATTACATTAGGACTAGTGAAGTTAAGGACTACAACAGCACGAAAAACAAGCAACAACAAAAAGAATTTAAATGAGCATTAGATGTAGCGTTAAATGGACATCGGAAAAATAAGACCTGTGCAAAAATATTTAAGACCTACAACAGCGAATTGAAGACTTTTTAAGGCCTAAAATTTCTATTTTTAAATTTTAGACTTTTTAAGACCCCGCGGAAACCCTGCATGAACGAATACGGCAGTACAGATATAGGCGATGTGTCTGAATGGTAACGAACTCAACTGATAAAAGACACAGTCTGCAGCTGCAGCTTGGCAGGTCTGCCTTGCCCTCGGAAAGCGTGTGCTGTCATGAATAATTAAGAAGCAGGGTCTTCTCATAGGATAAGAAAACTCAGCTATAATTAATTAGAAAGCGACATGTCATCACTGGACAGGCAGATTCGCGCTTCGATTTCGATCCCACCCCCGAAATGATTTTAAACCCGGAAGATGAAATTAGCTGACAAAAAGCTCAAAATGATCCAGTTTTCCCCACAATTAAAGCTAACAGGTGCTAACGTTTTCGGTCCTGGAGAGCCGGTGTCCTGCTGACTTTAGCTCCAACTTGCTTCAAGACACCTGCCTGGAAGTTTCTAGTATATCTAGTGAGAGCTTGATTAGCTGGTTCAGGTGTGTTTGATTAGGGTTTGAGGTAAACTCTCCAGGACACCGATCCTCCAGGACCGAGTGTGGACACCTCTGTCTTAACCGATGCACAACACACACAAATCTGATAAAATCTCAAAAAAAAGTACTCCAGGGTGTCTTGAACCTTTAAATAATAATTAAAAAAGACACAGAAACAATCACAAATGAATGCTTTATTTAAAAAAAGTAATCAAAAAATAACCTCAAAGAATACACAAAAACAAACAATACAGCATATAACTTGAAAATCAGTTTGAAGTGCATGGACACATCTAAAGCACAGGCCTCAAACGGGATTCCTGGAGGGCCGCAGCTCTGCACAGTTTTGCTCCAACCCTAATCAAACACAGCTCAGCCAACTAATCAAGCTGCTCAAGACTACTAGACCAGGGCAGTCCAACATTAGGCTGTTTCTCAATATGCGTTCTTCAGCAATCTTGCGTACTCCTGAGTTGAAGGTGGTTGGAGCTGTGACCCTGCAGACATTGAGTTTGAGACCACTAAACAGTATTCAGATGTTATAATAGCTGAAGAGTAACTCGGTCAATCTAGATGTTATAACACAGGGGTGTCAAACTCAGCTCCTGGAGGGCCGCAGCTCTGCAGTTTAGTTACAGCCCTGCTTCAACACACTTACCTGCAGGTTTCAAACAAGCCTGAAGGACTCAATTAGTTTGATCAGGTGTGTTTAATTAGGGTTGGAACTAAACCGTGCAGAGCTCAGGAACTGAGTTTGAGACCATTGATCTAAACAGTATTCAGATGTTTAATACAGGGGTGTCTAAACTCGGTCCTGGAGGGCCGGTGTCCTGCCTATTTTAGTTCCAACCCCAATAAACACACCTGAACCAGCTAATCAAGCTCTTTCAAGGTATACTAGACTTCCAGGCAGGTGTGTTGGAGGAAGTTAGAGCTAAACTACACAGGAGACCAGCCCTCCAGGACTGAGTTTGCACACTCCTGGTATAAAAGCTGAAGAGTAACTCGGTCAATCCAGATGTTATAATGCAGGAGTGTCAAAGTCAGTTCCTGGAGGGCTACAGCTCTGCACAGTTTAATTGCATTCTGCTTCAACACACGTACCTGCAGGTTTCAAACAAGCCTGAAGGACTCAATTAGTTTAATCCGCTTGGAGCTAAACTGCAGAGCTGCGGCCCTCCAGGAACTGAGTCAGACTCCCGTTTATATAACGTGCTGGATTCCACACAGGTGTCAATCAGATGCTGCAGTGAATCTTCACACATTCACAAACTCCTGGAACTATCTCTTCTTCTTGCTCTCCTTTTTCATCTTCTGGCGGATCTGTTGAACGGGCGGCTTTGCTTTCCGGTTCTGATCAGAGCTGCGAGTGTCGGCCGGATCTGACGTCTCTACTGGCTGAGAGAGAAAAACATTCATCATTTCTCCCATGTAGATTAATCAGACAACTCATAGGCTTGGGTTAAAGTGTTAAAAAAACTCATAAAGAGAGTTTACTTAAAAAATGTTCTTTCTTCTGATGAACACCAAGGAAGAGGTTTTGCAAAATGTTGGGGATAAAAATAGGCATGGACTTCATTTTTGTTGTTCCTAATGCTTATGTCAGTGGCTGATTTCTTCAGAATATCTTGTTTTGTGTTCAACATAAGAGACTCATAATTGTTTAAAAAAAAAAAAAAGGTGAGTAAATGGAGAGTAAATTAGTATTTTTGGGTGAACTGTCCCTTTAAGAATTGTGAAATTTCTGTACTGATCAAACATGCAGGCACTGAACACTGGATAAGAGCTCAAAACAATCGCTTGTATGACAATAATAAACCACTCCAAAAGAAAAGTGCATTTTTCACCAGATTTTAAACGTGTTATGTGAGTGTTTGTTTGTGTAATATATATACATACACACACAGTTGAAACCAGAAGTTTACATACACTGTATAAAAAGGCACATAACCACTAACTGTGACTAAACTTTTTCTCTTTTAGGTAAGTTAGGATTATCACATTAGTTTCTGTTATGCTTAATAGCAGAATAATGAGAGAGATATTTGAGAAATTGTTATAACTTTTCTTGAAAGTCAAGTTTACATACAATAAGATTATTATGCCTCTGAAAAAGCTCAGATGATGGTGTCAAGGTTTTGGAAGTTTTCGAACAAGCCAGAATCAACAAAAAAGCCAGATTACAATGTGCTAAATTACACTGGGAAAAAAGACAAATGTTTGGAGACATGTCCTGTGGTCTGATGGAACTAAGATTGAACTGTTTGGCCATAATGACCAGTGTTACATTTGGAGGACAAAGGGGAAAGCTTACAAGCTTAGGAACACCATCCCAACTGTGAAGTATGGGGGCGGCAGCATCATGTTGTGGGGCTGTTTTGCTGCAGGAGGGACTGGTCTACTTCACAGCATAGATGGCATCATGAAGAAAGAACATTATGTAGAAATACTGAAGCAACATCTCAAGACATCAGCCAGGAAATTAAAACTTGGCCAAAAATGGGTCTTCCAAACAGACCATGACCCTAAGCATACTGCCAAATTAGTTAAAATGTGCTTTAAGGACAGCAGAGTGAATGTTTTGGAGTGGCCATCACAAAGCCCTGAGTTCAATCTATAGAAAATTTGTGGGTAGAGTTGAAAAAGCTTGTGCGAGCAAGACAGCCTACAAATCTGACTCAGTTACACCAATTCTGTCAGGAGGAATGGGCCAAAATTCCTGCAAACTATTGTGAGAAGCTTGTGGAAGGATACCCAAAACATTTGACCAAAAGTTACACAGTTTAAAAGCAAAGCTAAAAAATACCAAGTAGGTATGCTCCGATCAGGATTTTTGCAGCCGATACCAAGTACCGATTCTTTGTGATGGTGATCGGCCAATACTGAGTACCGACTCTGATGCTTCAAGCTTTATAATAGGCTACATGAAGCACATTTTCCCCCTAAGTATGATAATTAAGTGGAGATCTTGCCTTACACCTCAGAGAATAAATGAAGAATGTTGCATATAATCCCTCAAACATGTCTCTTATAACCATTCATTGTGGACATGTCATGGTCAGAAGCAACTTTACAGAAAATAATAGATAAAACAGATACAAAAAAATGGTAAGAAAAACAACTAACAAAGCAATTTGGAAACATTGCAAATGATGGAAGAAGAATTCGACATGTCTCAATCAAGAAAAAGTACATATTTGATGCATAAGATGATAAAATGCACATCTATAAATATATATATTTGTTTATTGCAGTAAGTATATTACAAAAAGGTATATTATGAAATATTCATTCATTCATTCATTTTCTTGTCGGCTTTGTCCCTTGCGGGGTCGCCACAGTGGAATGAACCACCAACTTATCCAGCACGATTTTACGCAGCGGATGCCCTTCCAGCCGCAACCCATCTCTGGGAATTTTACACACACACACATTCACACTCATACACTACAGACAATTTAGCCTACCCAATTCACCTGTACTGCATGTCTTTGGACTGTGGGGGAAACCGGAGCACCCGGAGGAAACCCACGCGAACGCAGGGAGAACATGCAAACTCCACACAGAAACGCCAACTGACCCAGCCCAGCCGAGGTTCGAACCTGCGACCCAGCGACGTTCTTGCTGTGAGGCAACAGCACTACCTACTGCGCCACTGCGTTGCCCATGAAATATTCAATTAAAACATTTTTTTTTTTAAAGTTTTTAATTGTATTTCAGCCAGGTTTTAGTAAACTTGCAATATTGTCAAAAACACAGAACTCTCAGTTCTTATATATGTAAAAAGGTCTAAACACATGCAACACTCCAACTAGCATGTCTGGTTCCTCTGCATATAAACTCGTAAACAGACACCTGTGATCGGTTCATGAGATCGGCTAGATTGGCGAGTACCGATCGAGTCATAAAATGTGATTATCGGCCGATACCGATCTCTGGCCGATCGATCGGAGCATCCCTACTACCAAGGAAATGTATGTAAACTTTTGACTGTCCAGAAATTAATAAAAAAATCTCAAAAAAAAAATTCTCTCATTATTCTGGCATTAAGCAAATGTAAATCATTTAGATAATCCTAACAGACCTAAAATAGTAAATGTTAGTTTGATTTTTGTGAGGTAACGCAAAAACTTAAAATATATTTTCCTATCACTGTTTTTTTTTCTCCCACCCAGTTTTTTTCTCACCATCACGTCCCTTCCAGGGGCCTCATGTACAAAGACTTGCGCTGAATTCATACTAAAACATTGCGTACGGACAAAGCTGTAAATGTGCGTACGCAGTAAAAAATCAGATGTATGAAACACTGTGTACATGGAATCCCACGCATACTCTCTTTGTACATCTACATCTGAATTAACGTGAAACTGAGCGCACGTGCACAAGCGCAAAACCCCTCCCTGCCTTCTCCCCCGTATGATTATGGTAATGACTCCACTTTGCCAAAACCAAATGAAAAAGCAATGGCAAAAGCAAGCAAGAAGAGAAACTTGAATTGAATTGGAAATTGAATTGAAAATGAATTGGAGGTGCTCCTATGGGAGGTAGACCGGAGCAAAACTGTGTTATTTGCAAGTTTGTCCTCCGGAATTAGATTGGATTCAACTTTATTGTCATTACACATGTACAAGTACAAGGAAACGAAATGCAGTTTAGGTCTAACCAGGAGTGCAATAGCAGCAAGTGCAGGATACAGGTATAAGTTATAAAGTGCAGTTATAGAAAAACTATGGTGATATTTACAAATGGATGTACTATGAACATTATATACAGGTTTTATTAGCTATGAACAGAGATTTACAATAGATGGATATATGTACATGTTGCTATTAATAATCAGAAGTGTGCAGATAGATAAACAATTACAAATGTATATGTACAGTGTGTGTGTACATAATTACAAATGTGCAGTGGGGATGTACAGTTCAAATAAATGAATCAGTGCAATGTAGTGCAATGAATATGTGCAATTTTTAGATGTGCAAATATTAATTAGTGCAGTGATTATGAGGAGTATAAGGTATGAGGAGAGTGGGGGGGTGTATCAGGGGGGCAAAAGAGAATAATAACAAAAGAAAAAAATAGAGTGGGAGAGTTTAGTTGACGCGGTTAACACAGTGGGGTTTGAACATCACACTGTGAGTGAATTAAAAAAGAAATGGTCTAATGTAAAGGTGCAGGTTAAGAGGAGAACAGCGGTCAAAGTGTGGACCGAACAGGGGATGCTGAACTAACACCCTTTGAGGAGAGAGTTGCCTCAATTGTGGGCGACACTTTACTGTCTGGAGTAGTATCCGTGTCTGTGGGAGACACAGATGTATTAGAGGAACACTTTGTTAGGGCGGTATAGCAGCACCCCTCCGCTCCTATCAAGGCAGCGCCCCCGGCATTTCAGCTGCCCAATTGGCCGCTCTACAACTGACCGAGTGCCTGTCACCTTGGAGCCTCATCCCAACCATGCTGTTTGTGAGGATGAATTAATCATGGGTTGACCAAGGCCACCTTGCTACAATATTTGTTAAGCGCATTTGAGCATCACATATTATTTGCACATTTATTGAATGGAAATGTTTCCGATTCACGTATGCAAATTCGTCTTCAGATGGCGCCTTTATAGTAATGTGTGTGCAGACGATCGCTCCGATTACATTTGGAAAACCGGCGATCGCTGCAAATTGCGCTTTAATGTTTGGCTGGTCAACTGCGTGGTATGGAAACCTTATATACCTGCAAGACGTGCAGATGATCCCGTCCCAAACAGCTGCCATTGCACGGCTCAAAGATACCTTGTAGTGTGCAATTTAACACAATTACCTCTAGGAGTCGCCAATGGAAATAAAACAAACACACACAAGAAATACACGTACGCCAGACATGAATTTGGCGTGGACCAACGCACATTCTCACGTTAATTTCATCGTTAGTAAATCCAAACGTGAGCGTGAAATCTGGCGTACGCAAAGTATTTGTGCATACGCAGCATAGATTTAAGAGGCCCCAGGTCTCTGTAAATTTCTAACTCATATAAGATTTTTTTTAACGGCCCAGCAGAAAAAAATAATAATTTTTACTTGACCCATCAAAAAGAACAGATGCTCAGATGCTATAGTTCTATACATGCTATTTTTGTCAACATAAAACTTAAAAAAAATTCTTTAAAAAAAGCTCTTAAAAACCGTAAGCTACATGTATGCACAACAGACTTATAATATTAGTAATAAAATAAAAATTTGCTAAAAGTTTTGTATTATTGGATGTGTTGGAGTGATTGGGTAGCTTAACATAAACGAAGGAAAATTAAGACCAGTTTAAAATGATTTAATACAAATAAGACAATAATTTAGTGAATTTGGGACTTTTTAAGGCCTAAAATTTAGTTTTTTTAATTGACTTCTTTAAGACCCGTGTCCACCCTGATAATACACTTTACAACAGTATAGTTCAAAAACACCACAGTATTTTTTTGATGCGGGTTTAATTACGGTCAGATCTGTGACTGTATGTTGTCCTCACCTGTTCGTGGCCCTTGGATGTGGGTATAAT
This sequence comes from Danio kyathit, assembly GCA_903798195.1. Taxonomy (NCBI): domain Eukaryota; kingdom Metazoa; phylum Chordata; class Actinopteri; order Cypriniformes; family Danionidae; genus Danio; species Danio kyathit. The sequence continues at coordinate 66,961,847 of LR812524.1, read as the reverse complement.
TACAGCTAGAATACAAATGAGTTGAAAAATGGCCCCTAGAAATAATCCATAACGCAGGAGACTCTCGAAGAAAGTGGGTTCAGGAACCTCCGGAGGAGAAAGATCCAGATCAGCGGACATGATGAAGAGCGCCTGCTGGAAAACACGCATAATCACAACACCAAGGTACAAAGAAATAATAAAAATATATATAGTATTGTTGCGTGTGGCGTTCACTCCTGCCCTTAATTATTACTTTCAATTGATCTTGTTTGTCTTTTTCCCCTTTTCAGTTTTCTATTGGTTGATTTGGTGGCGTCAGGCCTTTAAAGCAGACGGAAGTGGAATTCTAGAGATCCCTCATTCCTCCACGCCACCACAGTTTTGACGGCTTTATTGTTGTGTTCTCCTTTATGCTTTCCTTTAAATATTTGTTTGGAGTGGGGAGCTCCAACCTGCTTTAGGTTTGTTTGGTTGTTATTTATTATGTTGTTTGGCTCCCCATCTCTTGTCATTTTGGATTGCTTTGCTGGTTATGTTATGTTAATAAATAATTTAGCTGGAGCACTTTGGCCGTTGTTTATTTATGTTACGTTGTCTTTGATTCACGAGTCGTACTTAACTTAGGGACCGTAACATAATTGGGGGCTCGTCCGCTTCTCTTGTTTCACTTTGTTCTCTTCTGATACCAAATTTTTTTTGACTTTATGGAACGATAGAATATTATACTGTAATTACGGATTTATTACTGTCGTCAGGGTCAAATGTAAGCACTTTCCAGGTGCATTTTCAATCTTTTCCAGCACTTGAAAAAAAGTGGGGTAAAATACACATCGTCACCTTGGAATTTTAAGGTTCTATCTGACATTTTTGTCAAAATTGAGTTATTGACATATTCTTATTAATTGACAACTTATTTACATTATGGGATGTTTTTTTTTATAAGTTGTTTACATTTTAAGACTTTTTATTTAAAAAACAAATGTTAGACACACACTGTTTGCTATGGAAGGCAAAAACTTTGAAGCTCAATACCTCAAAATCATTCAGAACGCAGATACAACCTTATAATTCCAAGGTGACGATATACATACACTCAAAATATTACATTTATTTTTAGTTCAAACTATTAAGTTAAAATGAGCTGAAACAACACAATTCTTGAGGTTTTTCTGGGGACAACTTAATTGTTTATGTTCAATCTACTTAAATTTGTTAAAAAAAAATAAGTGAACTTAATTCCTTTATGTTGCACAAACACAAATCAATTGTGTGGAACCCAGCAGGTTTTAGAGTGTACTTCATCATATTATATCAGACGCTATTAGTTACTGTATTCTATACTGTAGTACAGTATGGTATTCTAAGGAAAGGTTTGACCATGGCCCCTAACCTAACACTGTCATTCACTCGGTTAAATGACTGAGGTAAAGTTGGTTTTATATATCCGCACATTCGTTCAGTGACAACTCTGACAGCTCTCCCTATATTGTTTTGCATGGTACTTTGAATATTCGGTCTGAAAATGCATGCAAGTATGACTTCAAAACAACATCAGCACTATTTAATTCACTGTAAACAATGTTGTATTTTGATAATCATTGCCTGCTAATTAGGCATGGGACGATAACCGTTTTCAAGGTATACCGGGGTTTGGAAAAGTCAAGGTTATCATACCGCCAAAATTTTCTCTAATACCGTTCCTAAGGTATGTGTAAGATTTTTTTATTTACATTTTTTTTTAACAACAGCATCTCCAGCAGAAAAGATATCCAAAGATGCCATTTTAAATTGTAAATAAATCTGTGTTTTTGAAACTAATGAAGACAGCAGAGGTCAATGATTCATTTTCATTATTTAGCCTGGCACGTTTACTGCTCCTAAATATTATAAATGTTTCTCAAAATAAAATATATTGTGTTCAAAGGGGAAAAAACGTTTAGTTTTTTACCCAGACATTTAAAAAGAATATATTTTAGAGCAGTAATCACAATACCGTGATACCGTGATATTTTTATCCAAGGTAATCATACCGTCAGAATCTTATACCGGCCCATGCCTACTGCTAATATGATTTCCCTGTTTAGAATTTGCAAATAATTCTCTCCTGAATTTACATTATTAAGGAGAAAGTCTGAATGTGTGAGAGCAATTCCAGCGTTATGGATGTGACATTTGCAGTAAAATCTTAATAAACTCACGTAGAAAGTATATCGTCACCTTGGAATTATAGAATAAGGTTCTATCTGCGTTCTGAATGATTTTGAGATATTGAGCTTTAAAGTTTTTACATTCCATAGCAAACAGTGTGTGTGTAACATTTGTTTTTTAAATAATAATGCAAATAAGTTGCCATTTAATAAGAATATGTCAATAACTCAATTTTGACAAAAATGTCAGATAGAACCTTATAATTCTAAGGTGACGAAATGTTAACATTAAACTGAAACATCTGTTTATTTTTTCCAAAACAACTAATCACAAAGTTGTGGCAGAAGAAAAATATCAATCTGTAAACCTATTTTATATTTTAAATGAGGGAAATTAACATGCGAATGTGACGAAAAAAGTCTGTGAGTTTACAGTACACAACATACTTTGTAGAAATTCTGTGAATTAAACTGCACAACCCAAAGTAAATTATGTTAATCAAAAGGATAAGAGTTGGCTCACTATAGAACAAAAATGATTGATTTTATTTTATTTGACATTTTGTGCATTTATGAGGAAAAAGCTCCGTTATGGATGTGACGTCTCTCCGTTATGGATGTGACGGATGTGAAATTGGCACTTGTGTGGTTTTGGTAATCAAATATAATTGTTTGAAAACATTGACAGAGACATTGTAGAATATTTTTAAAGTACTGTAAAATACTTGCTTACACACACAAAAGAAAAAACGCAGAAACGGTTTCGATATTTTGGCAAAAACATGGCAAGGTTGACATTTGCATGAAATTGCTCGTGAATATAAAGTCAACTTTACCTCAATAATAAGAGGTGATTTCGGAAGAGATGGGTTTGTAGTTGTTGATTGAAGGACAGTGAATCAGCAGTTCATGTGGGAATGTGAAGATCATTCACCAGTGAGGAACAGTGAATGAAAAGGTTTTGGAAAGTGACTTATTGTTGATATGTGTGACAATGGACCACAAAACTAGTCAGAAGTATAGGGTGGGACATTTATATGGATACACCTTAATAAATTACATAGACAATTGTCTTCAGATGACCCCAAAGATAAAAGTCTAAGGGGGTCAGATCGGGAGACCAGGCCATTCAACTGGCCCACGACGACCAATCCACTTTTCAGGAAACTGTATTCAGAAAACCATTCCCATTTTATTAAGGTGTATCCATATAAATGGCCCACCCTGTATACACTCTTGGAAAATTGTAGATAGTAAAATCATATTAGCAGCCAATGACTTTTTAGAATTTGCAAATAATACTTTTCTGAAATTATATTATTAAGTGGCTGCTAATATGTCTTTACTATTTAGAATTTGCAAATAATGCTTTTCTGAAACTATATTATTAAGCAGCCAGAAATTCTGAATGAGCAAATATAAAATCAACTTTACCTCAATTCTTAAATGTGGTTTACTGAAATATGTCATCTTTCATCTTAAATGCATATTTAATTTGATTTTTAAAGGACACCGATAAGAAAGGCAGATCGCACAGAGTTTACATTAAGCAAAGAGATGTATGGTATTTTATTTACCTAGTTAATTATTATTAGCTATTTAGTAAAATGCATTATTATGAAAGCAACATTTAGATTTTCAAGCAGTTTCAAGACACTTTATCAAAAATTTAAGCACTTATCTAACCTTGAGAAAACTGGTTTATAATTCAAGCATTTTCAAGGATTTCCAGAACCCGTAAAAACCCTGTGTAGTATTAGTATTAGCATAAATACCAGTAAACAAGAGCAAAACTAGCACTATTAATGATAACATAACGGAGGGGTCTCTGCGGGTATAAATCACACACCAAATCAAACCACTTACCTGTATGTTTAAAACACAGGCTCTGTCGTGTTGTTTAAAATGAAAAGTCGTCTCCTAAAACTGCAGAATGCCTCCGTTTGTTGTCAGATTCAGGATAAACACGTCTGCGCTTTGTTTCATGTGTTTGAGATTCTGGTCTAAGGGTTTATTTGGCTTTACTGCCTCCTGCTGCACCGGAGAAAAAAAACAACGGTTTAAGCGATAGAACTGTCAGATATACGACGGGTACATTGTAATAATCATTACATTTTAATTCTGTAACCGAAATGTGATGTATCATGTATCCAGTTTGTCCTTTTATGATCAGAACATCTACTTAGATTGCGAGCGTCACATAGCATAGCATGCGAGTGTCACATAGCTTTGTCACATAGCAACTGTTACTTACCTCAGCGCTGAACAGGATGGACCAATCACAATGACTTAAATTGTAACCGCTATTGTAACCTGAAAGTTCGTCGCTGGAAAATGATTTGATTGAATTAAAAATACAATTTATATACGTTTTATATACATATTATACAGAACCATTTATATTAAGTATTTATATAGCATACAGATTTTCATTCATGTTTCATCCATGAATCTAAATTTGCCAGGTAGTAAACAATTCACTTAAAGGCGATTTCACCTGAGTAGAGACAAATATTTGTATTTTATGCAAGTCCATCAGGCAATAAAAAAGGTCATTTTTATAACTACACAGGTTTTTAGTCAGTGAATTAGATACTATTGAGGTAAGGTTAGGCGCAATCGTTCATTTTTGAACTTGTGACAATCCCCCAGCCAACATGTCCACGTGGGCCCCACATGGGATTTTCCTGGGCTTTGTAGGTGTCAACTGGGCTCAGAGTGGGCATTTTGTTGGGCTGAATATGGGCCCCAGCTTGAAAAAGGTTGTGGGTATCAGTTAGGCAGCCCACATACTATATTTGTGGGTCCTAAATGGGCCACATATGGGCAAAATTAGACAGTATTTTTTTTTTTTTTTTTTTTTTTTTGCAGCGTGTTTGCTTTTGTACAATTATAATAACAGCCCAACCAGTTTTTAAATAAAATGTTAAGTATTTCAGTCAAATAGACAAATAAAAACACTACTGTACCTCACCAAAGATTATTATTCATAATTTGAAGGTTGTAGTAACTTCACAGAGACCAGACCAACTTACTACAGGCGATATTTTGTCATAACCACCCTTACTGTACATACAGTAGTCAAATAGACAAATAAAAACACTACTGTACCTCACCAAAGATTGTTATTCATATTTTGAAGGTTGTAGTAACTTCACAGAGACCAGACCAACTTACTACAGGCGATATTTTGTCAAAACCACCCTTACTGTACATACAGTAGTCAAATAGACAAATTAAAACACTACTGTACCTCACCAAAGATTTTTATTCATATTTTGAAGGTTGTAGTAACTTTATAGAGACCAGACCAACTTACTACAGGCGATATTTTGTCAAAACCATCCTTACTGTACATACAGTAGTCAAATAGACAAATAAAAACACTACTGTACCTCACCAAAGATTCTTATTCATATTTTGAAGGTTGTAGAACTTCATGGAGACCAGACCAACTTACTACAGGCGATATTTTGTCAAAACCACCCTTACTGTACATACAGTAGTCAAATAGACAAATTAAAACACTACTGTACCTCACCAAAGATTTTTATTCATATTTTGAAGGTTGTAGTAACTTTATAGAGACCAGACCAACTTACTACAGGCGATATTTTGTCAAAACCATCCTTACTGTACATACAGTAGTCAAATAGACAAATAAAAACACTACTGTACCTCACCAAAGATTTTTATTCATATTTTGAAGGTTGTAGTAACTTTATAGAGACCAGACCAACTTACTACAGGCGATATTTTGTCATAACCATCCTTACTGTACATACAGTAGTCAAATAGACAAATAAAAACACTACTGTACCTCACCAAAGATTGTTATTCATATTTTGAAGGTTGTAGTAACTTCACAGAGACCAAACCAACTTACTACAGGCGATATTTTGTCAAAACCACCCTTACTGTACATACAGTAGTCAAATAGACAAATAAAAACACTACTGTACCTCACCAAAGATTTTTATTCATATTTTGAAGGTTGTAGTAACTTCACAGAGACCAGACCAACTTACTACAGGCGATATTTTGTCAAAACCACCCTTACTGTACATACAGTAGTCAAATAGACAAATAAAAACACTACTGTACCTCACCAAAGATTTTTATTCATATTTTGAAGGTTGTAGTAACTTTATAGAGACCAGACCAACTTACTACAGGCGATATTTTGTCAAAACCACCCTTACTGTACATACAGTAGTCAAATAGACAAATAAAAACACTACTGTACCTCACCAAAGATTATTATTCATATTTTGAAGGTTGTAGTAACTTTATAGAGACCAGACCAACTTACTACAGGCGATATTTTGTCAAAACCACCCTTACTGTACATACAGTAGTCAAATAGACAAATAAAAACACTACTGTACCTCACCAAAGATTTTTATTCATATTTTGAAGGTTGTAGAACTTCATGGAGACCAGACCAACTTACTACAGGCGATATTTTGTCAAAACCATCCTTACTGTACATACAGTAGTCAAATACACAGATAAAAACACTACTGTACCTCACCAAAGATTGTTATTCATATTTTGAAGGTTGTAGTAACTTCACAGAGACCAGACCAACTTACTACAGGCGATATTTTGTCAAAACCATCCTTACTGTACATACAGTAGTCAAATAGACAAATAAAAACACTACTGTACCTCACCAAAGATTGTTATTCATATTTAGAAGGTTGTAGTAACTTTATAGAGACCAGACCAACTTACTACAGGCGATATTTTGTCAAAACCACCCTTACTGTACATACAGTAGTCAAATAGACAAATAAAAACACTACTGTACCTCACCAAAGATTTTTATTCATATTTTGAAGGTTGTAGTAACTTCACAGAGACCAGACCAACTTACTACAGGCGATATTTTGTCAAAACCATCCTTACTGTACATAAAGTAGTCAAATAGACAAATAAAAACACTACTCTTTTTTTTAAAATCAAATCACTTTTATTGTCACATCATCAGCAGCACGTGTGCTATGATGAGTGAAAAGCTTAGGTGCTGGCTCCAGACAGTGCAAAATACAGACAGTGTAAATACAACTACAGTGCAAAATACAGACAGTGCAAAATACAGACAGTGCAAAATACAGACAGTGCAAAATACAGACAGTGCAATATACAGACAGTGCAAAAATACAGACAGTGCAATATACAGACTGTGCAAAAATACAGACAGTGCAGGATACAGACTGTGCAAAAATACAGACAGTGCAATATACAGACTGTGCAAAAATACAGACAGTGCAATATACAGACAGTGCAAAAATACAGACAGTGCAGGATACAGACAGTGCAGTATACAACAACATACTCACAAAAAAACAAGACACTGTAAAATTGGCAATGTTGACAGCGATACGTAGGCAGTATTGTTTTAAGTATGGATTTGTTAAAGTGCAGTGCATGCTACATCTTGACGGTGTGCAGTGCGGGGTATGGAAGAGTTTGTGTGGGGTGTGTTAAGTGTTCATCAGCCTGATAGTCTGAGGGAAGAAACTTTCCTTCAGTCGGCTGGTGCGTGACCGGATGCTGCGGAACCTTCTGCCTGAGGGTAGCAGAGAGAAAAGTCTATGGCTTGGGTGGCTGGAGTCGCTGATGATTCTCTTGGCTTTCCTCATGCACCTCCTGGTATAGATGTCCTGGAGGGAGGGAAGCTCACCTCCTACTACACGTCCAGCAGTTCGCACGATCCTTTGTAGACCTTTGCGATTGCTGCTGGTGCTGTTTCCGTACCAGGTGGTGATGCAGCCAGTGAGGATGCTCTCCACAGTGCAGGTGTAGAACGAGCGGAGGATGTGGGGGCTCATTCCAAACCTCCTGAGACGCCTGAGGAAGAAGAGACGTTGTTGTGCCTTCCTCAGCACTGCGTCTGTGTGGGCAGTCCATGTCAGATCCTCAGCGATGTGTACTCCAAGAAACTTGAAAGTGCTGACTCTCTCCACTGGTGTCCCGTTGATGGTGATGGGAGTGTGTTCTTTCTTCTCTCTCCTGAAATCCACCACCAGCTCCTTGGTTTTGCTGATGTTGAGTGAGAGGTGGTTTTCTTGACACCACTGCGTCAGAGCGTGCACCTCCTCTCTGTAGGCCGTCTCATCATTATCGGTGATTAGGCCCACCACCGTTGTGTCATCAGCAAATTTAACGATGACATTGGAGCTGTGTTTGGATGTACAGTCATGTGTGTACAGGGAGTACAGGACTGGGCTGAGAACACAGCCCTGTGGAGCACCAGTGTTGAGGATCAGTGTGGATGAGGTGATGTTGTTCATTCTGACCACCTGGCGTCTGCTTGACAGGAAGTCCAGGATCCAGTTGCACAGAGAGCTGTGTAGGCCCAGAGCCTGGAGCTTCACCACCAGCTTGGCAGGCACTATGGTGTTGAATGCTGAGCTGTAGTCCACAAACAGCATTCTCACATATGTGTTTTTGTTTTCCAGGTGAGACAGAGCAGTGTGCAAGGTGAAAGCAATAGCATCATCTGTGGAGCGGTTGCTTCTGTATGCAAATTGCAGAGGGTCAGTGTTAGCGGGCAGTACAGAGCAGTACTCTACCTCACCAAAGATTTTTATTCATATTTTGAAGGTTGTAGTAACTTCACAGAGACCAGACCAACTTACTACAGGCGATATTTTGTCAAAACCATCCTTACTGTACATACAGTAGTCAAATAGACAAATAAAAACACTACTGTACCTCACCAAAGATTTTTATTCATATTTTGAAGGTTGTAGTAACTTCACAGAGACCAGACCAACTTACTACAGGCGATATTTTGTCAAAACCATCCTTACTGTACATAAAGTAGTCAAATAGACAAATAAAAACACTACTCTACCTCACCAAAGATTTTTATTCATATTTTGAAGGTTGTAGTAACTTCACAGAGACCAGACCAACTTACTACAGGCGATATTTTGTCAAAACCACCCTTACTGTACATACAGTAGTCAAATAGACAAATAAAAACACTACTGTACCTCACCAAAGATTTTTATTCATATTTTGAAGGTTGTAGTAACTTTATAGAGACCAGACCAACTTACTACAGGCGATATTTTGTCAAAACCATCCTTACTGTACATACAGTAGTCAAATAGACAAATAAAAACACTACTGTACCTCACCAAAGATTGTTATTCATATTTTGAAGGTTGTAGTAACTTCACAGAGACCAGACCAACTTACTACAGGCGATATTTTGCCAAAACCCCCCTTACTGTACATACAGTAGTCAAATAGACAAATAAAAACACTACTGTACCTCACCAAAGATTGTTATTCATATTTAGAAGGTTGTAGTAACTTCACAGAGACCAGACCAACTTACTACAGGCGATATTTTGTCAAAACCACCCTTACTGTACATACAGTAGTCAAATAGACAAATAAAAACACTACTGTACCTCACCAAAGATTTTTATTCATATTTTGAAGGTTGTAGTAACTTCACAGAGACCAGACCAACTTACTACAGGCGATATTTTGTCATAACCACCCTTACTGTACAGACTGTAGTCAAATAGACAAATAAAAACACTACTGTACCTCACCAAAGATTTTTATTCATATTTTGAAGGTTGTAGTAACTTTATAGAGACCAGACCAACTTACTACAGGCGATATTTTGTCAAAACCACCCTTACTGTACATACAGTAGTCAAATAGACAAATAAAAACACTACTGTACCTCACCAAAGATTGTTATTCATATTTTGAAGGTTGTAGTAACTTTATAGAGACCAGACCAACTTACTACAGGCGATATTTTGTCAAAACCACCCTTACTGTACATACAGTAGTCAAATAGACAAATAAAAACACTTCTGTACCTCACCAAAGATTTTTATTCATATTTTGAAGGTTGTAGTAACTTCACAGAGACCAGACCAACTTACTACAGGCAATATTTTGTCAAAACCACCCTTACTGTACATACAGTAGTAAAATAGACAAATAAAAACACTACTGTACCTCACCAAAGATTGTTATTCATATTTTGAAGGTTGTAGTAACTTCACAGAGACCAGACCAACTTACTACAGGCGATATTTTGTCAAAACCACCCTTACTGTACATACAGTAGTCAAATAGACAAATAAAAACACTACTGTACCTCACCAAAGATTTTTATTCATATTTTGAAGGTTGTAGTAACTTCACAGAGACCAGACCAACTTACTACAGGCGATATTTTGTCATAACCACCCTTACTGTACAGACTGTAGTCAAATAGACAAATAAAAACACTACTGTACCTCACCAAAGATTTTTATTCATATTTTGAAGGTTGTAGTAACTTCACAGAGACCAGACCAACTTACTACAGGCGATATTTTGTCATAACCACCCTTACTGTACATACAGTAGTCAAATAGACAAATAAAAACACTACTGTACCTCACCAAAGATTTTTATTCATATTTTGAAGGTTGTAGTAACTTTATAGAGACCAGACCAACTTACTACAGGCGATATTTTGTCAAAACCACCCTTACTGTACATACAGTAGTCAAATAGACAAATTAAAACACTACTGTACCTCACCAAAGATTTTTATTCATATTTTGAAGGTTGTAGTAACTTTATAGAGACCAGACCAACTTACTACAGGCGATATTTTGTCAAAACCACCCTTACTGTACATACAGTAGTCAAATAGACAAATAAAAACACTACTGTACCTCACCAAAGATTGTTATTCATATTTTGAAGGTTGTAGTAACTTTATAGAGACCAGACCAACTTACTACAGGCGATATTTTGTCAAAACCACCCTTACTGTACATACAGTAGTCAAATAGACAAATAAAAACACTACTGTACCTCACCAAAGATTTTTATTCATATTTTGAAGGTTGTAGTAACTTCACAGAGACCAGACCAACTTACTACAGGCAATATTTTGTCAAAACCACCCTTACTGTACATACAGTAGTAAAATAGACAAATAAAAACACTACTGTACCTCACCAAAGATTGTTATTCATATTTTGAAGGTTGTAGTAACTTCACAGAGACCAGACCAACTTACTACAGGCGATATTTTGTCAAAACCACCCTTACTGTACATACAGTAGTCAAATAGACAAATTAAAACACTACTGTACCTCACCAAAGATTTTTATTCATATTTTGAAGGTTGTAGTAACTTTATAGAGACCAGACCAACTTACTACAGGCGATATTTTGTCAAAACCACCCTTACTGTACATACAGTAGTCAAATAGACAAATAAAAACACTACTGTACCTCACCAAAGATTTTTATTCATATTTTGAAGGTTGTAGTAACTTCACAGAGACCAGACCAACTTACTACAGGCGATATTTTGTCAAAACCACCCTTACTGTGCATACAGTAGTCAAATAGACAAATTAAAACACTACTGTACCTCACCAAAGATTTTTATTCATATTTTGAAGGTTGTAGTAACTTTATAGAGACCAGACCAACTTACTACAGGCGATATTTTGTCAAAACCACCCTTACTGTACATACAGTAGTCAAATAGACAAATAAAAACACTACTGTACCTCACCAAAGATTGTTATTCATATTTTGAAGGTTGTAGTAACTTCACAGAGACCAGACCAACTTACTACAGGCGATATTTTGTCAAAACCACCCTTACTGTACATACAGTAGTCAAATAGACAAATAAAAACACTACTGTACCTCACCAAAGATTTTTATTCATATTTTGAAGGTTGTAGTAACTTCACAGAGACCAGACCAACTTACTACAGGCGATATTTTGTCAAAACCACCCTTACTGTACATACAGTAGTCAAATAGACAAATAAAAACACTACTGTACCTCACCAAAGATTGTTATTCATATTTTGAAGGTTGTAGTAACTTCACAGAGACCAGACCAACTTACTACAGGCGATATTTTGTCAAAACCACCCTTACTGTACATACAGTAGTCAAATAGACAAATAAAAACACTACTGTACCTCACCAAAGATTTTTATTCATATTTTGAAGGTTGTAGTAACTTCACAGAGACCAGACCAACTTACTACAGGCGATATTTTGTCAAAACCACCCTTACTGTACATACAGTAGTCAAATAGACAAATAAAAACACTACTGTACCTCACCAAAGATTTTTATTCATATTTTGAAGGTTGTAGTAACTTTATAGAGACCAGACCAACTTACTACAGGCGATATTTTGTCAAAACCACCCTTACTGTACATACAGTAGTCAAATAGACAAATAAAAACACTACTGTACCTCACCAAAGATTTTTATTCATATTTTGAAGGTTGTAGTAACTTCACAGAGACCAGACCAACTTACTACAGGCAATATTTTGTCAAAACCACCCTTACTGTACATACAGTAGTCAAATAGACAAATAAAAACACTACTGTACCTCACCAAAGATTTTTATTCATATTTTGAAGGTTGTAGTAACTTCACAGAGACCAGACCAACTTACTACAGGCGATATTTTGTCAAAACCACCCTTACTGTACATACAGTAGTCAAATAGACAAATAAAAACACTACTGTACCTCACCAAAGATTGTTATTCATATTTTGAAGGTTGTAGTAACTTTATAGAGACCAGACCAACTTACTACAGGCGATATTTTGTCAAAACCACCCTTACTGTACATACAGTAGTCAAATAGACAAATAAAAACACTTCTGTACCTCACCAAAGATTTTTATTCATATTTTGAAGGTTGTAGTAACTTCACAGAGACCAGACCAACTTACTACAGGCAATATTTTGTCAAAACCACCCTTACTGTACATACAGTAGTAAAATAGACAAATAAAAACACTACTGTACCTCACCAAAGATTGTTATTCATATTTTGAAGGTTGTAGTAACTTCACAGAGACCAGACCAACTTACTACAGGCGATATTTTGTCAAAACCACCCTTACTGTACATACAGTAGTCAAATAGACAAATTAAAACACTACTGTACCTCACCAAAGATTTTTATTCATATTTTGAAGGTTGTAGTAACTTCATAGAGACCAGACCAACTTACTACAGGCGATATTTTGTCAAAACCACCCTTACTGTACATACAGTAGTCAAATAGACAAATAAAAACACTACTGTACCTCACCAAAGATTGTTATTCATATTTTGAAGGTTGTAGTAACTTCACAGAGACCAGACCAACTTACTACAGGCGATATTTTGTCAAAACCACCCTTACTGTGCATACAGTAGTCAAATAGACAAATAAAAACACTACTGTACCTCACCAAAGATTATTATTCATATTTTGAAGGTTGTAGTAACTTCACAGAGACCAGACCAACTTACTACAGGCGATATGTTGTCAAAACCACCCTTACTGTACATACAGTAGTCAAATAGACAAATAAAAACACTACTGTACCTCACCAAAGATTTTTATTCATATTTTGAAGGTTGTAGTAACTTCACAGAGACCAGACCAACTTACTACAGGCGATATTTTGTCAAAACCACCCTTACTGTACATAAAGTAGTCAAATAGACAAATAAAAACACTACTGTACCTCACCAAAGATTATTATTCATATTTTGAAGGTTGTAGTAACTTTATAGAGACCAGACCAACTTACTACAGGCGATATTTTGTCAAAACCACCCTTACTGTACATAAAGTAGTCAAATAGACAAATAAAAACACTACTGTACCTCACCAAAGATTATTATTCATATTTTGAAGGTTGTAGTAACTTTATAGAGACCAGACCAACTTACTACAGGCGATATTTTGTCAAAACCATCCTTACTGTACATACAGTAGTCAAATAGACAAATAAAAACACTACTGTACCTCACCAAAGATTTTTATTCATATTTTGAAGGTTGTAGTAACTTTATAGAGACCAGACCAACTTACTACAGGCGATATTTTGTCAAAACCACCCTTACTGTACATACAGTAGTCAAATAGACAAATAAAAACACTACTGTACCTCACCAAAGATTATTATTCATATTTTGAAGGTTGTAGTAACTTCACAGAGACCAGACCAACTTACTACAGGCGATATTTTGTCAAAACCACCCTTACTGTACATACAGTAGTCAAATAGACAAATAAAAACACTACTGTACCTCACCAAAGATTGTTATTCATATTTTGAAGGTTGTAGTAACTTCACAGAGACCAGACCAACTTACTACAGGCGATATTTTGTCAAAACCACCCTTACTGTACATACAGTAGTCAAATAGACAAATAAAAACACTACTGTACCTCACCAAAGATTTTTATTCATATTTTGAAGGTTGTAGTAACTTCACAGAGACCAGACCAACTTACTACAGGCGATATTTTGTCAAAACCACCCTTACTGTACATACAGTAGTCAAATAGACAAATAAAAACACTACTGTACCTCACCAAAGATTTTTATTCATATTTTGAAGGTTGTAGTAACTTCACAGAGACCAGACCAACTTACTACAGGCGATATTTTGTCAAAACCACCCTTACTGTGCATACAGTAGTCAAATAGACAAATAAAAACACTACTGTACCTCACCAAAGATTTTTATTCATATTTTGAAGGTTGTAGTAACTTTATAGAGACCAGACCAACTTACTACAGGCGATATTTTGTCAAAACCACCCTTACTGTACATACAGTAGTCAAATAGACAAATAAAACACTACTGTACCTCACCAAAGATTGTTATTCATATTTTGAAGGTTGTAGTAACTTCACAGAGACCAGACCAACTTACTACAGGCGATATTTTGTCAAAACCACCCTTACTGTACATACAGTAGTCAAATAGACAAATAAAAACACTACTGTACCTCACCAAAGATTTTTATTCATATTTTGAAGGTTGTAGTAACTTCACAGAGACCAGACCAACTTACTACAGGCGATATTTTGTCAAAACCACCCTTACTGTGCATACAGTAGTCAAATAGACAAATAAAAACACTACTGTACCTCACCAAAGATTATTATTCATATTTTGAAGGTTGTAGTAACTTCACAGAGACCAGACCAACTTACTACAGGCGATATTTTGTCAAAACCACCCTTACTGTACATACAGTAGTAAAATAGACAAATAAAAACACTACTGTACCTCACCAAAGATTGTTATTCATATTTTGAAGGTTGTAGTAACTTCACAGAGACCAGACCAACTTACTACAGGCGATATTTTGTCAAAACCACCCTTACTGTACATACAGTAGTCAAATAGACAAATTAAAACACTACTGTACCTCACCAAAGATTTTTATTCATATTTTGAAGGTTGTAGTAACTTCACAGAGACCAGACCAACTTACTACAGGCGATATGTTGTCAAAACCACCCTTACTGTACATACAGTAGTCAAATAGACAAATAAAAACACTACTGTACCTCACCAAAGATTTTTATTCATATTTTGAAGGTTTGTAGTAACTTCACAGAGACCAGACCAACTTACTACAGGCGATATTTTGTCAAAACCACCCTTACTGTACATAAAGTAGTCAAATAGACAAATAAAAACACTACTGTACCTCACCAAAGATTATTATTCATATTTGAAGGTTGTAGTAACTTTATAGAGACCAGACCAACTTACTACAGGCGATATTTTGTCAAAACCACCCTTACTGTACATACAGTAGTCAAATAGACAAATAAAAACACTACTGTACCTCACCAAAGATTTTTATTCATATTTTGAAGGTTGTAGTAACTTCACAGAGACCAGACCAACTTACTACAGGCGATATTTTGTCAAAACCACCCTTACTGTGCATACAGTAGTCAAATAGACAAATAAAAACACTACTGTACCTCACCAAAGATTATTATTCATATTTTGAAGGTTGTAGTAACTTCACAGAGACCAGACCAACTTACTACAGGCGATATTTTGTCAAAACCACCCTTACTGTACATACAGTAGTCAAATAGACAAATAAAAACACTACTGTACCTCACCAAAGATTTTTATTCATATTTTGAAGGTTGTAGTAACTTTATAGAGACCAGACCAACTTACTACAGGCGATATTTTGTCAAAACCACCCTTACTGTACAGACTGTAGTCAAATAGACAAATAAAAACACTACTGTACCTCACCAAAGATTGTTATTCATATTTTGAAGGTTGTAGTAACTTTATAGAGACCAGACCAACTTACTACAGGCGATATTTTGTCAAAACCACCCTTACTGTACATACAGTAGTCAAATAGACAAATAAAAACACTACTGTACCTCACCAAAGATTTTTATTCATATTTTGAAGGTTGTAGTAACTTCACAGAGACCAGACCAACTTACTACAGGTGATATTTTGTCAAAACCATCCTTACTGTACATACAGTAGTCAAATAGACAAATAAAAACACTACTGTACCTCACCAAAGATTTTTATTCATATTTTGAAGGTTGTAGTAACTTTATAGAGACCAGACCAACTTACTACAGGCGATATTTTGTCAAAACCACCCTTACTGTACATACAGTAGTCAAATAGACAAATTAAAACACTACTGTACCTCACCAAAGATTATTATTCATATTTTGAAGGTTGTAGTAACTTCACAGAGACCAGACCAACTTACTACAGGCGATATTTTGTCAAAACCATCCTTACTGTACATACAGTAGTCAAATAGACAAATAAAAACACTACTGTACCTCACCAAAGATTTTTATTCATATTTTGAAGGTTGTAGTAACTTCACAGAGACCAGACCAACTTACTACAGGCGATATTTTGTCAAAACCACCCTTACTGTACATACAGTAGTCAAATAGACAAATTAAAACACTACTGTACCTCACCAAAGATTTTTATTCAAATTTTGAAGGTTGTAGTAACTTTATAGAGACCAGACCAACTTACTACAGGCGATACTTTGTCAAAACCACCCTTACTGTACATACAGTAGTCAAATAGACAAATAAAAACACTACTGTACCTCACCAAAGATTTTTATTCAAATTTTGAAGGTTGTAGTAACTTCACAGAGACCAGACCAACTTGCTACAGGCGATATTTTGTCAAAACCACCCTTACTGTACATACAGTAGTCAAATAGACAAATAAAAACACTACTGTACCTCACCAAAGATTTTTATTCAAATTTTGAAGGTTGTAGTAACTTCACAGAGACCAGATCAACTTATTACAGGCGATATTTTGTCAAAACCACCCTTACTGTACAGACAGTAGTCAAATAGACAAATTAAAACACTACTGTACCTCACCAAAGATTATTATTCATATTTTGAAGGTTGTAGTAACTTCACAGAGACCAGACCAACTTACTACAGGCGATATTTTGTCAAAACCATCCTTACTGTACATACAGTAGTCAAATAGACAAATAAAAACACTACTGTACCTCACCAAAGATTTTTATTCATATTTTGAAGGTTTGTAGTAACTTTATAGAGACCAGACCAACTTACTACAGGCGATATTTTGTCAAAAACCACCCTTACTGTACATACAGTAGTCAAATAGACAAATAAAAACACTACTGTACCTCACCAAAGATTATTATTCATATTTTGAAGGTTGTAGTAACTTTATAGAGACCAGACCAACTTACTACAGGCGATATTTTGTCAAAACCACCCTTACTGTACATACAGTAGTCAAATAGACAAATAAAAACACTACTGTACCTCACCAAAAATTATTATTCATATTTTGAAGGTTGTAGTAACTTTATAGAGACCAGACCAACTTACTACAGGCGATATTTTGTCAAAACCACCCTTACTGTACATACAGTAGTCAAATAGACAAATTAAAACACTACTGTACCTCACCAAAGATTTTTATTCATATTTTGAAGGTTGTAGTAACTTTATAGAGACCAGACCAACTTACTACAGGCGATATTTTGTCAAAACCACCCTTACTGTACATACAGTAGTCAAATAGACAAATAAAAACACTACTGTACCTCACTAAAGATTGTTATTCATATTTTGAAGGTTGTAGTAACTTCACAGAGACCAGACCAACTTACTACAGGCGATATTTTGTCAAAACCACCCTTACTGTACATACAGTAGTCAAATAGACAAATAAAAACACTACTGTACCTCACCAAAGATTGTTATTCATATTTAGAAGGTTGTAGTAACTTCACAGAGACCAGACCAACTTACTACAGGCGATATTTTGTCATAACCACCCTTACTGTACATACAGTAGTCAAATAGACAAATAAAAACACTACTGTACCTCACCAAAGATTTTTATTCATATTTTGAAGGTTGTAGTAACTTTATAGAGACCAGACCAACTTACTACAGGCGATATTTTGTCATAACCACCCTTACTGTACATACAGTAGTCAAATAGACAAATAAAAACACTACTGTACCTCACCAAAGATTTTTATTCATATTTTGAAGGTTGTAGTAACTTCACAGAGACCAGACCAACTTACTACAGGCGATATTTTGTCAAAACCACCCTTACTGTACATACAGTAGTCAAATAGACAAATAAAAACACTACTGTACCTCACCAAAGATTTTTATTCATATTTTGAAGGTTGTAGTAACTTCACAGAGACCAGACCAACTTACTACAGGCGATATTTTGTCAAAACCATCCTTACTGTACATACAGTAGTCAAATAGACAAATAAAAACACTACTGTACCTCACCAAAGATTTTTATTCATATTTTGAAGGTTTGTAGTAACTTTATAGAGACCAGACCAACTTACTACAGGCGATATTTTGTCAAAACCATCCTTACTGTACATACAGTAGTCAAATAGACAAATAAAAACACTACTGTACCTCACCAAAGATTTTTATTCATATTTTGAAGGTTGTAGTAACTTCACAGAGACATAACCAACTTACTACAGGCGATATTTTGTCAAAACCACCCTTACTGTACATACAGTAGTCAAATAGACAAATTAAAACACTACTGTACCTCACCAAAGATTTTTATTCATATTTTGAAGGTTGTAGTAACTTTATAGAGACCAGATCAACTTACTACAGGCGATATTTTGTCAAAACCACCCTTACTGTACATACAGTAGTCAAATAGACAAATAAAAACACTACTGTACCTCACCAAAGATTTTTATTCAAATTTTGAAGGTTGTAGTAACTTTATAGAGACCAGACCAACTTACTACAGGCGATACTTTGTCAAAACCACCCTTACTGTACATACAGTAGTCAAATAGACAAATAAAAACACTACTGTACCTCACCAAAGATTGTTATTCATATTTTGAAGGTTGTAGTAACTTCACAGAGACCAGACCAACTTACTACAGGCGATATTTTGTCAAAACCACCCTTACTGTACATACAGTAGTCAAATAGACAAATTAAAACACTACTGTACCTCACCAAAGATTTTTATTCATATTTTGAAGGTTGTAGTAACTTTATAGAGACCAGACCAACTTACTACAGGCGATATTTTGTCAAAACCATCCTTACTGTACATACAGTAGTCAAATAGACAAATTAAAACACTACTGTACCTCACCAAAGATTTTTATTCATATTTTGAAGGTTGTAGTAACTTTATAGAGACCAGACCAACTTACTACAGGCGATATTTTGTCAAAACCACCCTTACTGTACATACAGTAGTCAAATAGACAAATTAAAACACTACTGTACCTCACCAAAGATTTTTATTCATATTTTGAAGGTTTGTAGTAACTTTATAGAGACCAGACCAACTTACTACAGGCGATATTTTGTCAAAACCACCCTTACTGTACATACAGTAGTCAAATAGACAAATAAAAACACTACTGTACCTCACCAAAGATTTTTATTCATATTTTGAAGGTTGTAGTAACTTTATAGAGACCAGACCAACTTACTACAGGCGATATTTTGTCAAAACCACCCTTACTGTACATACAGTAGTCAAATAGACAAATTAAAACACTACTGTACCTCACCAAAGATTTTTATTCATATTTTGAAGGTTGTAGTAACTTTATAGAGACCAGACCAACTTACTACAGGCGATATTTTGTCAAAACCACCCTTACTGTACATAAAGTAGTCAAATAGAGAAATAAAAACACTACTGTACCTCACCAAAGATTTTTATTCATATTTTGAAGGTTGTAGTAACTTCACAGAGACCAGACCAACTTACTACAGGCGATATTTTGTCAAAACCACCCTTACTGTACATACAGTAGTCAAATAGACAAATTAAAACACTACTGTACCTCACCAAAGATTTTTATTCATATTTTGAAGGTTGTAGTAACTTTATAGAGACCAGACCAACTTACTACAGGCGATATTTTGTCAAAACCACCCTTACTGTACATACAGTAGTCAAATAGACAAATTAAAACACTACTGTACCTCACCAAAGATTTTTATTCAAATTTTGAAGGTTGTAGTAACTTTATAGAGACCAGATCAACTTACTACAGGCGATATGTTGTCAAAACCACCCTTACTGTACATACAGTAGTCAAATAGACAAATAAAAACACTACTGTACCTCACCAAAGATTTTTATTCATATTTTGAAGGTTGTAGTAACTTCACAGAGACCAGACCAACTTACTACAGGCGATATTTTGTCAAAACCATCCTTACTGTACATAAAGTAGTCAAATAGACAAATAAAAACACTACTGTACCTCACCAAAGATTATTATTCATATTTTGAAGGTTGTAGTAACTTTATAGAGACCAGACCAACTTACTACAGGCGATATTTTGTCAAAACCACCCTTACTGTACATACAGTAGTCAAATAGACAAATTAAAACACTACTGTACCTCACCAAAGATTATTATTCATATTTTGAAGGTTGTAGTAACTTCACAGAGACCAGACCAACTTACTACAGGCGATATTTTGTCAAAACCACCCTTACTGTACATACAGTAGTCAAATAGACAAATAAAAACACTACTGTACCTCACCAAAGATTGTTATTCATATTTTGAAGGTTGTAGTAACTTCACAGAGACCAGACCAACTTACTACAGGCGATATTTTGTCAAAACCATCCTTACTGTACATACAGTAGTCAAATAGACAAATAAAAACACTACTCTACCTCACCAAAGATTTTTATTCATATTTTGAAGGTTGTAGTAACTTCACAGAGACCAGACCAACTTACTACAGGCGATATTTTGTCAAAACCACCCTTACTGTACATACAGTAGTCAAATAGACAAATAAAAACACTACTGTACCTCACCAAAGATTTTTATTCATATTTTGAAGGTTGTAGTAACTTTATAGAGACCAGACCAACTTACTACAGGCGATATTTTGTCAAAACCATCCTTACTGTACATACAGTAGTCAAATAGACAAATAAAAACACTACTGTACCTCACCAAAGATTGTTATTCATATTTTGAAGGTTGTAGTAACTTTATAGAGACCAGACCAACTTACTACAGGCGATATTTTGTCAAAACCACCCTTACTGTACATACAGTAGTAAAATAGACAAATAAAAACACTACTGTACCTCACCAAAGATTTTTATTCATATTTTGAAGGTTGTAGTAACTTCACAGAGACCAGACCAACTTACTACAGGCGATATTTTGTCAAAACCACCCTTACTGTACATACAGTAGTCAAATAGACAAATTAAAACACTACTGTACCTCACCAAAGATTTTTATTCATATTTTGAAGGTTGTAGTAACTTTATAGAGACCAGACCAACTTACTACAGGCGATATTTTGTCAAAACCACCCTTACTGTACATACAGTAGTCAAATAGACAAATAAAAACACTACTGTACCTCACCAAAGATTTTTATTCATATTTTGAAGGTTGTAGTAACTTTATAGAGACCAGACCAACTTACTACAGGCGATATTTTGTCAAAACCACCCTTACTGTACATACAGTAGTCAAATAGACAAATAAAAACACTACTGTACCTCACCAAAGATTGTTATTCATATTTAGAAGGTTGTAGTAACTTCACAGAGACCAGACCAACTTACTACAGGTGATATTTTGCCAAAACCCCCCTTACTGTACATACAGTAGTCAAATAGACAAATAAAAACACTACTGTACCTCACCAAAGATTGTTATTCATATTTAGAAGGTTGTAGTAACTTCACAGAGACCAGACCAACTTACTACAGGCGATATTTGTCAAAACCACCCTTACTGTACATACAGTAGTCAAATAGACAAATAAAAACACTTCTGTACCTCACCAAAGATTTTTATTCATATTTTGAAGGTTGTAGTAACTTCACAGAGACCAGACCAACTTACTACAGGCGATATTTTGTCAAAACCATCCTTACTGTACATACAGTAGTCAAATAGACAAATAAAAACACTACTGTACCTCACCAAAAATTATTATTCATATTTTGAAGGTTGTAGTAACTTTATAGAGACCAGACCAACTTACTACAGGCGATATTTTGTCAAAACCACCCTTACTGTACATACAGTAGTCAAATAGACAAATAAAAACACTACTGTACCTCACCAAAGATTGTTATTCATATTTTGAAGGTTGTAGTAACTTCACAGAGACCAGACCAACTTACTACAGGCGATATTTTGTCAAAACCACCCTTACTGTACATACAGTAGTAAAATAGACAAATAAAAACACTACTGTACCTCACCAAAGATTGTTATTCATATTTTGAAGGTTGTAGTAACTTCACAGAGACCAGACCAACTTACTACAGGCGATATTTTGTCAAAACCACCCTTACTGTACATACAGTAGTCAAATAGACAAATTAAAACACTACTGTACCTCACCAAAGATTTTTATTCATATTTTGAAGGTTGTAGTAACTTTATAGAGACCAGACCAACTTACTACAGGCGATATTTTGTCAAAACCACCCTTACTGTACATACAGTAGTCAAATAGACAAATTAAAACACTACTGTACCTCACCAAAGATTTTTATTCAAATTTTGAAGGTTGTAGTAACTTTATAGAGACCAGATCAACTTACTACAGGCGATATGTTGTCAAAACCACCCTTACTGTACATACAGTAGTCAAATAGACAAATAAAAACACTACTGTACCTCACCAAAGATTTTTATTCATATTTTGAAGGTTGTAGTAACTTCACAGAGACCAGACCAACTTACTACAGGCGATATTTTGTCAAAACCATCCTTACTGTACATAAAGTAGTCAAATAGACAAATAAAAACACTACTGTACCTCACCAAAGATTATTATTCATATTTTGAAGGTTGTAGTAACTTTATAGAGACCAGACCAACTTACTACAGGCGATATTTTGTCAAAACCACCCTTACTGTACATACAGTAGTCAAATAGACAAATAAAAACACTACTGTACCTCACCAAAGATTATTATTCATATTTTGAAGGTTGTAGTAACTTCACAGAGACCAGACCAACTTACTACAGGCGATATTTTGTCAAAACCACCCTTACTGTACATACAGTAGTCAAATAGACAAATAAAAACACTACTGTACCTCACCAAAGATTGTTATTCATATTTTGAAGGTTGTAGTAACTTCACAGAGACCAGACCAACTTACTACAGGCGATATTTTGTCAAAACCATCCTTACTGTACATACAGTAGTAAAATAGACAAATAAAAACACTACTGTACCTCACCAAAGATTGTTATTCATATTTTGAAGGTTGTAGTAACTTTATAGAGACCAGACCAACTTACTACAGGCGATATTTTGTCAAAACCACCCTTACTGTACATACAGTAGTCAAATAGACAAATAAAAACACTACTGTACCTCACCAAAAATTATTATTCATATTTTGAAGGTTGTAGTAACTTATAGAGACCAGACCAACTTACTACAGGCGATATTTTGTCAAAACCACCCTTACTGTACATACAGTAGTCAAATAGACAAATAAAAACACTACTGTACCTCACTAAAGATTGTTATTCATATTTTGAAGGTTGTAGTAACTTCACAGAGACCAGACCAACTTACTACAGGCGATATTTTGTCAAAACCACCCTTACTGTACATACAGTAGTCAAATAGACAAATTAAAACACTACTGTACCTCACCAAAGATTGTTATTCATATTTAGAAGGTTGTAGTAACTTTACAGAGACCAGACCAACTTACTACAGGCGATATTTTGTCATAACCACCCTTACTGTACATACAGTAGTCAAATAGACAAATAAAAACACTACTGTACCTCACCAAAGATTTTTATTCATATTTTGAAGGTTGTAGAACTTCATGGAGACCAGACCAACTTACTACAGGCGATATTTTGTCAAAACCACCCTTACTGTACATACAGTAGTCAAATAGACAAATAAAAACACTACTGTACCTCACCAAAGATTTTTATTCATATTTTGAAGGTTGTAGTAACTTTACAGAGACCAGACCAACTTACTACAGGCGATATTTTGTCAAAACCATCCTTACTGTACAGACAGTAGTCAAATAGACAAATTAAAACACTACTGTACCTCACCAAAGATTTTTATTCATATTTTGAAGGTTGTAGTAACTTTATAGAGACCAGACCAACTTACTACAGGCGATATTTTGTCAAAACCACCCTTACTGTACATACAGTAGTCAAATAGACAAATTAAAACACTACTGTACCTCACCAAAGATTTTTATTCATATTTTGAAGGTTGTAGTAACTTCACAGAGACCAGACCAACTTACTACAGGCGATATTTTGTCAAAACCACCCTTACTGTACATACAGTAGTCAAATAGACAAATTAAAACACTACTGTACCTCACCAAAGATTTTTATTCATATTTTGAAGGTTGTAGTAACTTTATAGAGACCAGACCAACTTACTACAGGCGATATTTTGTCAAAACCACCCTTACTGTACATACAGTAGTCAAATAGACAAATAAAAACACTACTGTACCTCACCAAAAATTATTATTCATATTTTGAAGGTTGTAGTAACTTTATAGAGACCAGACCAACTTACTACAGGCGATATTTTGTCAAAACCACCCTTACTGTACATACAGTAGTCAAATAGACAAATAAAAACACTACTGTACCTCACCAAAGATTTTTATTCATATTTTGAAGGTTGTAGTAACTTTATAGAGACCAGACCAACTTACTACAGGCGATATTTTGTCAAAACCACCCTTACTGTACATACAGTAGTCAAATAGACAAATAAAAACACTACTGTACCTCACCAAAAATTATTATTCATATTTTGAAGGTTGTAGTAACTTTATAGAGACCAGACCAACTTACTACAGGCGATATTTTGTCAAAACCACCCTTACTGTACATACAGTAGTCAAATAGACAAATAAAAACACTACTGTACCTCACCAAAGATTATTATTCATATTTTGAAGGTTGTAGTAACTTCACAGAGACCAGACCAACTTACTACAGGCGATATTTTGTCAAAACCACCCTTACTGTACATACAGTAGCAGTGCTGCCAACTCTCACGCATTCGGCGTGAGAGTCACGCAATTGACAGTATTCTCACGCCACACATCCATTTTCTCACGCAGGAAAATCATCCTGTGAATATTTTTCCCATTGTAATAAAGACGGTGTTAAAGATATTTATTGCTTTATAATGATGTTATTCTCTCTATGTGCAACCGATCCAACGCTGGTGAAAGCAATGTAATAGAAAAAGTAACTGACGCATGCGCGCAGAAAACACCCGCGAGCCTCTCGCACCGCCTCTGCTTGATGCGCTGCTCGCGTTGCTGCTTCCGCCTTCCGGTATGAATCCCGGTTGTGAACATGTATGCTTGCCGAAAAAAATAGGCGCTGCTCACGCTTTGTGCAACAGGTGTTGTGACGAGAAACGCACCCCTATTTAGGCTAAGTGCAAATAGCGCACCTCGTTGGAATAAGCTAGTTGAGTGATTCCCGTTCATCACTTTGATTGACAGAGACAACATAACTAAAGAGAGCAACAAGTAGTGACAGTGGCGTAGTTTGTAAAGCGCCTGGCATGGCATGTGTTGATGCGATTGATCATGAATCCGGTTCGAATCCAGCATTTTTCTACATATCAGATTTTGCCTGCTCTTCATCACGAGGAAGACAAGTAGGAATCATTAATCAGTCGTGTGTATTATGGAAGACTCAGATTCATAGAACCGGATTGGAGAGGTGTTATATCCAAATCATATGCATTATAGGTTTGTAGAAGTTATACATTAAAAATACCCTTATATATAAATTTTATTACTGCTTCATGTGAACTTGAACAAGTATATTAAAATCCATTCATTTTCACTAGTTTTATTAGTATTTTTTTTTTTTCAAAGTGGCCTTTAAATGCTTTAAAAATAAGTTAAATCTTTGTAGACTAGAAATATATGTACTGTATATCATTTATTTTAAATATGCGGGCAATACAATATAGATTAATTTCATAAAAACATATTTTATTAATCTTTTTTTAAATTCAACTATAGGGGTGTGGCAGGTAAGGGGCCTACAAGACATTGTGCCCAGGGGCCTCTGAATTCTTAATCCGAGCCTACCTTTCATAGACTTTCATTGGGATTCTGTCTACATGAAAACCAAAGGCCATAATTGATTAAAACATAATATGATTATTATCTTGATGGATAAAGCAAAACAATAAGTGAAGCGCATTTTAAAACGCACTAGTTTTACAAATAAATGTAAAAACAAATCTGTAATCTTCTGTAAGGGAAGGGTTCACTCTCATTAGTGTCATAATGATGTTATTAAATAATGATCAATTTAAGTTAATAGATGCACATTTCAGAGGGGCTGTGTTTTATGGCAGGGGTAACAGCCTTTAATGTACAGGTGTCAGCGCCTAGTGAGTTTTGTAAATCGGCTAAATTAAAGTTTAACTAATATGATGATGATCTTAATTTGACTAAGCATATCTCCAGATAGAACAAGCTAATTATGTGGATATTGGACTTTTTGACCAATAGGTCACAGAGAGTTTTTGTCAACAATGTTTTCTCTGGTCTTTGTTACACCTCCACTGGCTCCCCTCAGGGCTGTGTGTTGTCACCCCTGCTATTTATCTTGTATACTGACGACTGCCGATCCACTTTGCCTGACAGCCATCTGGTTAAATATGCTGATGACACAGTTCTTGTGTCCCTGTTATCGGATTCGTCTCAAAGTCATGGACCTGTTTTACAGGAGTTCGTGGAGTGGTGTGACTACTCACAGCTTATCTTGAATGTAACTAAAACCAAAGAAATGGTAGTGACCTTTTCTAGTAAGCAGAGGGATCTGGCTACAGCAGTTACCACCTACATTCATGGAAAACTTGTGGAGGTAGTTGAGGAGTATAAATACTTGGGAACCATTTTTGACTGCCAGCTGAAATTTAATTCTAACACTGAGGAGATTCTTAAGAAGTGCCAGCAGCGGCAGTATCTCCTGAGGAAACTCAGCTCCTTTGGAGTCTGTAAAGACATTTTGTTGTCCTTTTATTATTCTTTTATTGAGAGTATTGTCACATTTTCTATTTCTTGTTGGTTCCATTCTATTAATTTACAGAATAGAAATCGGCTACAAAGTGTTGTTACAGTGTGTTCTAGGATTATTGGATTGCCTGTTAGATCTCTTTCAGGCATATGTGATCAACAGACTCTTCGGTTAGCAAGCAAGATTATTAAGGACCACTCACATATTCTCCATTCAGCATTTGAGCTGCTCCCCTCTGGAAGACGTCTTCGTTGCATTGTGTGTAGAACTCAGAGAAGAAGAGCCACTTTTGTTCCTAAAGCCATTCTGCTTTTAAATTCCAGAAGTAACACTTTAAAACTGTAACAAATTTCAGTATGTATTTTAGATGCATTTTGGATTTTTAAAATTAATTTATTTGTCTATATTTATAGTTGTTATTGTTATTTATTTAAGTGTATATTGTGTTTTGTGTGCTAACAATACTGTTTTCTTTTGGTGCCGCTCCATATGCCTTGAAATGCCCCTAGGGGACAAATAAAATTTTTTGAATTGAATTGAATTGAATTGAGTGTGTATGGATGTTTCCCAGAGATGGGTTGCAGCTGGAAGGGCATCCGCTGCGTAAAACATATGCTGGATAAGTTGGCGGTTCATTCCGCTGTGGCGACCCCAGATCAATAAAGGGACTAAGCAGAAAAGAAAATGAATGAATGAAAATACAAAGATGAATCTCCTAATTGTAACAAATTTAATGTGACAAAATATTAAATCTTGTTCTTTAAATACCATACATTTTAAAACATTTGAACCCCCCAGACATCTACCTCAGAAAGTAATTTGCTATTAATTTACTTCTCTTTGATTGTTTATAAAGATTTCCTAATCAGTATGGTTATATGATTTTAGTGGCGCTCTCTTGTCAAACAATTAATCATAATAAATAGCATCCAAAATAAAAGATTACATTTATGTGTGTGTGTGTGTGTGTATACTTATCATACACACATGCATGTATTTGTGTTAGAAAAAGTATTTGTATTTTTACTTATATTACATTAAATAAATTCATTCATTTTTTCTTCGGCTTAGTCCCTTTATTACAGTTTTTCTCTATTGGTTTGGCTCATTTCTTGAAACAGAAATTACATTCTCAAAATTCTAAGATCATTTGGCAAAACAGTCTTACAGTTAAGCACAACACTATAGCTCACTTGCAAAAGCTCATATCTCTCCAAAAACAGTTCACTCATGCATCAAAACTAAATTCCTTTCCCATATAAAAGGTCAGTGCCACAAAAATGGCAAATATCCTTCTCAATTGCTTTGGCTCATTTCTTGAAACAGACCGGACATTCTCAACACTCTTGGTGTTTTTGCTTAAATAATGTGAATGGTTCGGCACAACACCATGGTTCACCTGCAACAGCTCATACCTTTCCCAAAACAGTTCACTCATGTGTCAAAACTAAATTTCCTTCTCATTTAAACAGTCAGTGCCCACAAAATGCTTCATCATTTTGCCATTGTGTAAGCACTGCAAGTCAAAATGTTTAGATGTTTTGTTTCTATGGCAAAGGACCACTAAAATATCCCTCATGTCCACCTTACAGTCTTAGCCCAGTCCTTCATTGACAATGGTTACTGTACTGTTTTTGTCTAGCTAACAGAATACAATTGTGTATAAAACAAAACAAAAAAAGAAATAGGATTTTAGGGTAAGAGTAGCCTCCAAGGTTTGACATCACACATTGCACTCATACTGCCAAGGAAATGGTAACTCCTATTTTTATTGTAATGATCAACCACACACAAAGTAACTTCCATATATCAGAGGAAAAAGAAACTGTATACAGCATAATAAACTGTAATATAAACACACAAACAAAAAACTAGAGTGCTATAACTTTCCCTGCGAAAGTTTTGGATGGAGGAGACTGTAGAGTGAGGCACATTTAGGCTGCACTCTGTGACCTGCCTCCGCCATTGTGAGGCCATGGTTTATGACATGGTCTATAACTGTGGCCTGAATTTCATCCGGGACAGCACAGTGTCTTCATGCACCACGGCCTCTTCCACCTATTCCACCACCATGCACCCTTACTCCTCCTCTTCCTCCTCTTCCTTGAGCAGGCAGCTGCCCTTGTTCATTTCCTTGGCCAGGTGCCTCCATGTTCAGAAATAGTGCTGGTCCTGCATGGTCAAGCTCTTTACATACATGTTAGGCAGCATTCACAGTCATGGGCAGCACCTGTCAGGTAACTAAACATACTGTTTGATTGGTCATCTGAGATGTGTGAAACTCCTCCTTCATTAGTCAAGTTCTAGTTTCACCTGACTGTCAATTGCTGTAATAAATTGTAATCAAATGTTCCGAGGATTCACCTACTGTATGATATTCATGGTATTATGTTCTTGACTAATTTTGACAATTGAACAGATTATTGTGCATGTGATGACTTATACAATGAAATGACGCTGACATATTTTGGAGAGAACAACCATTGAACTGAGAATCAACAATCAGTTTAGATCAACGAGATCTATTCACTTGGAAATTGTGCTAAATGTAGGCTACCTGAACTTACTCATTTGCAAAGATGTACTTAGACATTTGCAATTTGATGAAATGAATGAGAAATTCAATTCTGTTGTGAACAATTGCCAAGTGGTTTGGAGGTTTGTCCATGTTGTTTTGAGAATGTAATTTCTGTTTCAAGAAATGAGCCAAACCAATGGAGAAAAACTGTAATATGGGGTCACCACAGCGGAATGAATTTATCCAGCATATGTTTTACACAGCAGATGCCCTTCCAGCTGCAACCCATCACTGGGAAACAACCATACACACTCATTCACACACATACACTACGGACAATTTTAGCTTACCCAATTCACCTGTACCGCATGTCTTTAGACTTGTGGGGGAAACTGGAGCACCCGGAGGAAACCCAGGCCAACACGGGGAGTACATGCAAACTCCACACAGAAATGCCAACTGACCCAGCCGAGGCACGAACCAGTGACTTTCTTGCTGTGAAGGTTGCCCAATAGAATGTATTATTATTTATAAATTTATTATATACGTTTCAAAAATATATAATAATGGCCCAAAATTGCTAAATATACTTGCTAAAATATTTCAAAAATATGTTTATGTAAATATCGTAGCTAAAAAGATTTCAAATGATATACTTTCATAGTTGTAAAATGTATATTTACTGTAAATGTTAAATTATATTTTTCTA
The DNA here is from genome assembly GCA_903798195.1 of Danio kyathit. Lineage (NCBI taxonomy): Eukaryota > Metazoa > Chordata > Actinopteri > Cypriniformes > Danionidae > Danio > Danio kyathit. The sequence goes on along the minus strand of LR812524.1, from coordinate 66,931,028 downwards.
ATTAAATAAAATTTTAATTAAATTAAGGTTGAAACTAAATTATTTTTAATTTCATTGTTAATTATATATAAATATATTATTTGATATTTTTATTATATTAATTTTATACAGTATATTATATAGATATTTATACAGATATATAAAATTTAACTGTTGCTGATGACGCTAAATGTAGGAATTCATTCATTCAGTCATTTTCTTTTTGGCTTAGTCTCTTTATGACCACAGTGGAATGAACCGCCAACTTATCCAGCGTAAATTTTACGCAGTGGATACCCTTCCAGCTGCAACCCATCACTGGGAAACATCCATTCACACTCATACACTACGGTCAATTTTAGCTTACCCAATTCACCTATAGCAAATGTCTTTGGTGGGGGAATCTGGAACACCCGGAGGAAACCCACGCGAACACGGGGAGAACATGCAAACTCCACACAGAAACGCCAACTGACCCAGCCGAGGTTCAAACCAGCGACCTTCTTGCTGTGAGGCAAACGTGCTACCCACTGCACCACTGTGCAGCCCAATATTATAACTATAAAATTATAACTATTTACTAAATAAAAACTTTTCTTTTGAATGTGATGAATCAGGATTAAAGAAAAGATGTTACATTTTGTAAAGCATTAAAGACTTCCTGATAGCAGCATTTCTTATAGTCTATAAGATTTACATCATGGCATTTTAATAACATTTTAGATAAGTATTTAAAAGTGCTGTATATAAGTTTTTGACTCTTCTAAAGCATAAAAATACCAGAATATGTTTGCAGATGATTAAGAAACATGCCAAATGAACATTCTTGTTTATCTGAAAAACAATCAATCAGGGGTGCGTTTCCCAAACAACGACGTAACTCGCGGCATCATAGTGCGATGCATCATTTGGCAAAAGAACGATGTAGTGACGAGTGTTTCCCAAAACCCCTAGTTTCTCTGTCGCAGATCCATCGCTTGAACCACGTTAGTTATAACGTAAAACGCCCATAATGATGCTCTAAACGGGGAGGAGTAACTTCTTTAGAGAACAACGCCATCATGTCTTTGTGCAAATTATATTGTTTTACACAAACACACATTTAAAATAAAATCCAATATTAGTTTTGGTAAAAATATGCACTCGTTTTCACATATAGGGCCAATGTTTGCTTTACTAATTTAATAAGTTGAACATTACATATTCTATTCTAAAACATAAAATCTCTAACACTATTCATAAAAGCGAACACTATTCTAATATCATATATAAATCATATAAATGAATAAATAAATAATGAGGCTATTTATTATAAATATATTTACTTTAATAATAATATAAATAATATTAATGATGATGATGATTATTATTATTATTATCATTATTATTATTATTATCATTATTATTATTTAGGATATTGTTTATTTATTTTTTTAATAAAAAAAAAATTATTACAATTTGACACATGCAAACCACAGCAGAAAGTTCTAACCAACAGACCCATGTCATATACAGCAGAGAAACTTAATAAATAACCCACTATAAAATAAAAGAATTAACGTATGCTATGTTTTTTTTATTTTCACAAGCTTTGGAGACGTACTGTAACATAATATCCGCTTTTAAATATACCTATAGCTTTCGGCATGAGGCTGTGTTCAAAATGATATCAATGTTTCCAAAGTGCACTGCGAAGGGAGCGCAATTGTAAACATGAAGATCGCTAAAACTGAACTGTAAAAATACTTTGAAAGCAAATTACACCTAAGAGAGATTAACTTAATTTTTTATTTTTAATAATTCCAACTTTAAATGTTAGAATGTTCTAAATGAATAGGGCATAGGGGGGTTAAGTGGGAATAGAACACAGCCAGGAACTATGTTTCTAACTACAGCTCCAGAGGTGTCATTTCAAGTGCTCAAGTTTGCGACGCAGTTTGCGAATGTTCGTTGGAGCGATGGATTTGGGAAACAGCAAATCAACAAACTATGTTTGTAACAACAAAACTTGCGACCTTATTTGGCTAACGATGGTTTTGGGAAACGCACCCCAGGTCAAGTATTCTGCTTTAAAAATGTGCGTTACGGGCCGGAACGGCTGTCTTTGTTTTGGTCATTTAACCCGCCCACTGCCACTTTAGCCAATTATATTTCAGCACCCCAGGTTGCCTTGGTGGAAAACGTCATGTAAAAGGGCATTCAAACTCACATTGTTAGCATTTAACACTGAATAAAGCACATGGGGTGTACCTGAGGTGATCATTGTCAGTGTTCTGTTGTTCAGCTGTGAGAAACAGAAGCCGTTTCTAATATATCAATTCGAGGTGTTGGTTAGAACAAGAACTCCTTTTAATATGGAAAATATTCCTTCTATTGCGTCAAACTCGCTCATGTTGGTCCTCAATCTGGCAACCTGCGCTTGTGTTTGTTTTGATCCAGGAATGCAATACCTAATTCAACCACTGGGTGTCAAACTTACATACTGCACCTTTAAGAAAAGTAAAATATACAAATTATTATCTTTCATTAAAATTAAATACCCCACACGCACACCCAATCCCTCATCAAACTCCAGACACAATAATAAAAACATTTATTTCCAATGACTGACACGTCACACCAGGCACATGATATATTTAAAAGTTCTTTATTTGCTATGATTAACTAATCGATAACTGATGGGTAAATCTGCATGTAAGTCGCTCTACTGGTTGCTTTTCATCATGGAGGTTTTTCACAATCGGTCGTACAGGATGACAAGAAGCTACACGAGTCGCCAGAGGAAAGGCTTTCATTTTTTTTTTCATCACTGGCCGACGTGTTCATTTTGAAGAAAGGGTTTTCAAAGCATGCCAAAGCATCCACGAAAGGAATCGACAACACTGGAGCCTCCACACAGGACGAACGCAAAAAGGAAAAAGGCAGCAGTTCTTTGGAAAAGTCTTTACATTGCTTTTTATGAGCCGGGGAGAAGTGTTAGATGTTAGTAAGCGGAGATGTTGGCAGTATTGCATCGGGAAGGTCTTTGTGTGACTATACGGTCCCATATTAGAATGGAAAAGAGTGTGAACACAGAGAGGGAAAGGGGGCCAGTCGACTGGCGTCCACAGTGTCCCAGGGAAGACTGGGATTTTGTTGCTTGCTCTGCGGAGGAGCGTCAGAGCCCTGCGGTTTGATTCATGTCCACAGAAGAAATATTAAGACAGTTTTCTACATTGGTCCTATTGCAAAAATACAACACACAGAAGCGGACGAATATTCCTAAGCAGCAGCAGCAGCAGACAGTCCGAAAGAGAAAGTCATAGAAATCTAAAATTATTACATACAACACACTCGACATTCAGCAAAGGAGTTAAAGGGATAGTTCACCCAAAATGTACAATTCTGTCATCATTTACACACCCTTCAATGTTACCACTGTGTCTCTATTTTCTATTGAACACAATAGTCCAGGGGTGCCAAAATGTTTTTCTATAAAGAGCCAAACACCAAATATCATTATGAGCCGTGGGCCAAAGGTAAATATACCAAACTCTATTACATTAAAGTAGCCATGGGTAATTTCCAAATTTATTTAATAATATTTTGAAATAAATAAAAAACATTACTTTAAATCGTATTAATTAATGCAGTATAACTCTTAAAATAATAGCTTACTGCAATAAAAACACGAGTGAACAGAGGAATTCACTAGTCAAGCAGAATCTGCCTTCACCTTGATTTGCTCACCAAACTGTCCTCTATTCATCAGATTCATCTGATTAATTTACAATATTTAATTGAAACATTTATTTTCAGTTAGCTTTTAACAATAAAACAAACAAAAGGTTGCATTAGATGTGAAATGGCAATCTCTAAACCATCCCATCATTCTCCCTCTCTTTCCGGATGGGATGGTGGGCCAAATCAAAGGTTCCTATGGGCCAACTTTTGCCCATGGGCCATAGTTTGGGCATCTCTGCAATAGTCGATATACCGAACAATGCTTTTATTTTGTTTTTCCTTCTATGGTAGTCATTGGCAATGGCCAGTTTCCAATATTAACGTTAAAGTTTAGAAGGGATACAGCTGCAGATACATCAATATAGCATCATTTTTGTGACACTGTACAACAATAATTCATATGTTTACGAGGGTTGGGGTATACGTTAATAAAATGCAATTTAAAAGGTAATTTAATAAATAATATGAATAATACTCTGTATAATTATTGTTTTTACATTACTGTAATGGTTGGAGTAGGTGTAGATTTGAATAAAATATGATTAATGAATACATGCGTCCAGCAGCAGCTGTATTTGTTGTAGCAACAACCTATATTTACAGCAAAATACTTATTTAGAATTAATAGAATTAGAATTAATCGATTGTGACTCTACAGATGTCATAGTTTGCAACATTTATGTTAATGTAGGCCTAAACAAATGACTCAATACTGTTGTTTTAAATATCTCATACAATATCTATACAGTATATATAAATAACTATAGAGTATATTAGAGTACAACAATATGCTACAGTAGTCAGGGTGCAAATTACACAATGACGATTGGGGGGGGGTAATATGTTCGGTAATATGGGTTGCACGTCATGATTTTTGCCAAGTACGATGCAATCCTGGATTAAAATCAATGTTGATCCTGGAACATCATTTTTGTTTAAACGTAATCCATACCTATTCCCTACCCCTAAACCCAACCATAACTGTAAATTATTCCCAAAATCAGAGAGGAATAACAGTTGATAACAATCATGTAGAAGTGCATGAACCTAACCGTACAACTAAACTTAACATTAACGGCAAACGTATCCCTAAATTCTGATTGGCTGATTAGAATGTTGTGTTCCAGGATCAACATAGATGTTAATCCAGGCACATGTCCTACTTGGTGAAATCTAGTTGGCGAATATGCCTCAGTGACCCAAATTCATATATTAATTGCAGATATATATATATATATATATATATATATATATATATATATATATATATATATATATATATATATATATATATATATTTAATTGCATCTAATTTATTAATCAAAGTTGTTATTATCTTTTCATTTGTGATATTAATTAAAAGGTTGCGACAATTTTAACTTGCCCAATTCACCCTTACCAGATGTCCTTGGTCTGTGGGGGAAACCGGAGCACCCGGAGGAAACCCACGCCAACAGGGGGAGAACATGGAAACTCCACACAGAAATGCCAACTGACCCAGTTGAGGCTCGAACCAGCAACCTTCTTGCTGTGAGGCGATTGTGCTACCCACTGAGCCACCATGACGCCCACTATTATTTTAATTATTGTTTTGACGTCCTTCAGGGGGATCAAGTGTTAATTAGGGGGGTCAGACCACCCCAAACCCCCCTGTAATTCGCACCATGACAGTAGTAAAAACTAAGGTATCCTACAGTATTTATTATAATTGATCAGTCCACTATAGTTAATACTACAGTATGCTGGAGCCTTCATTCACAAACAGTTGTAAATAATATAACATATATTATTATATATAATATAACACAACAATATTTACTATACATTCCTATAGTACTTTTTTATTTGTGAAGGAAGATATTTTGAAGAATGTTGGACAACTGTAGCCATTAAGCCATAGTATTTGTTTTTATGAATATACAAGTCCAACGTTCTTCAAAAAAAAAAAAAATATATATATATATATATATATATTTGTGCATGTGTGTGTGTGTGTTCAATAGAACTTAACCTATACACCATTTCAGTGTGGTCATGTCATGGCCCATGAACATTTCCTGCTTGTTATCAAACTATTTCTGTAGCTGTAACCAGAAGCAATTCAATCATAACGTAATGTTAAATAATATGTGGCTCTTTTTGGATTCTTGGCAGCTATAGAAATTAAAAATGTAAAACAGGATATACGTTGGGACCTTTGTTTTAGTTTACATCCCTCAATATGCTCTATAAAAGTTTTGCAATCACTTGAGAGTAAGTAAATAGTCAGCAAATGTACATTTTTGGGGTAAACTACTCCTTTAAATATGAGAACAAAACCCATTTGAATGAAATGGCCACTAAAACGTCATCTTTAATTATTAATTATCTATCTTAGTCCTCTATATACTATGATATAGACAAACATTCAGCTGCCCCCATGTAAATAATTGAAATTTAATACTGTGATATATATTCAGTCCTTTAAAATGATGCTAGTATGAAAATATGCACAAAATCAAATGCCAACTTAAAAGCTACCGAGCTGGTCGTCAGTTGTACACACATTGCATAATAAAGTCATGCCATCGTACATGAGGATCAACAATACTTGTGCAAGCAGTTATGTGATCGATGCTGTTTATTATGAAAACACATAAGGGCATCACTTTCATTCCGATGTAATTCGATTATTATGAAGAATTACAAAACCGTCTTTGAACAGACAGTGGCAATAGTTTGCTCGCTCACACCAGTTTGGCTCAAAAGCATGACAGTTATTAATATTATTGATTTCTGTTGAGGTGTTTGCATGTTGTTTTTGTCTCCAGAAATGTTGAGCTCTTGCGAGGGCTCATGCATATGGCTTCTAGTTTCAGTAACTGGTTTACAAACTACACATTAACAGGTGAATCTCACGAAACAGCGGCAAAATCAAAGACAGAGGAGTTTTGCATCAGTATCATATTAATTAAGCACATTTCCTCATTAGGTTTATAGACAAAAACAGACATAAAGATCCTAAAAACAGGCTTTTCTATGCAAAATTATTTGATTTATTCATTTTCCTTCGGCTTAGTCCCTTTATTAATCTGGGGTTGCCACATTGGAATGAACCGCCAACTTATCCAGCATATGTTTTAAGCAGCGGATGCCCTTCCAGCTGCAACCCAGTACTGGGAAATATCCATACACTCTCATTCACAAACATACACTATGGCCAATTTAGTTTATTCAATTCCCCTATAGCCAGTGATCGAATTCAGGGGGGATGCGGGTGGAAAAAAATGACAAAAAGCATCCCCTTTGTAAAACCACCATCCCCCCATGCCCTTTAGATTAACAACTGTGTGTAATGTAAAACTTATCGTGCAAATTAAATATTAAAATTCTCTATTTATGGTAATTTATAAACGACGATTGACCAATCAGAACTCAGTATTGTAATGAGGCGCCATGCATAAGCGCAATAGTTCATTGCATCAATTCACGAGATTTTTAAAATGTCTAAGATAGCAGTTCAAACGCAACGTTTAGCATTCTTTAAGAAGAAGAGAACAGAAGGTATGATATTTAGTTGTTTAATATTATATACGTACGCTGTACCTGCCGTGCATAACTGCATTTCAGAAGAGTATAGGTGGCTTGAAGCGAGTGTAACTTAAGCTGTTCTATATTCACTGTAAAACACAGTTAACAGGGCTTGCTAACATTTACTTTAGCGACTCAAGTTTCAACGTTAATATCTAAGTTACAGCACGTTCCCTGTTTCTAAAATAAAACATTATTATTATCATCCCTAAAATCAGAACGCAAATGATGTGATGCATTTTTAGAATCACTGCTGCTCGGCTTTCTTGAAAATGCTTCCAAACAGCTCAACCGCTGTACATCCAGGCCCGTAGCCAAGGGTGGGTTCGGAAGACCCACCCCTCACTGACAAAGGTCCAGAATTTGTCCCATTCATGAGCTCATTTGTCCTATTTTGACTTCTATGCCATCATAAATAGCAAAAATAACCCATCGAAAAAGGCTTTAAGATCAATCGGACTCCTGGTGTGACTTCAGCTAATCAGTTTTGGCCAATGCAAACAATTATTTTTCAAGAGTCCAACATCCTGCTGTGCAAGAAAACACCTGACGTAAGGGAAGTCATCTTTCGCTACTTTATTGTTTTTAAATAGAGAAAACATTTGACATGCAATGTTTATTCTATAAATCTTGGACGTTACTCTTGAAAGAAAACATGACTAATAAAAAAGTGTGAAGCCCCAAAAGCAGCCCACATTAAAATCAATTTGAATACTATTTTGGCTATTGTTGTTATCCAAGAATACAAGAGAGGCTAGAAAAATTGTGAAGCTCTACATTATTGTTATTATTGCTGCTACTACTACAACTACTACTACTACTACTACTACTACTACTACTATTATTATTATTATTATTATTATTATTATGTTTAAATTTTTATTATTCAAATAGCCAAATTCTGACTGAGAAAAGTTGAATGTGCTGGCCAGTTTGTTACTTGCCTAATAAATTAGTTTAAATTAATTTAATGAGTTTCATCTAATGATATATGATGTAATAAATTTGTATTTTAAAATTAAATGTCATATTTCTTTATTCTAAATATTTAGGAAATGTTTTTGGTACATCAAAAAGTGTGGTTATGATGATCATCTGATAAGCTAATCCAGCTAAATATAGTGCTTAAAATGTCACCTAAGTTCAGTATTTAAATCTCATAAATAAAAATAAAAAACGAGGCGATTAACTGCAAAAAGGTACAAAAAGAACCACCCCTTTTACCAGGCTGGCTACAGGCCTGACATTTCTATACCATGTTTTGCTTATGAATGAATCTTGAGCTTTGATATGAGATAATGATTCAGTCGTCCATTCAAAAGACATTTGTGAATGAATCAGCTGTTCGAACAACTCAATTAAATGAATCACATGCTAACTTCGTTTTTTCTTTGCCACCTTTGGTGTCTCAAGAGGAATTTTGTTGATTTAATCTGATTGTAAGATATTCTTCCTGATATTATTTCAGTTTATATATAAAAAAGCTCATGTAGTTGGGCCACATATAGTAAACAAAGTGTAAATTTATATTTAGTCAATCAAACAGTTGCTGATAATTTAATTTCATGATTTTCTTAAAAATGTCATGCTTAAGATTGTTAATGGTTAGTGGTTATTTAATAAAGCATTTTCTCAAATTAAAAATGAATTTAGACCTATTTTGTTATCAGTGTGTGTGTGTGTGTAGCTACAGGACAACCCCTAACATCCCCCCCCCCACCCCGTACCATCCCCCTTGAAATCTTTTTACAATTCGACCACTGCCTATAGCACATGTGTTTGGATTGTGCCAACTGACCCAGCCGGGACTCGAACCAGCGACCTTCTTACTGTGAGGCGACTATTGAGCCACCATGTCGCCCATTATTTGATTTATTCACTCTGATTTGTTTTGAAATGTAACCAGTTTTGTGAGATTCACCCTAACAAGACATTCCTGTAAAATCACAACCTGAACATTGTGAATTCTCATTTTCACATCAAGAGGACAGAATAAACACACAAGTGTTTACTGGACACAAACAAACAAACAAAAGACTATTTCAAACGGACACCACAAGCATGAGTCTAACACTCACGATACACACACAGCTCTGAATTGCTCTGTTTGCGAATTGAAAAGTATTTTGAAAAAACTCTATATTAATATATTCTTACGTGTCTTACGCCCTTTCAGGGAAACTTCATAAAATGTGCATTCAGTGCATTTTTTATTTCCTCTACGTTTTATTATCAAAATGACAAATGCCACACATACACAATATAACTATGCTCTATCTTTAAAACATGCTTCTATGTACATCGATTTATAGGTACATGCTGTAGAAACGGATCTGATCAATGCATATATATACACAAGCATGGTTGAGTGGATTGCTTTGTTTTAGATATACACTGTAAAGATATCCGTAAATGAGCAGTTTTCCGTATTTCATGGTTTTATTTTGGATTATTTATGCTTTTAAGTTGCATTATGGGACTTTAATCTTTCTTCCAACAACTTTTAATCTTGGAAAGTTCGAAAAAGTGACTTTTATGAACCTTTTCAATAGTTTAAAATGATCTATTGTCTGTGTTGGTGTTGTATATTACGCTACAAACACCTTATAATAAACCACCAGTACATTTTCTGTAAATTCACAGACTTATTTCTCTTTTTAAGTCATTTTCAAACTCCTAAAATGTCAATAAAAGTCACTTTGTTAAACTGTAGAGTTGAATTTTCAACATCAAAACTCGACAGAGCAAATATCAACATCTCATAATACAATTCACAACAGTAGATAAACACTTGTGAATCACAAAATGCAGAAACTTTTAATTAACAGATGTTATACAGTGTACGTGGGAGAATTTTACCACACGTCCAGTTAAACCGCCACTTACTGATCCATTCCAGGTAATACTTTGGCATCTCAGAGAGGGATGAGTTGGAGCTCTGAACAAAGGCGGCAGTGACGTCAACCGAGTTTTTAAATGTATGCAAAATACACAGAGATCATCAAAACATGACGGAGAGCTCTCAAGGAATATTTTAATTCATATATAATGATCCCACGATACATTCACAGCCGACTTTAGTGAACTGGATCTGCCTGGCCTGATGGGATCACACAGCTCTTGTAAATGCCAGAGATATGACGGTCTGGGTTTTGGCACTGTAATCGCAGCATTACAGTAAAATAGAGTGTATTTATGTGTCTATACTTTTACACTGATTGTATAAACTATTTTAGATGGGTGTGGAATTTAAACACCACTAAAATTTATTATCTCATGATTTACTCACCGTTAAATGGATAGTTCACCTAAAAATGACAATTTACTCACTATTTATTTTCCCTCAGGAGTTTCTTTCTTCAGTTAAACACAAAAGAAGATATTTTGAAGAATGCTGGAAACCTGTAACCACTGACTTCAATGGTAGGAAAAACAAACAGTATGGAAGTCAATGGTTTTCAGCATTCTTCAAAATATCTTCTTTTGTGTTCAGCGGAAGAAATAAAGGTTTAAAACAAGTAATGGGTGAGTACATGATAACAGCATTTTCATATTTGGGTGAATTGTCTCTTTAAAGCAATCTAAGTCTATATGACTTTCTTCTTTCAGATGAATCTAGTCAGAAGTTTTATATTATAAGTTCTACAATGGCAACAGGTGGGTCGAATGTCCAATAAAGGACATCCATCCATTATAAAAAGGGCCTCATATGACACCAGGGGGCGAATAAATGTCTATTGTAGCAATGTGTACTGTTTTTGTAACCTAAATATCCATATGTAATACTTTACAAACTGTTTTGTGTGAACTTTTGCGAGAGACTGTCATCTGCTTCTTCTGTTGAGGAGCATTTTATTATTGCATTTAGCGCCATCAGCTAGACAGGAGTGGTGAAAGGCACGTGCAATTGAAAGAAACACAGTAGTGACACGTGCACTTCACACTCCAGCTGATGGCGCAAAATGCACCAAAAGATGCACCTCAAAAAAAGACGGCACAAATTAAAAGAAGTGATGGGAGAAAAAAAAAGCTTCTAAACAATTAAACTAATTGCTTTGGGAAATGATTCACTAAATCGTTCAAAACACCAACGCTAGAGACACCTTGAGGTCAAAACCATGTAAATGCAACAAAAACTCAGGCAAAACATGTATTAGAATTGTGTTTTCAAACACATTACGAACATTAGATTGAAAGTGCAATCTATTAATGCACTTAGCTTATCATCTAATATCATTAAATGTTAATTGTCTTCATAATATGCTTTCTTTTATCAATTTTCAGGGCTTATATATTGTTTGTTCCTCTGCTAAACGGGCCAACAAGAGACTATTAACTTTTATTCAGGGTTTCTGCAGGCTTAAAGTCAAATTTAAGGCTTTTTAAGACCCTTATGAATTAAATTTTAGACTTATACAGGGCTAAACACTAATGATTATTACTACTGGCTCAGGCGGTTGCCACAACAACAAAACAAAACTAATGTAATTATTTTTAGGGACATATTTTAACGTGTCAAAACAAGAAAACTCTAGTTGTATACACTTTTTTCAACATAATATTTTTTTTTTTTTTTAAATGACAAGTTTAACATTGTTAAAAGTTTATTTATTACTGAGACAATGACATAAAATATATTCATTTGTTGGCTTTTTATCCAAATTGATTGAGTATAATGTATCATATAAAGTAATATGTTGCACTGTTATTATTATGAGGAATTGTGTAAGTGTTTTTAGTTTTCTTTCCCAGATTAGCGAATTTAATTTAGAGAAATTTGAACAGCTATTGTAAATATTGCAATAAAAACTTAAATATTAAAAAAAGAAAAGGTTTTCTTGAGATGGATTGTTGGTGATTGGATGGATGTCGGCCCAGTTGGGAAGCTTTACTTGGACAGAGAAAAAATTAAGACCTGTTTAAAATGATTTAAGACCTACAAGACAATATTTCGGTGAATTTCAATACTTTTTAAGACCTAACATTTTATTTTTGAAATTTAAGACATTTTAAGACCCCGCAGGGACCCTGATTATTATTCCATTTCATTTTACAAATACCTCACTAAACCCAATTAAACATGTTCAGCACTGGGGGGCGAACTGAGTGAACCCACGATTCATGTGGATTTTTGGTATTACACAGATCGCCCCCCAGTGGAGAAACACTAAATTTCCGAAAAGTTTCAAAACAGTAACGACGTAATAAAGCCCTGCTTACTGGAATCACATGACCTTGCCAATTTGATATGTGCTCTGAACCACCGAATTGGCTGTATCTCTGTCTCTCCACTCCACCAATAGCTGGTGTGTGATGAGCGCACTGGCGCCGTTGTCCTGTGGCTGCTGTCGCATCATCCAAGTGGATACTGCACACTGGTGGTGGTGTGGAGAGACCCCCATCATGATTGTGAAGTGCTTTGGATGTATGGCAATACATAATAAATACGCTATATAAATACACATTACATTACTAATTCGAAACAAAAGAATCTTAAAGGTTTCGAAGCAGCCATCACTAGTCAAAGAAGTCATTGCCATTGTAGAGCTTAGACTTAATAATTTAGACTGTATTCGACTTGAAAAAGAAAGTCATAAACACCTAGGATGTCTTGAGGGTGAGTAAATCATTAACAATTTTTTCATTTTTGTGTGAACTAACCCTTTAATCTATACTGCAACCTCTCACGAATTAGTCCATTTATGAATAAAGTCCTATCTAACGCTACTAATCAATGTTGGGCACATAAATGTAAAAAAATGACGTGTCTTATGGTCTAATTTACCTACTGGTGATGTAAACAGATCAGTCCTACAGTACACTTTCTCCTGGGATGTTTGTCTAAATGCGATCATTGCTTTGTAATTGTGCAAATGTGTGGATATCTCTAACATAAACCCACTTGTTATTTGAACTTTTGATTAGGCACAAAATTCCAGCTTATTAAACCGGTATATCCGACCAACAACATCCTGAAAAAATAAAAGTATTCCTGTTTATGTAGATGACATAACAGCCTTTTATAATAGCTACATAATAAAGCTGAAAATATAAAACAATATCAGAGGAAAATTTAAGGGGAAATTGCACAAAATCATCTTTTTTTGTGCACAATTAAAGCATTCCTGTTAATCAGATTAAATAATAGGCTTTTATAACAGCGACATAATAATAATATACTATGATAATAATAATAATAATTATAAAGCAAAGTTAGAGGAAAATTTGAGGGGAAATTCCCCAAAAATCATCTATTTTCAACACTTTCGCTGTTATTTTTACCCAATTAGTGCATTTAACAGGGAAACCTAGGCTATAAAAAATATTCTCTTCACTATTTAGATGCACAGTGACATTTTTGGATCAAACGTGTTGTGTTTTTCAGTTTCTCCTTCCTCGGTTTTCCAATCTATGTGGCGAACGTGTGACTTTCAAGTATATTCTTTAGTGTTTTGTTGGCGATTTCGTGAAACAAGCGTACGGATGAGTGTGGGGTGTCATGCATTGCTGAGTGGGTTAGTTAGTTGGTTAGTCAGGCTGAGATGTGTGAATTTTACTTCTTGGCGTTGAGGGCGGCCAGCGAGGCATCGATGTCCTCCTCCTGCTGGAGAGGGTGCCACTGGGCGATGGGACGCCGCGGGTTCGCCAGCATGTCGGACCAGTGCTTCTGTGACGTTCCTGAGGCTTTACTGCCGATGAAGATCTTCCCGATGGCATCGTTCTTGCCAATCTTGTCGTAGTCGAAGACCGTCACCACCACAATGATTTTCTGAAGCAGAAAGAGAAAAATGTATGCAAGTTTGTGCATCGAAATTTTTAAAGCACATTATTAGCTTATGTAGAGTTGAAGTCAGAATTATTAGCCCTCCTGTATATTTTCCCCCTTAATTTCTGTTTAATGGAAAGAAGATTTTTTCAACACATTTCTAAACATAATAGTTTTAATAACTCATCTCTAATAACTGATTTCTTTTATCTTTGCCATGATGACAGTACATAATTGTTACAGTCACCAGCGATCCAGCTGCTGCGGATCACTGGAGAACTACAAATCTGCCACCAAACGAACTACAGCTCCCAGCATGCACCGCACACACACCGGTTCCTGATCCCGACTGATTGAAAACATGCACAGCTAAAGCTGCTCAAGGACTCATTACATGGACTATATATACATCTCACATGCACACACACAGGGCTGAGTCTTGTTGTTAATCTGTATACATCACAAAGCGTTTTCCTTGCCTTGTTTTTCCATACCGTGTTTCAGACCCTCACCTAGTTTATTGATTTTTGATGTTAGCCGCCTGAACCGATCTCTTGCCTGGTTTTGACTACTCTTTTGGATTGCCCTTTATAATTCTGATTGCTTCTGTGATTAACCCTTGCATGCCTGACCGTTCTTTGTTTAATAAAAACGCTGCCATTGGATCCTCAACCCTGTTGTCCACACCCTTGTGTTACAATAATGTTTTACTAAATATTTTACTAAACAAAAATTTGGTATTCAGTTTAAATTATGCTCGATTATGGAAAAACTAAATTATCACGATTATTTTGGTCAAAATTGTAATCAGGAATATTTGAAGAAATGATCAGTGGGCCAAAATGAAAACAATAATATACAGTCATTTACTATATCTTAAAATACATTAGAAATACAACCCCAACAGTTTTGTTTATATAACCACAAAGCTATATTTGATATATCTTATTAAAAATATGGACTATTAAAATCAAATGTATATATCTTCTGGATTAATTAGGTATCTTAATATTAATTTTATTCTATAAATACCCCCCCCCCCCCCCCCCCCCCCAAAAAAAAAAAAGACACAAGGTTTTTATTTGTTGTGTCTAAATATCAGGGTTATTCCAACAAATATTGATTTCTTTACTATTCTGAAGTAAAAAAAAAAAACATTGATATTGTGTTGTCTATAAATCAGTTTCATATATATAGCATATATCTGACAATATAGCATATGTTATGTTATTTTATTCAATAAAACAAAAATTAAGTTTTTCTAAATCCAGAAAGAATTTTCAAATGGTACAAAAATCATACAAAAAGTGCTTCAGGGATAATTAATACTCTTTGGATAAGGTATACAAAAAAAATCAGTCCAAGGTGCTTGAAACGTAAGTGAAAAAGATAAATAGCCTTTACTGACATGGTTATTATTTAAAACAAATACTGTACTGTACACTGTAAAACAGTGAAAATCACTAAATGAAAAAAGTTAGTTTAACTTATCATTTAAAAAACTCTGACTTAATGAAAAAGAGTTAAGGTAACTCATAAACTAATTGTATTAAGCAGAACTCAAACTGAATGAGTTACGAATGAATTAATTCTATTTTTTGTGTTAATTTAATTCTAATGCTAGAAGCACTACTAAACCATTTGAGTAGCTACAGTGCTCAGCATATATGAGTACACCCCTCACAAATCTCTCTTTTAAATTAATATTTTTAATAGGAAGCTATACAATATTATATTTGTGCATATACATTAGATTAGTCAGTACTAAAGCCAAATCTGGAGCTTATCTAACAAAATAACTTACGATAGCGGTCCAAAAACTAGTACACCCACATTTATATGTTATAGAAAAATATTAAATACAAATTTAAAAAAGAGGAATTTTCAAGAACAAAAGAGCAAAATGCAATATTTTGCTTAAATTTAATTGTATTATTTTCCTATTTCTAAATATGTTCTGTGACTAAAACATAATTTTCATAAATATATCTGTTTAATAAATCTGTTTTGTATAAATGCAGCAAAATACATTGCTTATATTCACTGAGAAATGGATAAAAATATAAATTTTCAAAATCATTTATGCTGAGCACTGTATATAGTTGTTTGGACTTAATTCATTCTATTTACTGAAATTATGCCAATTTGAGAACTGAACTTAAAATGTTTAAGTTACTAAAACTCTATGGGCCCTATTTTAACGATCTAAGTCCAAAGCGCAGGGCGCAAAAGCACTAAGGGCGTGTCAGAATCCACTTTTGCTATTTTAAGGACGGAAAATTCCGCTTTGCGCCACAGCGCATGGTCTAACAGGGTTGAGCTTATTCTCTTAATGAGTAATAGGTGTGTTTTGAGAATAAACCAATCAGAGTCTCATCTCCCATTCCCTTTAAGAGTCAGTTGCGTCGCGCCATAGCGCATTTGCTATTTACATGGCGGACTTTGTAAGTGAATTAACTGAGCGCTTCACTGGCGAGAAAACGATTAAACAGACCATCTGCAGTGTGAGAATGAGCCTCCCCATTCTTTACTTTCACTTTCACTCTCTTCCGTGGATAAGGAAACGTGTTGTATGCACAGACATCCATTAGCCTACATAATTAATTTTGTTTGTTAAGCGCAAAGATTTGTTTCAAAACTATTTCTAAATTCAGTTGTAATTTCCAGCAAACGAATAAATGAACAATAATAACGAAGTGTGGTCAAAAACTAAGTTATATCCAATTACACATGCTATGCCCCATATGGTCTAAAAGCTGACAGGTGAGCAAATCTAAGCGTTTTTTTTAAATAAAACAAATATAAATATGCATATAATAAATAATAGTGCTAATAATAATAACATTATACATAAGCAAATGGTCATGAATAAACTGAAAAAGCCCCCCGAGATGAAGAAGACATGAAGGCAGTGGTTTTTATATTTATGTAGAAAGTAATGATTTTTGTAATATCTTAATCCTTTAATTCTTTTTTATTTGTAAAGATATTTGCGTATTGCTGTACATACTGTGTGTAATAAGCAAAGTTTAAGCAAAGCGTACAACTAACAAGCTCTGCGCTGGACTTTAGACCTCCTCTTAGCTGGTCTATTGAACCGTCTATTTTAGTTCCTCAAAATACCAGAACACCTATAGGCGCACATATGAGCACAAATGCATTTGCTATTTAAACAGCGTGGTGCAAAACGTCAAAACAACACTTGCGTCGATCTGACACTAGCAAACAACATTTGCGTCGTGCCTTGCGCCACATTGCGCCAGGTGTGTGATAGGGCCCTAAATGTTTCACGATATAAGCACAAATAATATATGTGTGCATGTATGGGATCACATTCCCGCCAAAAGTATCGTGGTTGCAGATAAAAAAATTATGCATGTGAATCAAAAAAGTTGACGTCATGTTTAAAATTATAACACACAAAAGCGAAAACTAAACACAGAATAAGAAACAACGAGGTCGTGTACAGTAAGATAATGAGCGTAAATCAAAAAGTAAAACACATTTAGACAGAATCAGTTTTTCTGCTGATATTTGAATGTTTTGTGACCTCGTTGTTTCTTATTCTGCGTTTTGTTTTCACTTTTGCACGTTATAATTTTACACATGCAAAAGTGAAAACTAAACGCAGAATAAGAAACAACAAAACAATGTCAATTTTTTTATTTTTGTGCATAATTTTTGTATCCGCAACCCCGTTTACAAAAAAAAAAAGTTTACAGTACTCAAACCATTTGATTTAATACAGTTGAAACCAGAAGTTCACATACACTGAATGAAAAGGCACATGACCATTTAAAAAAAAGTCAGATGTTAATGTGACTAAACTTTTTCTCTTTTAGGTAAGTTAGGATTATCACATTTGTTTCTGTTATGCTTAATAGCAGAATAATGAGAGAGAGATTTTTTGAGAAATTTTTATAACTTTTATTTACATACAATAAGATTATTATGCCTCTGAAAAAGCTCAGATGATGCTGTCAAGGTTTTGGAAGTTTCTGATTGGCTAATGACAACATTTGAGTTAATTGCAAGCACAACTGTAGAATAGTATTTAAGGAAAACCTCAAACACACTGCTTCCTTGTGTGACAACATGGGAAATCAACAAGCCAGAATCAACAAAAAAGCCAGATTACAATTTGCTAAATTACACTGGGAAAAAGACAAATGTTTGGAGACATGTCCTGTGGTCTGATGGAACTAAGATTGAACTGTTTGGCCATAATGACCAGTGTTACATTTGGAGGACAAAGGGGAAAGCTTACAAGCCTAGGAACACCATCCCAACTGTGAAGTATGGGGGCGGCAGCATCATGTTGTGGGGCTGCTTTGCTGCAGGAGGGACTGGTCCACTTTACAGCATAGATGGCATCATGAAGAAAGAACATTATGTAGAAATACTGAAGCAACATCTCAAGACATCAGCCAGGAAATTAAAACTTGGCCACAATTGGGTCTTCCAAACAGACCATGACCCTAAGCATACTGCCAAATTAATTAAAATGTGCTTTAAGGACAACAGAGTGAATGTTTTGGAGTGGCCATCACAAAGCCCTGAACTCAATCCTATAGAAAATTTGTGGGCAGAGTTGAAAAAGCTTGTGCGAGCAAGACAGCCTGCAAATCAGACTCAGTTACACCTATTCTGTCAGGAGGAATGGGCCAAAATTCCTGCAAACTATTGTGAGAAGCTTGTGGAAGGAGACCCAAAACATTTGACCAAAGTTACACAGTTTAAAAGCAAAGCTAAAAAATACCAAGGAAATGTATGTAAACTTTTGACTGTCTAGAAATTAATAAAAAAAAAAAATTCTCTCATTATTCTGGCATTTCGCAAATGTAAATGATTTAGGTAATCCTAACGGACCTAAAATAGTAAACGTTTAGTATGATTTACAATCAGACATTTTTAAAAATGGTTATGTTCCTTTGTTTAGAGTGTAAGTAAACTTCAACTGTAAATTCTTTGTCGTAATTGGTTTCATCAATCAGGTTTTACAGTGTATGTGTTTCAGCAAACTTGCCTTCATCAGGTCTCTTCATGTCTTCAGTAATGTCTAATGCTGATTAAAAGTGAAACCTCTACCTGCATTTGCTCTAGAGGGATCTCAAAGCTGAAGGACTCGTTGTAATAGGGGTTCAGTGTGTTCTTCTTCACTGTTGTCTTCTTCTTCTTCAGACGCTTTCCGTTCTGCAAGAGCTGGATCTTCACGTACGGGTCTGCAAGAGGTCAAACATCCAGTTATCTGCATCAAACACTTAAAAACAGGTCTAGCTGCAGACTCAGGATCTGTTGCAAGTCTCACCAGACAGGCCGCCCACGTCCATCTTCTTCAGGTTTTTGGCCTCGAGGATGCAGACGGTCAGTTTTCCTGCCGTCGGGACGTAACGCAGAGAGATGCAGATATCGCCCAGCTTCTCAGGCTGCAGGGAAAACATATTGACATGTGTGATCATGTATTTCCTTTGGAGAAAGATATCTGCTTGTTAAGTCGTGGCGTATCGGTGACACATGAAATACTGTTTGCAGGTCCAAGCCGCTACTCATTTGAATTGAGAATTGTTTATGACCACTGTTTAGTCATATCACACATTAAAGTGAATTTTATATAAAATCATGGTGTACACAACAGTCTCTGGACTTGCTGCATCACAGACACCAATATTTTAACAATGTACAGTAAAAGTCAGAATTATTACCCCCCCTGAATTATTAGCCCCCCTGTTTATTTTTTCCGCCAATTTCTGTTTAACGGAGAGAAGATTTGTTCAACACATTTCTAAACGTAATAGTTTTAATAACTCATCTCTAATAACTGATTTATTTTATCTTTGCCATGATGACAGTAAATAATATTTGACTAGATATTTTTCAAGACACTTCTATACAGCTTAAAGTGACATTTAAAGGCTTAACTAGGTTAATTAGGTTAACTAGGCAGGTTAGGGTCATTAGGCAAGTTATTGTATAATGATGGTTTGTTCTGTAGACTATCGGAAAAATATATAGCTTAAAGGGGCTAATAATTTTGTCCTTAAAATGGCTAAAAAATTAAAAACTGCTTTTATTCTAGCTAAAATAAAACAAATAAGACTTTCTCCAGGAGAAAAAATATTATAGGAAATATTGTGAAACATTCCTTGCTCTGTTAAACATCATTTGAGAAATATTAGAAAAAGAAAATTCACAGGAGGGCGAATAATTTTTACTTTAACTGTATATATAATTTTATGTTTGCCTCCTATGGTGTCTATGTTCCCTGTTTGTTTGCTTTTGCTTTAGTTTTGATAATAAATTGAGTAACACTTTATTTTGATGGTCCATTTGAGTATTAGTAGACTGTCTGCTTAATATCTGCTGATGCTGCTTCTTCAACAGTCATTTAACTGACTATAAGAAACTTTGCAAGTACATGTCAACTTACACTAACCCCAAACTAACAGTCTACTTATAATCTAATGCAAAGTAGTTGTCATGTAGATGCAATGTAACCTACATGCAACAAATGGATCATTAAAACACTGTCACCATAAATTGTTTATACCGCGTGTAGATCCTCTCCTCATTTTTCGTTTCTGTAACACGCTGGACTGTAACTAAAACAGACGGTAATATTAGATGAATGTAATAATCACCTCCTCTTTCTCAACGCTGTCCAGGTCTCTCCACTCTTCAATGGGCTGGCCCAGATCCAGGGTGTTCATGGGTAATTTCACTTCACCAATGATGTCATGTTTGGAGAATCGATCATAATCATACACAGACATGACCAGCGTCTTCCCACCCAGCTCCTCGTATGGGATCTAACATGCAACACATTCAGAACATTTGACATTAATATATAGAAAAGAGTTTCTGCAATTGGTTGTCTACGAGGACTGTTATATAAATCAAATTCATGTGTTTATGTGTATATGTTTGGTAACACTTTAGTTTAGGTCACAATTCACATTCTTAACAAACCATTACCTAACAGTACTAGCTGTTTATTAATAGTTAGTAGGAAGAAGTTGGGTTTAGGTTTTGAGTAGGATTAGAGATGTAAAGTAAGATCATACTTTATAACCACTAATGAACAGTTAATATCTTAATAAAAGGCAGGTAATAAGCCAGTAGTTAATAGCTTGAATTGTGACCTAAACTTAAGTGAGCCCATATTTTTTAGCATTTTAAAAAATATATTACACAGTTTGTAAATAAACTTTTAAAAATATTTTATTACATTTTAAAATAAATATTTATGTATAAATTGCATAATATCTTACAATATTACAATAAACATATATCAAACACGGTGATTGTTAATTAAAATATAACACATATAATATATAAAAATGGTTTTTGTAATTTTTTAATCCACAATTACAGTGTTTAATATATTGTAAAATATTGTGCAATTTAATTATGCATTATTATTATTATTATTATTATTATATATTATGAAAAATAAATTAAAGTTTACTTACTTTTAATAAAAGTTTGATATATGAGTGTGTGTGATTTTTTTATGCTAAAATATATTAAAATGTATATATTAAATTAAATATATTATATATATATATATATATATATATATATATATATATATATATATATATATATATATATATATATATATATATATATATATATATATATATATATATATATTAAAAATAAAATATATCCTTAATATATATATATTATATATATATATTTATTTGCAAATGTAAACCCACTGTAACAATCACCAGCGATCTAGGGACTAGATCGCTGGTGAACTACACACACACACACACACACACACACACACACACCACATGAACTACCATGACCAGAATGCATTGCACCAATCAACACCCACTCCAGCTGACCGTCATCCAGACACACACTCACATCTGCGGCTCATTCCCACTCATCACCAGGACTATATATTTCAGTTTGTGTGCCCCTCTGATTGTCGGGTGTGTTTTGTGTTGCTCCTATGATGTTTGTGTGTTCCTGGTTTGGTTTGTCATAGTTTTTAATGTTTAAATGCTGCGATTTGGATCCGCTCTTTGTTTTTTCTCCTCTGCACTTTACACCAGATTGTGACACTCACAAACATTCTTATACATTTCAAATATATATATATATATATATATATATATATATATATATATATATATATATATATATATATATATATATATATATATATATATACATAGTGAATATAATAATCACAGGATAACACCTTAAATACATTAAAACATAGTGACTAATTATTACTTTTATTATTAAATTGCAATATATATTATTTACCCGAAGCAATATATATATATATATATATATATATATATATATATATATATATATATATATATATATATATATATATATATATATATATATATATATATATATATATATATAGACTGTGAATCAAAGACTATAAAAAAGAAAAATATTAAATAAAATAAGTAAATACCTATACATTCTTGCAATTTTTTCTGGTACAGTGTACAGACAGGCTGGTTTATTTTTAGAGGCACAGTCAGCCGTTCTCACTGTACAGCAGGCGCTTGAAGACGGCCAATTGTTCCTGTCCTAGATCACTTTCCTGAGAGTGAGACTATTAAAGCTCCAGCATTGACCACCAGAGAGATACGGGGCCCCTCTGGAGCTCATTACACACACACTCATTCAGAGGTGCTGGAGGCTTTAGCACTGAAACGCTGGAGTTGCAGAAAACAGCCAATGAACACTAATGACTGAACAACATCAGAGCGTTCCTTATACAGTATGTGTGTGCAAGTCTGGGCTTTCAGATCTATTATATTATAAAAATATATATTATTAATTTGTACCTTATTCATTTAGCAAATGCTTTTACCCAAAGCAATGTATTATATATAATATTATTTACAGTTGAAATCAGAATTATTAGCCCCCCTAAATTTATTAGCCCCCGTTTATTTTTTACCCCAATTTCTGTTTAACAGAGAGCAGATTTTTTCAGCACATTTCTAAACATAATAGTTTTAATAACTCATCTCTAATAACTGATTTATTTTATCTTTGCCATGATGACAGTAAATAATATTTTACTAGATATTTTTCAAGACACTTCTATACAGCTTAAAGTGACATTTAAAGGCTTAACTAGGTTAATTAGGTTAACTAGGCAGGTTAGGGTAATTAGGCAAGTTATTGTATAACGATGGTTTGTTCAGTAGACTATCGAAAAAAATATATAGCTTAAAGGGGCTAATAATTTTGACCTTAAAATGTTGTTTAAAAAAATTAAAAACTGCTTTTATTCTAGCCGAAATAAAGCAAATAAGACTTTCTCCAGAAGAAAAAATATTATCAGACATACTGTGAAAATTTTCTTGCTCTGTTAAACATCATTTGGGAAATATTAAAAAAAAAGAAAAAAATTCAAAGGGGGCTAATAATTCTGACTTCAACTTTGTATAATGTTTTTAAACATTATAATGTATTTCAGATTTGCATTCCAGGTCTGTTTGGATGTGAAGTGTTATTTCATGATAATAATAAAAATGTATTATATTTATATTTTTTGGACACTCAATAAGATTTTTATAACTATACATTTTGTCAATTAAAACTATAGTTTATGTGAGATATAATGAGTGAATGTGAGAGAAAAAAAGATATTTAGAATTTAAAAAACAAATTTAAAATTACCTATAAAACACTCCAAGCAATTACAATAAAAAATACATACAGTTGAAGTCAGAATTATCAGCCCCCCTTTGAATTTTTGTTTCTTTTTTTAATATTTCCCAAATAATGTTTAACAGAGCAAGGAAATTTTCACAGTATGTCTGATAATATTTTTTATTCAGGAGAAAGTCTTATTTGCTTTATTTCGGCTAGAATAAAAGCAGTTTTTAATTTTTTAAGGTCAAAATTATTAGCCAGAACAGAACAATTATTATATTTTTTCGATAGTCTACAGAACAAATCATCTTTATACAATAACTTGCCTAATTACCCTAACCTGCCTAGTTAACCTAATTAACCTAGTTAAGCCTTTAAATGTCACTTTAAGCTGAATACTAGTGTCTTGAAAAATATCTAGTCAAATAATTGTCATCATGACTAAGATAAAATAAATCAGTTATTAGAAATGAGAAACTATTATGTTTAGAAATGCGTTGAAAAAATATTCTCTCCGTTAAACAGAAATTGGGGGAAAAAATAAACAGGCGGGCTAATAATTCAGGCGGGCTAATAATTCAGGGGTATATATTTAATGATAGATGATAGTTTTGCTGATGGTTATGTAATTTTATGTAGATTTATGTAGATTTAATAAAAATCCTTTGAATTTCAATGAAAAATAATTTTGAATATATTTGGAATTTAATAATTTAACAAAAATATAATTAACATATAAAACCTACATATTCATTATGAATATAGCATATATATAAATAATAAGAGTAACAATTAACAATTAATAATAATGATAATAATAATAAAGTACTTTATGAATTAAAACTATTAAAACTATTATGTTCTTAAAGTTATTAAAGTTATTAGTTAAAGTTAAGAGTTATTAAAACTATTATGTTCTTTATGAATGTTTGTAGCTATATAGATGTGATTAATCATGAATAATAGTTTGACAGCACTTATTTAAATATAATATAACACACATTAATTTGACACTGCTGATATCACTAGATTCTTTTTCATTTAAAGAGAGAATTTAAATGGTCTTGAAGCTTTGAAAAGTTTCAGTCTTCAGTAAAACTGTCTCTCCTAAGGCTGATTGCATTATAAACATTAAAAGAAGATAATATCATTTCATTATGTTGCCTTAGTTCTTTGAAAGGTCATGCACTGTATGTGATTAAAATATGTCTTTTAGGATACTACTATAATCAATTCATTATTGAACTATCAGTTGAACCATTAATGTTTTAAACAGCATACCTTGAAGACGAAGGTTTCATTGAACACTGGGTTGAGGGTCTTCTTGTGCACCTTGGTGTCGTATTTTTTCTTCTTATCTGGTAGAATGAAGACTTTAACATAAGGGTCAGACGTTCCTCCAGAGTCCATGGAGATCAGATCGGCACACTGCAGGATTCCCACAGTCAGCTGAGGAAATAAACATTTAGGAGATTTTATTTTGGAATGTATTGAAGCAAACGTACAAGATTTCTAAAATAAAAAGACAAAGTATAAGGTATACTTAAAATATGCATTTAATTTCAGTGGTGAAGTTAATATCCATCACTAGTATCAAGGTAAAATGAACACACCTTTCCTTCCGTTTTACACTAATGATTTTTATGGACATATTATCGACAAATAAAGGATTATTTTCACCGAGTTCTTTGCACAATGCCAAATAAACACCACAAAACAACTTAACACTGTCCATGATATGTAATGGAATGTTTGCATCACCTATCTGTCTCCGTATGGACAACTTTTCTGTATTGGTCAGTTTGCTTGGTAACCGTACATGTTACTTTATAGCATAACAACCCTCTAGGGCTCCATGCATATTAAAAATGGGAATTGATTGCATTAGAAAACAAGGCAGCAATATCATTTTACTGTCATTAGTGTTTGTCTAATCTTGGTGAGCTGTAAGGAGCTCTACTACCTACAGCTGTGACTCAGCAGAAAGTGAAGCACACAACTGAACACCGTCATTAGTAAAAAAGTATAGCACTGCACGTGCACAATCTCTCTCTGAGATCAGCATACAGAGAAAACTCTGAAAAGATGTATTTGTTAAAGGAACAGTTCACCCGAAAATACTAATTCTGTCTGACAGTTAAAGTCAGAATTATTAGCCCCCCTGAATTATAAGCCCCGCTTTTTATTTTTTCCCCAATTTCTGTTTAATGGAGAGAAGATTTTTTTTCAACACATTTCTAATCATAATAGTTTTAATAACTCATTTCTAATAACTGATGTATTTTATCTTTGCCATGATGACAGTAAATAATATTTGACTAGATATTTTTCAAGACACTTCTATACAGCTTAAAGTGACATTTAAAGGCTTAACTAGGTTAATTAAGTTAACTAGGCAGGTTAGGGTAATTAGGCAAGTTATTGTATAACGATGGTTTGTTCTGTAGACTATCGGAAAAAAAATAGCTTAAAGGGGCTAATAATATTGACCTTAAAATGGTGTTTAAAAAATTAATAATTGCTTTTGATTCTAACCAAAATAAAGCAAATAAGACTTTCTCCTGCAGAGAAAACATTATCAGACATATTGTGAAAGTTTTTTTTGCTCTGTTAAACATCATTTGGGAAATAATAAAAAAAGAAAAAATTATTCAAAGGGGGGCTAATAATTCTGACTTCAACTGTATGAAGAGTTCAGATGCAAAAGCCGCTAAACGCCACTTCCGCCAAAAATGAGATAATGACATTGAGTGAATGCTTTAGGCACGTACTACACCATCAATAAATAGATTTACTTCTAATCATCCAAATCGCAGCGTCAGCGCATTCAGAAATAACAGTTTGTTGGCAAAAGCCGCTAAAGTAAATGCCACTTGCCTTTGACAGCAAAAGCCGCTATATCCTAAGACCCAATCAGAAGGCGCGAATCAAATCATATGTGTTCAATGTAGCAGCGCTCTGATACGCCGGCTTTATGAGGAGACTGCTTTATTTCGCTTCCGATTTTAAAAGGCGGAGTTTGATGAACTGAATGAGCCTGTCCGACTGTCAGTGTATCGCAAATGAAAACATCCCTTACTTCAAAACTCTGTGCATTATACGAAAAAGAAAACACTGTACAGTTAGAAGTGTAGCATGCATCCCTAACGCTACTTTGAATGAGTCTGATTTACTATACATTAAACGACAACTGCGGTTCACGAAAGACAGAGTGAAGATGCCGTTCTTTTATACCACGTGGATGCTATGAGTATAAACAAGAGACCAAGATGTTGAGTATGGTGAGAATGAATGAATGAATGACAGCTTGTAATATTGTCTGAGAGACATCCCCTTTTGCCCAGTAGGCCCACCTTGTGTTTTATTTGCTAATGTAAGCTATTTTTAAAAGATAAATATAATGTGTAAAACTATACATTATTTATATTACTTCACAATACCTATCTATACGTCTGATAAGCTTTTTATATTAATGGACTATGCACAGATATTGATGTTTCACAATGTGTTTACACTACATTATTTGAATCTACCAAGCTTAGTTTACAATGTTTACATCACTCTACTTACATTAAATCTAAATCCCAAATATCAGAATTGACAACAGATTGTTAAGATTTAATTAATGTCAGTTTTAATGTTATTGATTAATGAGTTTACTTGACAAATTTCATTCATTCATTTTCCTTCTGCTTTTTCCCTTATCACAGCGGCATGAACCGCCACTTACTTGACAAATTTATATATTTTTAATTTTAGGTCGTTTGTGTAATGTGTTTTATGTTTCGTAAAATAATTTCTAAATGCATCATGTCCAAAGACATGCGGTACAGCTGAATTGGGTAAGATAAATTGTCCGTAGTGTATGTGTGTGAATGAGTGTGTATGGTTGTTTCCCAGTGATGGGTTGCAGATGGAAGGGCATCCGCTGTGTAAAACATATGCTGGATAAGTTGGCAGTTCATTCCGCTTTGGCGACCCCAGATTAATAAAGAGACTAAGCCGAAAATAAAATGAATGAATGATTTTCAACCAATTACACTGTCCTGTCCCAGTAGGTGGATTTAGAGGTTTTTGCAAAAAAAAGCACAAGTGGATTTAGCTGGTTTTGACGCAAAAGAAAATCTACATTGTTAAAAACCAAAGAAGTGACATTTTTGAAAAAAAGGTATTTTGTTTACTAGCTAATAACCTTATCATTACATATAAAATGAAACTTCTAAGGCTAATTATAGGAGTCTGATAGAAAATGCTCATTTACATGAAAAGAGGTCTGATGGATTTAGAGGGACTCTGAACTCTTCATATATATACAGTTGAAGTCAGAATTATTAGCCCCCCCCAAAATTATTCGAACCCCCCCCCCCCCCCCCCCCGTTTATTTTTTCCCCAATTTCTGTTTAACGGAGAGAAGATTTTTTCAACACATTTCTAAACATAATAGTTTTACGAACTCATTTCTAATAACTGATTTATTTTATCTTTGCCATGATGACAGTAAATAATATTTGCCTAGATATTTTTTCAAGACACTTCTATACAGCTTAAAGTGACATTTAAAGGCTTAACTAGGTTAATTAGGGTAACTAGGCAGGTTAGGGTAATTAGGCAAGTTATTGTATAACGATGGTTTGTTCTGTAGACTATCGAGAAAAAAAAAAGATAGCTTAAAGGGGCTAATAATTTTGACCTTAAAATGGTTTTGAAAGAATTAAAAATTGCTTTTATTCTAGCCGAAATAAAATAAATAAAACTTTCTCCAGAAGAAAAAAAAAATATTATCAGACATACTGTGAAAATTTCCTTGCTCTGTTAAACATCATTTGGGAAATATTTAAAAAATAAAAAAAACTTCAAAGGGGGCGAATAATCCTGACTTCAACTGTATATTAACAATATATATTAACTTTATTAGCAAATAAAAAAGAAAGATGAAAAAATAAGGCTTTCTTCTGAAAATATTTTGCAGAAAAGGGACTTTTATATTTTATTTTACTCTAATTTATTAAATATTACCTGATTTGATGAGTTAAAAAATATGAATAAATAAACAACAAACAAACTCAAAAATCATTTACTGCAAAATATGAATGCAAACTGATCAAACTGAATTCATTCATTCATTCATTTTTCTTCAGCTTAGTCTTTATTTAAAAGGTCACCACAGCGGATTGAACCGCTAACTATTCCGGCATATGTTTTACACAGCGGATACCCTTCCAGCCGCAACCCAGTACTGGGAAACACCCATACACACTCATTCTCACACACACACACACACACACACACACACACACACACACACACACACACACACACACACACACACACACACACACACACACACACACACACACACACACACACACACACTATGGCTAATTTAGCTTATTTAATTCACCTATAGCGCATGTGTTTGTACTGTGGGGGAAACCAGAGCACCCAGAGGAAACCCACGCCAACACGGGGAGAACATGCAAACTCCACACAGAAATGCCAACTGACCCAGCCGGGACTCGAACCAGTGACCTTCTTGCTGTGAGGCGACAGTGCTAACCACTGAGCCACCGTGCCGCACTTGATATATATCTTTATCTTAAAAATGATGAAAAAATTATTGAAATTTTAAAAAATGATTAAAAGGATCAAATTAGTTTATCTGAGAACAACATACCAATCAGAATCAAGTTTTCCAAAGCGCCATGTAATAATGTCATGGTAATACTTCCTAATATACTGTATTCTTGTCAGTCGACTAATGAAACTTTGTTCTAAAATGTTCCCTGCGGTGCCTTTAATCCACCATCTTTACCTTGTTATCCTGGAAGTCGTAATCCAAAGAATATTGAAGCTTTCCCAGTTTCTCCACTTCTTTCTCCTCTTCCTCTTTCTCCTCCTCTGTCAAACCGGTTTCTCCTTCTTCATCATCATCATCCTGTTGTTTCTGCGGGGCAAATGTTAAATGTTTTAATCACGTTGATATCTGGAATATGAGTATATGTGGTTTCTGTCTATAAGCATGCCACAAGCTCAGGGCCCGGTCAGTAGCAGACAGTACAGGTTGGAAAGATGCTTTTCTACTTTTAATCTGTCAAAGCAGACTTGGAGTAATGTTGTCATTCAGGGCTGGATGTTGAAAATGACTCGAGTTCACAATTTTTATTGGTAACACTTATGTTGAAAAACAGTGTAGTTGGTTAATACAATTATATTTTGTATATATACGCACGGGCCACTTTATTAGGTACACCTGTGCAACGTCTCGTTAATGCAAATGTCTAATCAGCCAATCACATGGCAGCAACTCAATGCATTTAGGCATGTAGACATGGTCAAGACGATCTGCTGCAGTTCAAACCGAGCATCAGAATGGGGAAGAAAGGTGATTTCAGTGACTTTGAACGTGGTCCGTTGGTACCAGACGGGCTGGTCTGAGTATTTCAGAAACTACTGATCTACTGGGATTTTCACGCACAACCATCTCTAGGGTTTACAGAGAATGGTCCGAAAAAATATCCAGTGAGCGGCAGTTCTGTGGGCGTAAATGCCTTGATGATGCCAGAGGTCAGAGGAGAATGGCCAGACTGTCTCCAGCTGATAGAAAGGCAACAGTAACTCAAATAACCACTCGATATGTACTCAAATGGCCTCCACAGTCACCAGAACTCAATCCAATAGAGCACTTTTGGGATGTGGTGGAATGGGAGATTCACATCATGGATGTGCAGCCGACAAATCTGCAGCAACTGCGTCAATATGGAGCAAAATCTCTGAGGAATATTTCCAGTACCTTGTTTAATCTATGCCATGAAGGATTAAGGCAGTTCTGAAGCCAAAAAGGGGGTCCAACCTGGTACTAGTAAGGTGTACCTAATAAAGTGGCCAGTGAGTGTATATTTAAATGAGCTTTTTGGCAGCACTAGAAAAACACTAGAGGAGATTTTATTGATATGCATAAAGAGTCATGCAAGCATTTTCTCCTCATCTGCATGATAAATTGAACTGTTCATCAGCGATGCTCCAGGGAACAAGTGATGACAGCAAATATTTAAAGAAGAACAGGCTCCTTTGTGCTATTCTGGGAATATGAAATGCTGACGTGCCGTTCTTGTGTGTTTTTGAACATCATCCAAAACAAACTATGCACAAAAATCTATAATGTGCAGAATACATTTTTTTAAATTCCTCAAACACGTCACATGTTTAGCACTATACAGTGGCCCAAAAATATTTGGCAACCAAACCACACTTTGAAATGTCTAAAAGTGATTTAGTTATAATAGCATTAACATTCTTAGTAGGGCTGCACGATATTAGAAAAATCTGATATTGTTATATTTAATTTTTCTGCGATAAATATAGTTTGAATAGCTCTATTTGTCGGTTTTCTGGGGAGTCTAACAGTAATTAGGTACAAAAATGAAATAATCACAATGCAAAAACTGCATTTCTTCCTTCACTTTGTGCTGTTTCTAGTCCAAATATCTAAAAATTCTTAGGTCAAGTAATAATATTGTTTTGTTTTCACCTTAAGAAGAAATTAATCATTTTTTCCCCTTAAAACAAACTAAATTATCTGCCAGTGTGGTTAGTAAAATATCTTGTTTTCACTTTGAAATGTTGATATTTGGACTAGAAACAAGACACAAATTCTAAGTAAGAAAAACTTTTATTTTGTTGCATTAATCGTATCAATTCTGTATAAATAATTATATAAAATAAATCTTTATTACACCTCCAAACATCATTATTTTTTGTGCTCATATGTTCTAAACTCTCTTGAAATGCTCAGTCACAGGCCTTCAAAAACGTGCAAACTCTACAAATCACGCGCTCTGTGGCTCCTGATCAACTATAATCCAGACTCAACATTACGTATCTTGTGATGTGACTATTGTGGGTGCACACATTGCGATATATTGTGCAGCCCTAATTCATAGACATTATTACTATTATGAGTACCTGTATTAACCCTTTATCCGGCGAATAACGATACACAGAAAAAAAATGTCTGCAAAACTGTTGCAAACAATTTATTTGTGTTGAATTTAAACAAACAAATTAAATGTAATAATATTCAACGTAATTAGTTTGTTTAAATTCAGCCCAAATAAATTGTTTTCAACCACTTAACGTAAAAAAATTTAGTAAATGCAAAAAAATTATCTTTGAATATTTTTTTTTTCAGTGTATATGGTAAGTTTTTTTGTTTTTCATATTATTTTAGGTCATAAAAAGTCTTGTAATAAACCCTTATGACATGGGACATGGGAATTTTAACGAGTGCCCTATAAAGGGTTAACAACCTATCATGTAAAAAACTAAAATACTATTAATAATACACATTATTAATATTAAATTTCGATTAAGATATCAAATCAAGCCTCATTCATAAGTCTTGCAACTTGCCCAGCAGGCACAGGACACCAACATGACATCAGATTGATGTTGTACCCCAATGTCGTTGGACGTTGCATTTTGTTTGGAAATGAAAATCAGGTTGACGTCAGAACCCAATGTCAGCTCAACGTCAGTGTCCAACATCTGACAGATGTTGCATTTTGGTTACTTTCCAACGCCACCAAAAAACAACAAAATATCAACGTCTAATGATGTAACAGCTTGACGTTGTGTGGAAGTTTACCACTATGACGTCTATCAGACGTTGGATTTTGGTGGCCATACTTGACGAATAAATGTCAGTATTTGACGTCAATATGACGTTGGTTTAAGATGTTGGCTCGACGTTGGATTTTGGCCGCTTTCCAACACAATCTAAAATCAACAAAATATCAACGTCATCATTATTGGACGTCAAAATAATGCTGTCCTTAGACGCTGGCGACCTAAATCTAACCTAATTTTAACATCTTATGACGCTGTGTGTCTGCTGGGTGGTATGATATTTTGTTATCTAATGTAATTGCATTCAAATATTTACAAGTGTGGTTGAAGTGTCCAAATAGTTTTTGAGGTCACTTTATGTGAAGATGCATAATTATATGTGTAATATAATACAGTATATTATGAGAACATAACAATTTGGGTCTCAATGTTATTTGCCAATTTTCTAAATCTCCAATGTTAACAATAAAATAAAGAATTTTTGTAATGTGCCACCGAAGAAAATTGCCACTCTCAAGTCAGTTCCTAACCATATCCATATATCAACAAATTAAAGGGCACAGCAGAAAGTGTACGAGAATTAAAAACAAATTGGTAATTTTCCATGTATTAAAAAATAAATGACTTCTTTTTTGTTACGGTAAATTCAACTGAATATATGATCATAAAACTGCAAACAACTCATGACAAGCAGACATGATGTTTTACATTTACGTCTTACTGCTTTTAGTGCAATTAAACAGCCGTGCCCTTTAACACATGCATTCAGTGTGAGTCTTGTGGGTCTTCTCTTACTAACTCTAAACAGGATTAGTGAGTTAATTAGTTACTCCATTCACACCTCCTACACATTTATGCCTCTTTGTTATTGCATTATGGTTATTTTTTGGTCCACTCAAGTGGAGTTTCCATTTGCATTGTAACTTTCCTTTGTTTTTAATTATATTGTCATCAAGCAGCAGGTACAAAAGGCTTAAAACAAGGAAGTTACAACAGCCATTCCATCCAATCCCACCCACGCGGTGCTTGCCAAACAGCTGTGCCGTTCATCCGTCCACCTACCGTAGCGCCGACGCCATGAGCGTCAAGAAATGCGGCGCATTAGACACATAGCGGGAGGAAGGAGAGCAGAGAGAGAGGGAGAGGTTGAACTCACGACACACCGAAAAACAGAACGAAACACAGTCAAGACAGTGAACAACACCAAGAGCACCAGTCTGAGAAATGACACACTGCGATGCTTGCGAAATCTGTATGCAATATATAGGTTTGGCATACAAAAGTTTTAAAAGCCATGCTATAAAATAATTTTATGAAGAATTTATCAACAAAGAATTACCTAAAGTGAGCGTTTATGCTAACGAAATAAAAAAATAAATTTTTTGGAAAAATAAATAGTGCATTAATGGTGCGTAGTATTCAATTTCAGTCATTACAGCTGCCCAGTGGGTGGCAAAAGCTAAGCAAACCTCAAAATGCACTTGAAACGATTCATTCAAAAGAATTAATTTAGCGATAAATCAAGTGACTTTCATTACGAGTGAGTCACTGAATCATTCACTCAACAGATTAGTTTAAAACACTCATTCATTCAATGATATATCGTGATTGCTTTTTCAGTTTCTGAATTGCTCACTGGACTGATTTGTTTGAAAGCACTAATCAATTCAGTGATAACTCACCTACATGTTTTTATGAGTGACTCAGTGAATCATTCACTTAACGTATTTATTCAAAGATACTGATTCAATCAATGATTAATGATTGTCTTTTGAGTTCATCTCTGAATCGTTCACTTGACGGATTTGTTCAAAAGCACTAATTTTTTTTAGTGATAACGACTGTTCTGACTGATTCACTGAATCATTCACTCAACTGTTTTGTTCAGAAGCACAAATAAACAACAAATTAAGTAAATATCCTAATAAATGACTCAGTAAATCTTTTATAATGTGACTTGGAGCTGCTTTGAAATACAAGTTGCAACTATTTTCATACATAATTAGTGGTTATGTTTTAGAGAAAATAATATAAAATTTGATTAAAGGGCCCCTATGATGAAAATCTACTTTTGTAAGCTGTTTGGACAGAACTGTGTGCAGGTATAGTGTGTCCTATTGGAATGAGAGAAACACAACAAACTTTTTAACTTTTTAAAGTTTTTTCTGATGTTAAAATAGGATCCAAATTCCACTGATTTTGAGGCCCACCACAAGGTGACGTACTGTAGGAGTGTGGTGTGGTTCTGATGTTTTTCCTGATGTTAAAATAGGATCCAAATTCCACTGATTTTGAGGCCCACCACAAGGTGACGTACTGTAGGAGTGTGGTTTTCCCTGCCCCCACAATTGTTTGACAGGCGCCATGTTTCTAAAATAACATGTATACACATGTCCACAGAACATTTTTTTTGGCAAATAAACTGGGATTAAATTTTTTTTTTTACAACTCTCTGTGATTTTTATAAGTTTAAAAAGTTATTAAAACAGAGCATGTTTGTAATAAAGACAGTGAAATCACTGTAATTCTTAACCGCTATAATCACCACGACCGCATGATGTCAGTAAATGTGCATATATGTACAGGCAGTGCAGAATTATTAGGCAAATGAGTATTTTGACCACATCATCCTCTTTATGCATGTTGTCTTACTTCAAGCTGTATAGGCTCGAAAGCCTACTACCAATTAAGCATATTAGGTGATGTGCATCTCTGTAATGAGAAGGGGTGTGGTCTAATGACATCAACACCCTATATCAGGTGTGCTTAATTATTAGGCAACTTCCTTTCCTTTGGCAAAATGGGTCAAAAGAAGGACTTGACAGGCTCCGAAAAGTCAAACATAGCGAGATATCTTGCAGAGGGATGCAGCACTCTTTAAATTGCCAAGCTTCTGAAGCGTGATCATCGAACAATCAAGCGTTTCATTCAAAATAGTTAACAGGGTCGCAAGAAGCGTGTGGAAAAATCAAGGCGCAAAATAAACTGCCCATGAACTGAGAAAAGTCAAGCGTGCAGCTGCCAAGATGCCACTTGCCACCAGTTTTGCCATATTTCAGAGCTGCAACATCACTGGAGTGCCCAAAAGCACAAGGTGTGCAATACTCAGAGACATGGCCAAGGTAAGAAAGGCTGAAAAACGACCACCACTGAACAAGACACACAAGCTGAAATGTCAAGACTGGGCCAAGAAATATCTCAAGACTGATTTTTCTAAGGTTTTATGGACTGATGAAATGAGAGTGAGTCTTGATGGGCCCGTGGCTGGATCGGTAAAGGGCAGAGAGCTCCAGTCCGACTCAGACGCCAGCAAGGTGGAGGTGGAGTACTGGTTTGGGCTGGTATCATCAAAGATGAGCTTGTGGGGCCTTTTCGGGTTGAGGATGGAGTCAAGCTCAACTCCCAGTCCTACTGCCAGTTTCTGGAAGACACCTTCTTCAAGCAGTGGTACAGGAAGAAGTCTGCATCCTTCAAGAAAAACATGATTTTCATGCAGGACAATGCTCCATCACACGCGTCCAAGTACTCCACAGCGTGGCTGGCAAGAAAGGGTCTAAAAGAAGAAAAACTAATGACATGGCCTCCTTGTTTACCTGATCTGAACCCCACAGAGAACCTGTGGTCCATCATCAAATGTGAGATTTACAAGAAGGGAACTCTCTCTCTGAACAGTGTCTGGGAGGCTGTGGTTGCTGCTGCACGCAATGTTGATGGTGAACAGATCAAAACACTGACAGAATCTATGGATGGCAGGCTTTTGAGTGTCCTTGCAAAGAAAGGTGGCTATATTGGTCACTGATTTGTTTTTGTTTTGTTTTTGAATGTCAGAAATGTATATTTGTGTATGTTGAGATGTTATATTGGCTTCACTGGTGAAAATAAATAATTGAAATGGGAATATATTTGTTTTTTGTTAAGTTGCCTAATAATTCTGCACAGTAATAGTCACCTGCACACACAGATATCCTCCTAAAATAGCTCAAACTAAAAACAAACTAAAAACTACTTCCAAAAATATTCAGCTTTGATATTAATGAGTTTTTTGGGTTCATTGAGAACATGGTTGTTGTTCAATAATAAAATTAATCCTCAAAAATACAACTTGCCTAAAAATTCTGCACTACCTGTATGAATGTGTGTGTACTGCAATCGGCATTTGTGTGAGACTCATCATTTCAGGAAGGCTTGAATAAACTCCACCACAAATACATGTAAATAAACGTTGTATTTTTAACTAATGAGCTGTATTTCAGCTTCATGCGAGTCTGTCTCTGTCACTGTGCTGTTTATTTGATGTAAAGCATGAGGAGAAGCAGACACGCACGTGAGAACGGTGGGCGGGGAGAAGCACCTCATTTGCATTTAAAGGCACATGTTCCAAAAACAGCTACAATGTATTCAGACACCAACATGGGTGGATTCTCGAGGCTATAATAAATAATCTGATGGGTATTTTGAGCTGAAACTTTACAGACACATTCTGAAGACACCAAAGGCTTATCTTACATGTTGTAAAAGGGGTAAAATAGGTGCCCTTTAACCCTTTCATTACATATATCTTCAAATATACACTTATTTAATAGAATGACCTTTAAAGCTTCTGTTTTCATTATATGATCATATTCACATGGGGCCACACTCTTGTTTTGGAACATCTAGTGCGTCATTTCTCTTCAAAGAAAACGTAACACTCACAATTACTGACGAACACAATAAAGCAAACCATGAAGCTAATCACATAACAGACTCTCCTTCATTAGTTCAACCCACACTAAAGTGGTCTGATGCTTGTTTGAATTTCTTAACGAAGCAACACTAGTTTGAGCTGATGTGCCCAGTTAACACAGAAGTACATATCACATGGTTTTAACTCTACAATCAAACTGAAGTGTGCATCCGCTACGTTATTAAACGCTGGATGATGGATGCCCTGTTACATACATCTCCGCCCTGCATGTTCTTCATGTTGAAGCCGTCCTTTCCCTTTTTGCCTTTCTTGTTCTTCTTCTTCTTACAGCAACATTTCTTGATGATACAGAAGCAGCAGGTGAGGATGAGGAGGGCGGCCACTACAGCGATGGCGATGAGCGCCCATGGAGGCACTGCAAAGCATCATGGGAACAAAATCAGACAGATTTATTCATTTGATGAGCAATGTGTTACATCTTGATGGTGAATAACCAAATAGCCCGGCTCAATCTGATGAAATATTACAAATATAAACATGCTTTCAATTGCTAAATTAAAGCTGTCCACATTAAAAAATACTATAATAGTATAACTATAATAGTAAATTATAGTTGTTCTGACCCATACAAAGTTACTCACAGCAGAATGAACCGCCAATTCTGACCTATACTAGTATAAGTGTATTATATTGAATTAAATGTTACAACATAATGTAGTTATAAATATAGGGAACTGTTCTACTGTAATAAATATAGTACTTTAGTTTTTAGTACAGAAATAAACTGGTGTGGTATAATATTCCCTATATCTGGACTGTCCTCTGAACTACACTTATAATGTCATCATGATTGTCAGATCAAAAACATCATAATTAAAAAAAAATTGACTACTTGACTCATTTTTGCATTGTTTTTGATGCCCTCATCAGAACTCTCCCTTTAAAAAGGGGCTTGGCGGATTGTAACCACCCACTGCTCTGATTGGCTCAGTTTTGCATATTAACACGGCTAAACAGGCAGTACAGTAGAAGTAGGTGTCAATCATATGTGGAGGCGGAGCTTATCCACCCTATAACGTCATTGAATAGAACACTCCAGAACCTGTTGTTTTGGCAGACTGCCTTCAATATAAGCTGATTTCAGAGGAACCACAAAGTTCTGAGTTCTAAAATTTACAGGATGTTTTTAAAGTGATATGACTTCTTACATATCAAAAAATTAAGGGTATTTTGGTTTATCAGTTCATGACCCCTTTAAAATAGAGCTAACTGTAATTGCATGCTGACTTCAAGTTGAAAACAGATTACTTTCATGTCACTGAACTTCTAGATTTGAAAAGTAGTCGGGTTTGGTAGCCTCTTTAAAGATTTAAGAAACCCTTTTTTTGAGATTTGAACAGATTTGTGTGTATTGAGCATCAATTAAGACAACGTTAGCACCTGCTAGCTTTAAGTGTGGGGAAAACTAGTTAATTTTAAGCTGTTGTCAGCTAATTTCATTGTCCGGGTTTAAAATCATTATCATTATAATTAATTTGCATTTTAACCTTGTAAATTATAAAATCATGCATCTTCTCATGTTCTATGTTGATTTATTTTTAGTCTGAGTTGGTGAGCCAATAACTGACAGTTGTTCGTCCCCCTCTTTTTTTCCCCCTGTTCTGCCAGCCACGCCCACTCCTCCCTCTGCTCGCAGTGCTCCCCGCCCATCATGGAGCATTTTTTTTTTTTAAATTCTGAGGTAGACTTGAACTGAAAGAGAAGAGTTTCATGACTCTATAAGGGATGGACAATTTAGCATTTGCATCTCCAGCAAAATTATGCATCGATTTTCTTGATTTAGCAAGAGAGCAATGCCATGTAAATGTTAAATTATAATATTAAGGTTTCACTAAAATAGCAGGGGTTTTTTGTGCTTGTGTAGGCTTGTATTTTACAGTACTGTAAAAATACTCAAAAATGCCTCTGTCAATGAATGCAAACAATTATATTTAATTTACCAAAATCACACAATTTGACATCTGCCACATCTATAACGGAGAGATGTCACATCCATAACAAAGCCTTCTCCTCATAAATGCTAATAATTTGTGTTCTATAGAGCAGTGGTCCTCAACCACCAGGTCACAAACCGGTACCAGTCCGTGGATCAATTGGTACCGGGCCACACAAGAAATCATTAATTATTCCTGTTTTATTTAATATCTGCGTCTGAATGATCTTATTTTAAAAAATCTTTTATTTTGAAAAATTATCATATTCTGTCGCTTACATCTGGGTCACTTGAGCGCCCAAATTTAACGCTCAAGCAGCAAAATGAGTAAGAAACAGACGTCTTTGGAAAGTTTTTTTGTGAAGGGAAAAGACCAAGTGAAGGACCAGCGAACTGCCAAGAATGGATCCGTAACCCAATTGTCAACAAATCAGGTGAATCCAGCATGTCTGTGGAAGATCAACTGCTGGAGATCACAAATGATGGTGACCTTTAAGGGGCCATTCGCATATCGCGTCTTTTTTAGAGTTCGCGCAAGTTTGTTATTTCCAAAGGAGGTGTGTGGCTTGCACGCACAAGCAGCATGACGCACTCACGCCTTCCAGACGCTCCCAGTTAAATTAATGCCCCGAGCACACCGCGTTTCACGTGACAAAAACTGACTGATCAGCTTCAGCTTGTATGGAATATACACATTTTGGTAGACTAATTATCTCAGATAAACACAGAACACCCAAACACAGCAGTGCTTTGTAATTTTCTCCATAAAATAAAGCTTTTAGCAGAGTGACAGCAATGTTTTGTCAGCTTGTCGTCATCTGAGTAAATGGTGGTCGCCTTACAACCTATGAACCACCCCCCACCGAACCACTAAAAATTGTCAAGCGATGACTGGTCAGTGGTGATAAAAAGGTTGGGGACTACTGCTATAGAGAGTCAACCCTTATGCTTCATTAGCATTATTTCTTTTGAGTTCTGCAGATTCATTCACAGAATTTCTACAAAGTATGTTGTATACTGTAAACTCGGTCACATTCATAACGTATGTTTATTTCCCTCATTTAAAACATAAAGAAATGTTTACAGATCTGATCCCGTAACTCTGTGGTTACTAGTTTTGGAAAATATGAACAGATGTTTCAATAAAATGTTAACATATACTTTATCTGTGAAGTTTTTCTGCAAATGTCACATCCACAAAACTAGAACTGCTCATGACTGTAAAGCATCTGTGCAGCACTTACATGGGATCTTATCGATCTCATTGAGGAACTTGCTTTTGATCTCTTCGAAGACGTCGTTTTTGTTGACGGTGCCCTCAGACTCGGTGGAGTTGTCTGCCGGTGTGGAGACCGCAGGGGCCATGGTCATGGTGTGGGATGGGTGGGTGCCCCCTGGGCCCGTGGGCTCCGGACCCACCATGGCTTCGGGCTTCTTTTTGAAGAGGTTCCACTTCATGATCTCTGGCTTGACCAATCAGTGACCCTGGAGGAGATAAAGAGGAGATCAGATGACTTCACACATATGGATTTTATTGATTTGATGCCGAGCGATGAAAATGAGACATAAATTAAATGGAGCTGCTTTATAGCGTTAACTGAACTGCTTTGATAAATGATGAATTCTACAATACCGACTGAATAACCACAATAGCCTAAGTACAGCTGTTTTTCAGACAACGATAAACTTCTGGTGAAAGCTTCATGTGAGTATTTTCAATTTTGTAAGGTTCTTTTTGCAGCATTGATGTTGTAATGTAATTGAAATACAATCAGTTAAATAGATTTAAGCATTAAATTAGTTGTTTAAGCATAAAACATTTAAATGCTAGCGCCTTCATTAGTAGCAGACTAGCGCAAAAACTCCTTTGAAAATACTGGGGTAAAATACATTTTCATATTTTAAAGACATAGCAGGGAACAATGTAAGTTAATGCAGTTCTTCTTGTCCGGTCTGAGACCCACTTTATATCGTATATCAATCAGGCAGTGAAGATCACTGATTTTTAAAGAAATCAGAACTTAAACGTGGCAATTTTGTAATGGCACAACAGCTCACTGGAAGCGCTTGGGCTGACTGAGTGAAAATTAAAAATCTAAATCAAGATTAATGATAAAAAATGACATTTGTAATCTGTAGAGCTGCTAACTGCAGAGTGTAATTTGTTTAATAACTGAAACACTGACCTGGCAACACTGATACTTAAGAAATTAACAGTTCAGTACTGAACTGAATTGAAATAAATAACAATATCATTCATTTTTTAAAGCACATCATAGCCAACTTAAACTAGTTTTATAATTCGTTAATTATAGCTGAAGTGATCTCATTTTACAATTGAATGAACCATTAATCAATTCAACTGAATCAATAGTTCACTGCACTGAGCTAAATAATGGCATTGTATTCTTTAGAGCTGCTTATTGTGAACATGTTTAATAAATGATTAACAGAAAGCTGCTTTATAGCATGAACTGAATTGCTTCAATAACTGATCAATTTTGCATACTGACAATGATGCCGAATTGAATTATGTCAACTGAATCGACAGTGACTGAATCATCAGCTGAATGATGACATTATTGTCCTCTTTAGAGCTGCTTATAGCTGAATTTAATGTGTTTTATAATTAATTAATTGATTAATCAAAGCTGAACTGATCTTGTTCCACAATTGCAAATCTGACAGTTATTGAATGGAATGAATTTAACACAGATGAAATGACTGAACGCTGAACTAAACTGAGCTTAATAATAATATTGCAGGGCTCGAAATTGCAACCGTTTTGGTCGCATATGCGCTCCAAATTTTATCTATGCGACCTCAAAATATATTTGGGAGCATTTGTGTGAGTGCATAAAATTGTTGCATGCGATCGGTTTTCACTGCAAAATGTTCACCGCATGCGCGGACTTAGGACACATTTACGCAGAATGCATCTTTGCACTTGAAACGCAGCGCTCAGAAACAGTTTAAAACTGTTGCCATGTCAACTTGCTGCATTAAACAAAGCCCGCAATGCTTGCCCCGCCTTTGCGCTCTTTTTATTGGCCCACTATCGCTAGAACTGATTGCGAATGGATTGGTTAAAATCAGCTGTCAATCACTCAGTCAACGCCTTCTGCCTTCAGATGACAGGAGAGCTACAACCGCGAAAATGTAAAGCGCTGAAGATGAGAATGACAACAACACGGTCAGGTTTTGTTTTAGAAACCACCTAAAGCAACAAACAATGGCACATCTGATTACTGATCGTGGTGAATGTTAATCCACAATCTACATTTGTCGAATAGTGGATAAAAGACTTCCATTGGCTTCAAGTCCGCTATGAAAATAACTAAAGCATTCACTGTTAAGTCTGTGGGACGGAATTTTCAGGTAACTCTTTGCCACATCAACACATTTTAAGCAGGAGATGTTCTGTTTAATCCTTCATTTAATCGCCAGATGCTCTCAGCCGTGCAGCTATCAGTAAAAGTTAACACCACGTACGTCATCGCAACATGGCTTGCACTGACTAAGATTAAACTAGTATTGCAGCTCATGAAAAGACCGGTATTGCTATTAAAATGACGTATACAAATAATAAGGTATATGTCAAAAGCATCTGTGCAATATCAGACATTACTCGTGAGAACACAGCACGTCAAGTAGTGCGTGCAGGGCCGGTGAGCGGTCTGTCCGTGTATCTTTTGGTCACTCAGTTATGTTATAAAAATGTATTTTCTTGTGATAACGGGATTTTGTTGAGACATTTTCCTCTCGCAAGCATATATATTTTTGCTTGTTAGTTTTGATTAGTGTTGATTTCAAATGCAATAACTCTGTTTATATAAAACATAGCACTGGCGCTCATAATTGGTTGGTGTGACAACATTTTAACTGGTGTGCCTAGATTTTTAAAGTTATGAGCACCAGTGCTACCAAGCAAAAAGGTTAATTTCGAGCCCTGTATTGTCTTTTCAGAGCTGATTATAGATGCATTGAACTAGCTTTATAAATAATGGAATTTACAACACTGACACTGAATTTGACTGAATTACTGAACTGAATAGAATTAACATTGAATCAAACTGAATCAACATTGAACTTAATTAAACTAAACAATGTTGTCATATAGAGTGGAGGAACTATGACGTCAATTTGTATGCAAAAACCCGGAAGCGAGTTAGCATTTTAGCACTTCCGGTTCCCTCGTCCCAAAGTCAATGGGTTTTTTGAATGGGATTTCAGTTAAATCGCTTAAATAAAGTTCGTGGCGAACACAAACTCAAAATACTTTCACGTTTTATTCTACGACATAAAACACATCAGTTACATCACACTTTTGATTTTTTAAATCGGTAATGCTTCTTTAAAAAGACGGTTGCTATCAAGTTGCTAATCGGGACTACAGCCGGTGTCGGAGACATTATACATCATCGAGCTGCACTGGTCTGGAGCGCAGCTCGCTTTTGTTGGGCATCTGGATTTGTCTGTTATTTAAGTATTTACATAAATAGTATTTTATTGTTTGTAATATTTTTCTAAGCGGGATATTGTGTAGATAA
The DNA here is from genome assembly GCA_903798195.1 of Danio kyathit. Classification (NCBI taxonomy): domain Eukaryota; kingdom Metazoa; phylum Chordata; class Actinopteri; order Cypriniformes; family Danionidae; genus Danio; species Danio kyathit. The sequence continues at coordinate 66,887,484 of LR812524.1, read as the reverse complement.
TGCCTTCACTTGTAAAAACTGTCAAGACAGATTTATTTGTTGATCATTTATTTTAATTAAACAATATTATGGGGATACTGCTTATCAGTGCAGTCTGTCTCTTTCCTTCTCTCAGTAATGGAAACGTGTGAATAAATGTGTAAAAATATACATACATATTAACTGTCATTTGATCAAAGGTTTTTCGTCGGCTTTTTCTTCATCTAAACACGTTTAACTCTGTCATAACGGCAATATTTACACTCCTTAAAATGTACAGCATATGTGACAGTAAGGGCTGCTTTTCGCTGTAGTTCGTGACAAAAAAAAGAATATTGAATGTTGTTCTGTGTCCATGACGGCAGGCATTTGATAGACTTGTCCCTCACGCCTCATTTCTGTCGTCTGTTACTAAGCGGGCTGTATGCACGCGAGCGATACACTTATTTAAACATGTCTTATGATAATACTATGTCGGCACATTTATATGTACAGTTTTAAAACTTTTACAACAACCGTCAAGCAAAACAAAATGCATTTCCCACGTAAAAAAAACTATCCAAAAGGTACGTAGGTATATGTGTTTTAGTGTATTCATGTGTTTATAATATTTAGCGTGGATTATAATATGATAAACCGAGAGAGTAAATCTTTGTCATGGACCAAATTTCTAAAAAAAAAAAGCTTGAAGAGTTGTCTGTAGCAGGGTGGTGCTGACGTCACAGGCGAGCGCCCCAGGTGCTGTAGTCCGTTTATAGCCTAATGTTAGCTTTTCAATTCTTGCGTTTGCATTCAAGATCCAAAAGTGCTCAAAGTTGTATTTTCGTGTGAGGATTATCCGGTTGGACAAAACGTGTAAGTGTAATGAACAGTGTTTGAACACAGAGCTTATTATTTGCAATCTTCGAAAAGCCTAAGGGAAAATCCTATGGGGATTTTATCGAGGGAACCAGTTTTATGCTAGCAGCCGATTGGCCTACAAGGTGACGTCATATTTCCTCCACTCTATTAAAGTTGCTTATAGCTGAAATGCAACATTGACACTGTTATTAAACTGAGCTAAACGAACACTGAATCAACTCAACTGAATTAATGGTGAACTCAATAGTTGAATAATGCTATTGTCTTTAGAGCTGCTTTTTGAAACATATATTTTAATTTAGTAACTTTAAAGTGTTACTGAACTAAACTGAACAAACAGTGAGTAGATTTAAGCTGAATAGTAACCCTATTTCTCATATTAGTTAGGGCTTCACAACATAAAAAAAAATCAATATCGTGATAATAGTATATGCAATATACAGTACAAACACAGAGTAGTGCGATACAATGCATTTATTTTATGCACCAAGATTTTGTGTTTTGTATGCATAGGTCCCCAGTAGGTGCTGTTCTGCTATTGGCTAGACGAGTATATAAAGTGAACCTAGAGCTGAAAATAAGTTGAGAAAAGTATTAAAAAATAAATAAATCGCATAAGCTAATGAGAATAAAAGTAAATGCTAATTTTTTAAGTCATTCATAGTTTCAAAGTTTAAATGTTTGTGCTTTGGCATAGTTTTTTTTGTAGTTGTTGAGTTTAATGAGATCAGAAAAGGATCTATTCCTTTTTATTTGAGTATGATCATTTCATAAATAAGGGCATGGTGGCTCAGTGGTTAGCACTGTCGCCTCACAGTAAGAAGCTCGCTGGTTTGAGTCCTGGCTGGGCCAGTTTGCGTTTCTTTGCAGGCGCTCCGGTTTCCTCCACAGTCCAAAGACATGTGCTATAGGTGAATTGAATAAACTAAATTGGCCGTAGTGTATGTGTGTGAATGTGAGAGTGTATGAGCGTTTCCCCGTACTGGGTTGCAGCTGGAAGGACATCAGCTGTGTAAAACATATGCTGGGATAAGTTGGGGGTTCATTCCGCTGTGGCGACCCCAGATTAATAAATGAACTAAGCTGATGGAAAATGAATGAATGAATGTTTGTGCCTTGACGTTGTTTGTTTGTTATCGTTGCGTTTAATGAGCTCAGAAAAAGATGTATTGTCTTTTTATTTGAGTATGATCATTCCCTAAATAAATGATAGCTAATAAATCTAGCATTTCTTCAGAGTAATGTCATATCACGGGGAATATCGTTATCACAACACATGCTAAACAAAATTGCATATTCTCCCACTATAGTGCAGCCCAAGTTTGCATTAGCAATTCAGTTATTTTCCTGTTTATTCCTGTGCAGCTGCTTTGAAATGTGCACTATATAAAGCACTAGAAATAAATGAGCAGACACTTCTAGAAGCCTGGAATGCTTTTAGTCTTAAAGATGAAAGAACAAGAAAATCTTTCCGTCTGTGATGTCGGAAGGTGCAGCTTTTAAGGAAAACTCAAATGCAATTTCCACAGCATGCGTATTATTATGAGGAACTTCAAACCAGAAGCTTCTTATCAAATAAATGACCATGAAGCAAGTGAAAATAAAACAAGGTTAAGACCTCACAGAACCAATAAGCTTGGTGGACGGCTCTTTTAATAATGAAATGGATGGCTTTGCATTTAAATAATGAAAGACAGAGTCAGGACGTTAAAGGTTGCAGTGGAAGATAAATGGCAGAAACACTGCATGCGCACTGCAGGACAAAACAGAGACAGTCTGTCCTGGGATGCCTCAGTGCTTTCCACTTGTTCTGGATCCAGTAAATTTAGCACTGTAGTTATAAAACAGCTTCAGATCCAGTGTTATTACTCAAATTGCCTTCTTTTGTATGCATTGCAACAGATACGGGAGAGAAAAGTGTCTCGGATTTGACTTTCCCTGCAGGATTTAGCATTAAAATGTCAAATAATATCTTCTGGAACTTCTGATAGCACCTTGTGAATGACAATGTTTAGTAAATAAGAGCTGCTCTGTTGGCAGGTTGTACATTCTGCTAGATATTACTTCAATTGAAATGAAGCAGCAGGATGATGCAAGTTTAGCAAACTGTTTTAAAATGTATGGTGATATATATGTGCACGAAATGGTAAATAAAAACGTGTGAATACACTGGTGTCCCGGTCAAAAGCAGTCTAAGCCTATGCAGATCGCTGGAGAACTACACATTGGCCACTACATGAACTACAACTACCAGGATGCTTTGCACCAATCACTCCTGCCACAGCTGACAGTCATTTGGACACACACGCACACAGCTGCTGTTCATTCCCACTGATTTCATGGACTATATATACACCACACTTTCACACAAACTTTGCTGAGTCTTGTTCACTTAGCATTACGAAGCGTTTTCCTTGTCTTGCCTTCCGGTGTTTTTTGACCTTTGTTTTTTATTGTTAATGTTGTTATGCCACCTGTCCTAACCATTTGCCTGTTATTTTGACCACATTCTTTGAATTACCCTCCTGCTCCAGTTTGTACCTGTTTGACCATTGCCTGCCTGACTACTCTACATTATTAACCTGCACGTGGATCCTCATCTCTGTTGTCCCGATCCATGTTGGATGGATGACAAGGTTGAAAATGTGTTTTATTTTATAGATATATCTAATAATCACAAAACATTGCATACATGTTTTTTAAGTAATTTATCTTTGTATATGTAGCAGTGTGGAATAGCCCTTTATGGCTATTGGCTGGTGTAACACTAATTTGTTGAGCCTATGAGGACCTGGTTGACGATCACTGTAGTCGCTATTGGCTGGGTCATGTTAAGTCATCGAATCTATCAGATTCCAGTTAGGAAGTACAAAAATGGAGCGCATTTGGTAACTCTGTATGCGTCATCAGTGTTGTCGTCCTCTTTTCTGATGGGTGAACTCTGCCGGTTGGAAGTAAAGGATTGACTGGTTTGGTCCTCAGATGCTGTTCATTCAGTCTTTGAATTTTTTTTAGAGGTGTCAAAATTAATTGTTTCTTTGGTGCACCGCGATGCATACGCGTACAATTCGGTATCGGTTCAGTAATAATCATAAGCGGTTATTATGTACTGACGTCTTTTATCTCATATGCGCTATGTTGCAGTGCCTTACTATGGCGAGGGAGGCGAGCACGAGTATTTAAAATGCTCCAATTACTTAAAAACGCAGAAACTGCACCATTTCACTGCGTGTGTGTTTGCTGAACTTTCACTGACACTAACAGCAGAAGCCCCTAATTCACTGCGATTGAGAGAATGAAAGTAAACTCCATTTCTCTCTCTCTCTCTCTCTCTCTCTCTCTCTCTCTCTCTCTCTCTCTCTCACTGTGGCCCATTTGACCTGCTGCCTGGGCGTGACTTTTCCTCTCCTCTCGTCCCAGCACCAATCGCAGGCCTTTCTGTTGAGCGCGTGACCAAGACAAGTCTCAGAGAGCGAGCGGGATATTTATATTTGTTTATTTGCTATAAGTGCTCGTGTTTTTTAAAGGTACAGTTTATATATCTGACTGTTTGTATTAAATGACAAAACTGTATTACAAATAGTATATAAATATAAATATATTTATACATTTTAATACAAGAATTGTTGTGCTGTGAAGAAAATATAAAACTGTGTTTGGAAAGCATCGTCAATGCACCGTGATATCGAATTGAACCGAATTGATGGCATGATAATCGTAACCGAACCGTGAGACCAGTGTAGGTTCACACCTCTATTTTTTTTTAAACCTATTGCTGTCATTTATTTGTCAAACGAAAAATAATTATATGCTAATCAGATTTTTAATATTGTTGTATTTAAATAACCCAATAGAAAAATAGTTTTCAAATATATTTTATAATATATTACATATTTTCTTTACATTAAATTATTCATTCATTTTCCTTCGGCTTAGTTCCTTATAAACAGCGGATGCCCTTCCAGCTGCAATCCATTACTGGGAATCATCCATACACACTCAAGCCGCGGCCACACTGGACTTTTCCCTCCATAGACTTCCATTCATACGCATGCGAATGGGTCAGACCGGAAACGCAATGTCATGCGTCAGATTTCGCAGGTTGCTGCGGTGCAAAGTTCAAGCTTGGTGAACTCTGACCTGCGAAATTGCATCACTTGACTGCGTGAGACCAATCCAGGATCCAAACATGACCTCTCTGAACTGAAATTTAAAACATGAAGCAATCGCTCGCTAATTTAATGTCTAATCATCTTGTTTAATCCCGCCCTTTTTCGCAGCACCGTACGACAGAATTTCGCAAGCTCAAACTCTAGTGTGACCGCGGCTTCATTCACACACATACCCATATTGAATTCACCTATAGTGCATGTCTTTAGGCTGTGGGGGAAACCGGAGCACCCAGAGGAGACCCACGCCAACACGGTGAGAACATGCAAACTCCACACAGAAATGCCAACTGACCCAGCCGGGACTCGAACCAGTGACCTTCTTGTTGTGAGGCAATCGTGCTACCAAAAAGTTTGGTTTTTGTCCTTTTACAGTATAAGAAAAAGTTTGGGCACCGCTGGTCTAAATGATTCAAGACCATTTAGGTAAATTGGTTGTTTGTTTAAAAAACTGCAGTGTAACGCACAAAATAATTAATCTGAAGTGTGTAAGTTTGAAGTACATTAAAAATATACAGTTGAAGTCAGAATTATTAGCCCCCCTTTTAATTTTTTTCTTTTTTAAATATTTCCCAAATTATATTTAATAGAGCAAGGAAATTTTCACAGTATGTCTGATAATATTTTTTCTTCTGAAGAAAGTCTTATTTGTTTTATTTTGGCTAGAATAGAAGCAGATTTTAATTTTTTAAAAACATTTTAAGGACAAAATTATTAGCCCTTTTAAGCTATATATTTTTTCGATAGTCTACAGAACAAACCATCATTATACAATAACTTGCCTAATTACCCTAACCTGCCTAGTTAACCTAATTAACCTAGTTAAGCCTTTAAATGTCACTTTAAGCTGTATAGAAGTGTCTTGAAAAATATCTAGTCAAATATTATTTACTGTCATCATGGCAAAGATAAAATAAATCAGTTATTAGAGATGAGTTATTAAAACTATTATGATTAGAAATGTGCTGAAAAAAAATCTGCTCTTTGTAAAACAGAAATTGGGGAAAAAATAAACAGGGGGGCTAATAATTCTGACTTCAACTGTATATGGCTGCTGTCATTGGCTTCTGCTTTTCGGGATTTTCAAAACAATAATCTACGACCGTCTCTTTCCCCACCACCCAACCATAAATAGTAATCAATACTAATCTAAACAAAGCCAGATATTGACTATCATCCACACTCTCCTCTCCTCAGCAAGAATCCAATGGCTTTGATTTAGCAAATGCACATTTGTCGGATAAATCTCCAGAAGGACTTGATCTTCAGCCTCAATACATGCAAAACCCAATCTGCAGTATTTAGGCTCAATCAGTGCTGATAGCGGCGTTTGAGGACTGGCATTGATTTTGTGGAGCAGCTGGACATTTATCTGCTGCTCTGCTCACCTGCTGCGAGCCGCTGACATTTGAGCTGGAGATGCTTTTATTGACTGACAACAGCGCAGCACCATTTTTGCTCCCCGAGAGGAGACGATGCGGTGAAAGCGGCCTTTACACACACACACACACACACACACACACACACACACACACACACACACACACACACACACACACACACACACACACACACACACACACACAACACACACACACACACAGACAGACAGTGTTGAGGAGGCTTCAGCACAACTGAAGTGTGTTTTCAGCAGTCCAGGATGATTGGTCATTTTCCCAGTAGGAAACTAATGGGAAATTTTCAGTAAGGTTTTAAGTGTCGAAGCAAAACTACCAGCGGTGGAATGAATCATAACTATAGGGATGCACTCTAGTAGACATCTAGTCCACTAGAGTGCATCCCTATAGTTATGATTCATTCGAGTTGACTAGCTTACATGGCCAGCACGTAGGGATGGGCGATATGGCCTAAAATCCATATTGCGATATACATTGCAGCCTCTTGCGATAACGATATATATTGCGATATATAAATTATAATAGAACCATTTCAGAACAGGTTACATAGACCCTTAGGAAAGCCAAACTGCTATTTTTTTGTTAAAGAAATAAAGAAACGTTGCATGTCGTTTTGAGAACATTTTATTGTGCAAAAGCAAAACTGTAATTAAACAACACAATGTTGCAGATAAATAAACTAAATGTAGTGCCTTTTAGAAAGAAAGACTTTTCTTTTAAGTCCTTGGTTCCTAAATGCCAAGTTGCAGAGAACAAAAAAACTGGTGTTTAGTTAAGGAACTTAAACTGTACTGAAATTACTTCCAGTATTAAATGAGTCAAATAAAATTGTGTATTGCAGATACTTTAAATAAAAACATATTTCTAACCTGCAGCCTAAGGTAACACATTTGATTTTAAACATTTTGTTCTCCTAATGAAATTAAAACTGGTGTCTTGATCTGCTCTTTCTCTCTCCCCCTCTCTCTCTGTCTGCTGTAGTGTTGGTGCTGCTGAGAGATTGAGACGCACCAGACAAAGTTTGCTTATAAAGTAATGCAAAAAATGAATACAATTAATATCGAAAGCGAAAGCAGATTCTCGGACATGTCCAGGGAAAAGAGAATGTATTGTCACCCCAAATAATGAGCTGGATCAGTCTATTTAGTCTTCGCGCTCTTCTCAAAGCTGCTATAAAGTCAGGACAACAGTTCTGTATCCAGCGCGTCTCTGTGGGTCTGCGTGCAGAGCATGTGAGTCTGTGGCAGAGTGTTCTCAGTTTCTCGCGAACACAGAACCGGGCCGCCCCAATATTATATCGGCCGCCCAGGTAAAATCTGTGTGGGAAGTGCTGTGTGGGAATCTGTGTGACAAGCCACGATATGCCATGCATGAGGCTCGCAAGTTGTGCGACACGTCGCCATTCGGTGCCATGCGTTGCTTAGTGCTGTTGTTGAGAGCGTCAGCATGTGCTACAGTCACAATAGATTTCCAACGTAATACACCATAAGTTAGTGTGAAGAGCATGTTGTTTTACCGTGGCCGAGTGAATTAAGTTATTAATCGAGCTTATTAAAAAAGAAAATTGCACATGTGCGACTAAATAAATTTTCCAGTTCGCACACGTCTATTTTTTGTCGCAAATGCGAGCGAAATGGTCGCACTGTCGAGCCCTGTCCATGTTTATTCAAGATGATGCGTTGCAGCCGGCTGCAGCTCGTTGTTCTTAATTTCGCGGGTAGATTGCGTCATCAAACATGCATTATCGCGATAGTGCAATAGAATAGAATCTCTATCGTAGGCCAATTTTGTATCGTTTCTATCGCATATCGTTTATATCGCCCATTACTACCAGCACGCTTAGTTACATCTAAGCTACATCACTACCCGTTAAAACAGGGGTTTCCAAACTGTGGGGCGCGCCACACCAGGGGGGCGCCAGCACCTATTAAGACATTGAGGCATGCACTCAAGTAAATTATGATGACGATTTTTATGTGTTCACAAGAGTGAATCTGATTAACGTGAGCTCCACATCTAACTATCAGGCATCTGTAGAATGCGTTCGAGTAAAACATATACAAATAAAATGGACCAGGTGCTTTTGGTGAATAAAAGCCAAACCGGTGAGCCGTCTGACAAAAAAGTGCCCTTCTGAATCAAATCAGCAGGATGCCCTTCTGGATCTTTCACTTAATTTGAAGACACTACTGACTTCGCTTACATGGACATCAGTAATAGTTATTTGTCCTAATCTGAATAAGACAATAATATAATCAAGGTCTTTATGTGAAGGGCTTTTTGAATGGTGCGTCACCACGCTATCCACGTTTCCTGCAGAGTCTCATGTAATTTTGGATGTTTCATCTTTAATTTTTCGTCTTTAACTGCAGTTCGGCAATTTCACCTTCACTCATGAACATTTCATTCATGCCCTCGTGACAAACTGGGTATTAGATGTGAATACGAAGTAAGGACTGGTGGAAAAGTGATGTTTTAATGGAATTTGATACCGCACGCCGAATGGAAAGAAAAAAAACTTCAGCATTTCGTGATGTGTGTGTGTGTACGCGCTGTCCTTTACTGACAGCCGTGCGTGTGAATCTTACCACAAAATGCGGCGAAAAGTCCTACATGACCATAATAGTTTGATTGCGGTGTTTACTTCAATAATGCCACTAATATATGCATACTCCCCGTCTTAATTCCATTTCTGTTTAGTTCAGTTATGACTTTAGTCGGATTAAGGTCATCAAAAATTGCAGTTTACATGGTGACTCTTAATTAGAGTATTGTCTTAATCGTATTAAAATCGTAATACAGTATTGTTGCCCATGTAAACATACTCAATGTTCGATTCAACCACATCATCAGGGCTCTGCGAACTTGACTTTGCGAAGCAGCATTTTCAGTATGTACATACATCAAAAGCAAGTATGCTATAGCTCACGCTTATTGATAGTGGAAGATGATTTACGGTTAGTCGTGTCAGAAATCCAACCACAGATTAGCATGTTGTCCTCACAGAAACAGGCCCAGCCATCTCACTGAATCAGGTAAGCTGTATATTTATGTTTCAATGTAAATAATGCTACACAATTTAAATGCAGCAAGTAATATGTGAATGATGTTTGCACATGCATTAAAATTTTGGCTCGAGGGAGGGGTGAGTGAAATTGCACAAACTTGGGGGTCCTAAAAGTTTGAAAACCCATGCATTAATATATAACATTTAATACTTTCTGTTAGTTAATTTAAATGGTTTGGTTCGGTTACAATTATCATGTCATTGATTCGGTTCAATTCGATCTATGTCGGTGCATTGACAATGATAATTTTGTTTTTTATTTCACTTCACAATACAAGAATACAATTTTGTCTTTAAATACATGGAGTCAGATATATGAAGACCATAGAGCATTTAGATCATACCTGTCAACACTGTCGCAATACCTGTCGCAACAACGAGTAGCGCAAGCTCTGTGATTGGTCGGCTTGGTTGCGCTGACGAGTGTGGCCAGTGCTGGGAGCCAGATGCAGCGAGTGTTTACAAGTGTGGAGTCCCGTGAAGCAGCTCCAGATGGAGACTGTTGTTTTGTGTTTACCTTATGAATAAAGTTGCTGCACGTCCGCCGGTTCCAGCCTCAAAATGAGCGAGTTGTGCATTAAGGTAGCTTTCAGGAAAAAAAAAAAAAAACACCAGCGAAGAAACTCGACACAGAGGAACATAAACACCTACTGCCAGCTAGTGTTTCTGAAATGTTATGGCAAAGCAACAGAAACAGCACGCAGAGGTATAAATGCACGGCTACGCGCATTGCATGCGTTGTGAGTCACGCCGATCACTTGAAGCAGAAGTATAAACCAGGCTTAACTTTTTATGCTCATTTAAGACAAAATTTGTTGTGTTTAAAAACCCACAGGGATTGACATAATTAGAAGTTATTATTATTATTACTATTATGTGTATATGTCTGTTCAAACGCACCTGAAACCCATAGTTTCCACTTTCAACCCACTTCAAATTGCGTGTACAGGATTCGTTTGGGAAACGCGTCTATTTATCAACATGGAGCACGTCTGACAGTCACGCACCACTACATAAACTGACTGTTTTGCGGATTGCATAGAAGGGGCGACGGCGCCTGTAATGAAAAGGAAGGGAATCCTGCCATTTTTTATATTTATTTCAGAGTGTTTTCATGTCTAAATAAAAAGAAAGCACAGAACAGATTCACATTTAAGAGCAAGGGTGGTTTGGCGGTATGGGATTTTATTCGGATGATCGGCTCTTTGATGTTTATTAACACCCTTTATAGAAATAATTAAATATATGGGAGAAATACAGGAAAAAACCTTTACAGGATGATAGCGGGATAGAGTTGTAAAATACAGGAGAATCCCAGAAAAAATGGGAGGGTCAAAAGGTATGATTTAGATTTTAGAGCAAATAAACAAAAGTAAATAATTCCACTTGCTTTTTCAGCTTTGTCAAGTGAGTCATAAATAATAAATTAAAAATATAAAAAATTATGTGTATTTGGTTTGATTTACATAATATATTTAAAAATATTGTGTTATTTTATTAATTTATAATTGCTGCCTATAATAAATTTAATAATTATATATATATATATATATATATTTTTTTTTTTTGTTATTTAAAAATGCTTTTACATTAACAGTCTACATGCTCTGATTCAGACACAAATATTTTTTTTTAGTTAGTAATTTAAAACAGTACACTGTCTTATACATATGGGAACATCATGCAGCAAAAAAAGACTTCACCAGACTCAAACCCAGTCCAATGCATGTCCCAACTACAACAGCGCCCATACAGAGGTAAGCAGTCAGTGGTACTGCCTCGTAGCGTTTGTTTTACACACAAAATGAATATGTATTAGGCACAAATTTCCCGGTTCTCAAAAATGTAGCCCTGGGCACATTTTCCCAATGAGCCTGTGTTGAATGTGAATGTACATTGATAGTGATATTTTAAGCCTCAAAGATGTGATCCGCTTGAACTGGACAGAACTGGGATACGCGGTCAGTTTGACCCTAAGTGTGTGTGTGTGTGTGTGTGTGTGTGTGTGTGTGTGTGTGTGTGTGTGTGTGTGGAGACATGCTGCATTTAGACATACATTCATCTTTTAATCACATCTGACCTGAAATCCAGAAATCAGAGACCGCAGAGAGAGCGTGTTTGCTTCTGTCTGTGTAAAAACCCCAGGAACAGATCCATGAGGAAATCAATAATGCTAGAAATCGTATATTCCATAAGGCAAATCCAATTATAGGTAAAGCTCTAAGTGCAAGCAGTGATCTTTATGAGCCCTGTCACTGATATGCTGTTATTTTATGTACGTCTTAATTGCCTTAAACACCCTGTTAGCATTGGGTCCTCCAGAGAAACACCTTCACATGACCAGAGAGCTTCATAAATGTTTCTTGTTATGAATGGAGACAGATCTGCACATCTGCTGCTCTGCACAGCCGCTAGCATGATGAATATCCTCACGCAACCCTTATAGCATCTGTACAGTCATATTTACAGTAGCATCTTCATCTCAGAGACTTGCTCCTACTTTCTACACCTTCACGGTATTTCAGTGAGATCTATGACGGACAGTCCTGCAAATCCAGGAAATGGACAGATTATGGTAAAATCAATGACCCAACCAATAACAGGGCACAGCAACTATATCCATTTAAAAACATCAGCACAGCTGGTAACTGCACAATGTTGTGTTCGCCTGATTAGAGAAAGAAGGGATCAATCAACTTATGATTAGGAATTGGATGATTTAAACTTCAAATTATATCACAATATTTTCTGGTAGGGATGCACCGAATATTCGGTCACTGAAAATTTTTGGCCGTAAATGGCCCAAAAGTGCATTTTCGGTTTTTGAAAAAAAAATGATCACCGAAACAACGCCGCAGAAACAGTACAGTATATTGTGAAGACGTAAACAGAAACTGCGGCTAGCACATGGTTGTCTGAAGCAGCATGTCTGTGGTGTGCCTATTCGATCTATTCAGATCCTCTGCACTTCATCGTGACTGTATTTGATCCTCGATATAAAGATCATTACTTCTATGCAGAAATAAAGCAGCGCGCACGGGAAATGATCAAGACCGCATAGAACTTGTGGGGAGATAGAGAGCGCAGGAGCAGGAGACGGAGTGTGTAAATAGTATTTTATGTAATAATAGTTGAAGTATATGTAGTAGGGCTGCATATTATATGGTTGCAGCATCAATATCTAAATGTGATCATTTGCAACAGTGACATCACAGGATATGCAGTTTAACGTCTTATAATTTATTATGTGCATGTGGTTTTGAGGCTTGTGAATGTATAATGATTTTAAAAGCATTCAGGCATGAGAAATTGTACTGTTTATAACCTTTCTAATGTAACCCCGCCAGTCCTACACCACCAAACCCACTCTGAGCTGGGATTAAACCGGTGACCTTCCGCATGGGGGTCAGTTGTAGGCATGGGACGATAACCGTTTTCAAGGTATACCGCGATTTGGAAAAGTCAAGGTTTTAATACCGCCAAATTTTTCTGTAATACCGTCCCTACGGTATGTGTAAGATTTTTTATTTACATTTTTTTAAAAGTTTTTTAGAACAGTATCTCCAGCAGAAAAAACATCCAAAGATGTAAAGAAATCTGTGTTTTTGAAAGTAATGAAGACGGCAGAAGTCAATTATTTATTTGAATTATATAGCGTGACGTGTTTACTGCTCCTAAATATCATAAATCTTTCAAAAAAATAGAATATAATGTTTTCAAAGGGGAAAAAGTTTTAGTTTTTTTACTCAGACATTTAAAAAGAATATATTTTAATGCAGTAATCACAATACCGTGATACCGTGATATTTTTACCCAAGGTTATTATACCGTCAGAATCTTATACCGGCCCATGCCTAGTCGGTTGCTCTAGGAAGAGGCTAAAGACCATGCCCTCTATCGTCTGTCGCTAGAGCACCTTTATAAGGTCAGAAGAGTGAGGTGTACCAAAACAGCATTTCACTAGCTAGCCTCTGCTACACTCACCCCCCTAAACCTCACTCCCACAGCACCAATGTAAGCCAGTCATACACCACCCAAACCCACTCCAAGCTGGGATTGAACTGGCAACTTTCCGCATGGGAGTCGGTTGCTCTACCAAGCAGCACTTCACTAGCTGGCCTCTGCTACACTCACCCCCGTAAACTTCACTCCCATCCGGGTCACGGCACCAATGTAACCATGCCAGTACAACACCACCCAAACCTGCTCCGAGTTGGGACCGAACCGGCGGCCTTCCGCATGGGAGTCAGTTGCTCTACCAAGGAGCACTTCACTAGCTGGCCTCTGCTACACTCACCACCGTAAACTTCACTCCCATCCGGGTCACGGCACCAATGTAAGCATGCCAGTCCTACACCACCCAAACCTGCTCCGAGCTGGGACTGAACCGGCGACCTTCCGCATGGTAATCGGTTGCTCTACCATTTTTATTATTCAATTCCTAGACTCGGAAAATGATGAAACACTGTTTATTTCAATTGTACCTTTTTCTTTATTGTATTCATCTATGCTTGTAGATTGTTTATTTTATGCAGATTCACTCCCCTATAATCCTCCCAATCAATCTAAAATTATATTATTCTTTCCAAATGAAGATATTAATTCATCTTGTAATATTGCAAAATATATATAGCAGAATAACGTAATATTGCAATGTTAGATTTTTTACAAAATCAAGCAGCCCTTATATGTAGCCTTATTTAAGTGCATTAAGACTGGATATTAATTTAATATGTTGACGTTAGGGCTAGGCATGGGACGATAACAGTTTTCAAGGTATACCGCGGTTTGGAAAAGTCAAGGTTTTAAAACCGTCAAAATTTTCTGCAATACCGTTCCTAAGGCATGTATACGATTTTTTTCCTTAGAATTTTTTTTTAGAACAACAGTATCTTCAGCAGAAAAGATTTCTAAAGATGCCATTCTAAATTGAAGACGGCCGAATTCAATAATTATTTTAGCCTGACATGTTTACTCTTCCAAAATACTTTAAATGTTTCTCAAAATAAAATATATTGCTTTCAAAAGGGACAAGGTTTTTGTATTTAACCCAGACATTTAATAAGAATATATTTTAGAGCAGTAATCACAATACCGTGAAACCATGATATTTTTATCCAAGGTTATCATACCGTCAGAATCTTATACCGGCCCATGACTAATTAGGGCTACACGATATTGAAAAAAGCTGCCACTGCAATATTTGTTTGTCTTGGATATATATTGTGATATGTATATGATTTCACAAGATGACTATTTGGAAAGTATTCCTAATCTTATATTGATTGAAATCATTTGTAGTGCATTTAATCTGCATAAAATATAAAAAAATATACAAATAAAATATATTAAAGCACAGATGAAAACAACAGAATAAAGATAAAAATGAAATAAACCAAGCTTTATGGATTTCAGTTGGAGTTTAAAATTATTGAAGTACAGAAATTAAATATTCAAATATTTAAAAAAACACTGCGTTGTCTTTTGTACACAATTTATCATTGTTAAAGCAGCAAACTTTATAATTTCTTGTGCCCAAATGGTTTTAATTAACTTGCAATCTTACAGTCGCAGGTCTTAAAAACCAAATTAAATACTTTTATTTTATTAGATCTATTAGATTTATTTTTATTAGTTCAACTTTACAACGACTCCACAAATCACATGTTCTGAACTGTGTTTTCTAGTTAATTATAATCCCATCTTGGCATTGCAGATCCTGTGATGTGACTATTGCAAATGCACACATTGCGATATAGATGCTGAAACGATAAATTGTGTTGACGCTTTTGTTACAATCATCTTTTATACATCTGTACGCAAGAATCAGACACAAGCAACTTCCTTCACTGGGCTGCATGCATCCAGCTCCCACTTCTAACTCTGAAATCTATCCTGGAGTTTGATGCAGCAGGCAAAACACAAACCTGAAGCTGCCATTCTCCTCGAAGACAACTACTGAAAATGTCAGCATGCTTTTATTCAGGGCCGATCGGGGGAGGGGGAGGGTGGGGTCTTGCAGAAACGGGAAAGCCCTTACCAGGCAATAGTTCAGTCCTCCCTAATGGAGTCACCCATCCGAAACCGGAGAGCAGCAGAATGCTTCACAGGTTAAGAGCGCATCCCACGATCCCACTGGCATCCACACACACACTGCAGTCGCCACTGCAGCACAGAGCACTCCGTCTCTCTCGCTTTACACACTTTCATTACACACAAAGCTCCCGCTAGTTCAGCTCATATTCTCTGTCGCTACCTGTGAACTCTCGGCTTTTCTTCTGTCCTGTTTAATGTTACTCTCTCTCTTTCTGTTTCCTCCTGCCTCCCTCTCTCCTTTTCTCTTTTTGTTTACTCCTGTCTCTCTGTCATTTTCTCTCTCTCTCTTTTTCCTCCTGTCTCTCTCTCCTTTACTCTCTCTCTCTTTCCTCCTGCCTCTCTTTTTTCTCCCGCTCTCTCTCTCTCTCTCTCTCTCTCTCTCTGTTTTTTCCTGCCTCCTGCCTCCTCTCTGTCTCTCGTTTTCTCTTTCCTCTTGCCCTCCCCCCTCTCTCCTTTTCTAACTCTTTTTAATGTTTCCTCCTGCCTCTCTCTCTCTTTTCTCTCTCTTTCTGCTTCCTACTGCCTCTCTCCCTTTATTCGCACTCTTTTTCTGTGTCCACCTCTCTCTCTTTCTCCTTGTGTTTCCTCCTCCCTCTCACTCTCTCTCTCTTTGTTTCCTCCTGTTTCTCTCTCTCCCTCTCACTTTTGTGAAATTGTCAAAAAAGATTAGTATTTTTCTTTTTTTTTCTTAAGATAATTTTTGGTAAATTTGTTACCAAAAAATAAACAAATTTGGAAATTTGTTCATATTCTCCCTCACACATTCAATTAATGTGTTTTTGAAATTAAACCTCTCTGTCAATTCAATTCAATAATTGCTTTGTTGGCATGACAAATGTATTACCAAATAATTCATAAAGTTCACATTTAAAAAGAACATACATATATAATAAAAACATAGTAAACACTGTAAATACTAGTAATGGTAGTAAAAAAATTTATGACAGTAAATAATATTTGACTAGATATTTTTCAAGACACTTCTATAGAGCTTAAAGTGACATTTAAAGGCTTAACTAGGTTAATTAGGTTAACTAGGCAGGTTAGGGTAATTAGGCAAGTTATTGTATAACGATGGTTTGTTCTGTAGACGATCGAGAAAATATATAGCTTAAAGTGGCTAATAATATTGACCTTAAAATGTTTTTAAAAAAATTAAAAACTGCTTTTATTCTAGCCAAAATAAAACAAATAAAACTTTCTACTGAAGAGAAAACATTATCAGACATACTGTGAAAATTTCCTTGCTCTGTTAAACATCATTTGGGAAATATTTAAAAAAGAAAAAAAATCAAAGGGTGGCTAATAATTCTGACTTCAACGGAATTCATTTTCTTTTCAGCTTAGTCCCTTTATTAATCTGTGGTCGCCACAGCGGAATGAACCACCAACTTGTCCAGCATATGTTTTACGCAGCGGATGCCCTTCCAGCTGCAACCTATCACTGGGAAACATCCATACACACACATACACTATGGACAATTTAGCCTACCCAATTCACCTGTACCGCGTGTCTTTGGACTTGTGGGAGAAACTGGAGCACCCGGAGGAAACCCATGCGAACACGGGGAGAACATGCAAACTCCACACAGAAATGCCAACTGACCCAGCCGAGGCTCGAACCAGCAATCTTCTTGCTGTGAGGCGAACATACCACCGTGCAGGCACTTCAACTGTATATATATATATATACGCAGTGGCGCAGTAGGTAGTGCTGTTGCCTCACAGCAAGAACGTCGCTGGGTCGCAGGTTCGAACCTCGGCTGGGCTGGGTCAGTTGGTGTTTCTGTGTGGAGTTTGCATGTTCTCCCTGCGTTCGCGTGGGTTTCCTCCGGGTGCTCCGGTTTCCCCCACAGTCCAAAGACATGCAGTACAGGTGAATTGGGTAAGCTAAATTGTCCGTAGTGAATGAGTGTGTGGATGTTCCCGGAGATGGGTTGCGGCTGGAAGGGCATCCGCTGCGTAAAATCGTGCTGGATAAGTTGGCGGTTCATTCCGCTGTGGCGACCCCGGATTAATAAAGGGACTAAGCCGACAAGACAATGAATGAATATATATATATATATATATATATATATATATATATATATATATATATATATATATATATATATATATATATACATATATATATATATACAGTTGAAGTCAGAATTATTCGCCCCCCTTTAATTTTTTTTTCTTTTTAAATATTTCCTAAATTATGTTTAACAGAGCAAGGAAATTTTCACAGTATGTCTGATAATATTTTTTCTTCTGAAGAAAGTCTTATTTGTTTTATTTCAGCTAGAATAAAATAAGTTTTTAATTTTTAAAAAAACATTTTAACATCAAAATTATTAGCCCCTTTAAGCTATATATTTTTTTCGATACTCTACAGAACAAACCATCGTTATACAATAACTTGCCTAATTACCCTAACCTGCCTAGTTAACCTAATTAACCTAGTTAAGCCTTTAAATGTCACTTTAAGCTGTATAGAAGTGTCTTGAAAAATATCTAGTCAAATATTATTTACTGTCATCATGGCAAAGATAAAATAAATCAGTTATTAGAAATGAGTTATTAAAACTATTATGTTTAGAAATGTGTTGAAAAAATCTTCTCTCCGTTAAACAGAAATTGAGGAAAAAAAATAAACAGGGGGGGGTAATAATTCAGGGCGGCTAATATTTCTGACTTCAACTGTATATATATATATATATATATATATATATATATATATATATATATATATATATATATATATATATATATATATATATATATATATATATATATATATATATATATATATATATATATATAAATACAGTGCTCAGCATATATAAGTACACCCCTCACAAATCTATCTTTTAAATTCATATCATTTTTAATAGGAAGCTATACAATATTATATTTGTGCATATACAATAAATTAATCAGCAAAATATTATATTAATAAATATATCTGTTTAATAAATCTGTTTTGTTTAAATGCACCAAAATACATCACCTATATTCACTGAGAAATGGACACAAATATTCATTTTTAAAAATAGGGTGTACTTAATTATGCTGAGCACTGTATATAATGTATATATAAAAAATAAAAATATAATATATCATATTATTCAATATATCATATATAATAGATCAGAATAAACTGTAATTTAAAATAAACAATATACATTTAACAATCAACAATCTCTCTCTCTCTCTTACTGTTTTCTATTGCCTCTCTCTTCCTTTTTTTCTCTCTCTCTCTTTTCTCTGTCCTCCTGCCTCTCTTTCTCTCTCTCTCTCTCTCTCTCTCTCACTCTCATTATGGATTCTGCTCACACTCGGCCGATTGCAGTGCACAACGCCCTGAACTGCTGCTGGAGGACAATCTCCGCTGATCAATATGTAAAATCACCCCCCCCGTTGAGGATGTGGTGCGGGTTGATCTGTTTTACTGTCATGGGGAAACTGTCCAGGTGTGAAGCGACACTTGTGCTGTGTGTGTGTGTGGGAGAGAATAACAAAGACAATACAATGCAATTCCTCGTGCAAATCTCACGGGGCCGGTCTGCAATAAAGCAGGAGGAGACGTGCGGCTCACATCCCTGAGAGGAAAAACAAAATGAAGAAACTTAAACTACGTGTGGCGCAGTTACTGTCAACCGGCTGACATTTGGGAAGACAGCTTGGCATTATGCGTCACATTATTATGGAAATATTCATAAAAATAGCCATGGTTACAGTCAGTGCTGAAATTTTAGGTGAGGGCAATAGTGTTGGCAGCACACGCAGTTATGTCTGTTTTTCAAGTAAATTATTATTTATGCCTAAACACTAAGCTAATAGTTGTTGTGGGGCAGGAACTCTGTGTTCTGCTGCATTTTAAAGCACAAATTGGATTATTTTGTACAAACTGTTCTGGGCACTTTGGATGACCGAATGGCAGGCGAAAAAACGTCATGGTTTGCAGACAAAACATGCAAACTACTATGCAGTGTAAAACATTTTGGTGCTTGCATTAAATTAAATAGTTAAAAGTGTTTTTATATGCATGTAAAGTGTATGAAATGCAAATAAATTGCCCATTTTAACCCTTGTGTGCTGTTGGGGATGTTTTCATCTACTCAGGGTCTTAATTTGGCCACAGCTTTCTCTGTGTTTCAGCAAATGGAATGATCTGATCAATCTTATTTTGACACATACTTTTGGGGAAATGCTTTGAAAACTTACAAATACACATTGGGCAAATTTCCTACCCTTTCGTTATGTTAGGGGCTGTTTTTGCCCCATTGACTTCAATTATAATGACATTTTTCGATTGCAAAGCCATGATAGCATATAATCATGCATTCTTAGGCCTAAACCCAATTCAACCCATTAGCCCTTCCCCTTACCCCTTAAGGCTTTTCCAATTCTCTATAGCTTGAAGGCGTAGTGCTAGATAGCCCTCGAAACTGAGATTTTTCAGGACCACACTCGAAACCAAGGCATGGTTTCCGCTACATTCATTCTTCCATGGTGGGGCGCCACACCAAAATTCATCCCGCCATGGCTACATTACAGCTTCTCATTCAAAAAAATTAGTCGTTGTTTTTTTTAATAGAGGGTTATAATCGCATCAAAACGTATTAAAAGGTAAGTGAATTATAATATAACAGCGCTAACTTTTCTGTAATCGTAGTAGTGCTGTGCATTATTTGTTAAAAGCCTTTAAGGTGACATGCTGACTGACTGACAGGTGGTGATGCGTGAGCCTGGCAAACATGACGTAGCTTTCAGCTTTTCAGTTTCCATAACTATGCTTTATAGATAAAGGTCTGTGGCTCTGCATACAATGACTTTATCTTGCTATAGCCATTTCACTTTACTTCAGGACGCATTAATGCCGCTGTGTAGGTCAAATATTCCTAGTAAATCTAATAAATGTTGGAGACATACTCGTTACATAAATGCACTAAATCTCACTTTAGCAGCGTTTATTTGAGCGCACAAGAAAATCTGCGCTTGAGCAGCGTATATTTGAGGGCGTGCAAAGAAGTTTTGTGCATGAACAGGAAATCAGCGCGCAAGTGTATGATACGCATGGCTCGTATGTTACATGAATGCTATCTTGACTCACGCCATTTGTCATTGAAATAACGCCATAGGTAGTTGGTCGATTTGAGTAAAAGGCCTGCCGCCACAGCTGGAAAAAATCCAGCCTGATCTCACGAGGAAACGTAAGTATTTCACGTTTTGTCAGTTTAGTGTCTAATACGTACAAATTCGTACGAGTTGAGTCGTACGAAAATGTACGATTTTAAAAAGGAGGCGTGGCACCTAACCCCAACCGTCATTGGGTGATGAGCAAATCGTACTAATTTGTACGAATTAGCCACTAAATCAAAAAGTTACGAATTGCCATGAGATTGCGTTGAAAAAGTCCTAGAGGAAACACTGCAAGGAGTATGAAAATTTCCCAGAATACACCATCTACAACGGCAAAATGGCTGCACACGGAAGTCAGGAGATGCACAAATGAGTATTTTTTGTCATTATTACAAAGTTTTTACAACAAACAAGCACATGTTTTAATATATTCATAACTGCGCTCATGTTTTACTGTCATGCTTTAAAAAAAAACGCTAAAATAAAAAACGCTATCTATAATTCCCAATAATAACTCCTGTATAGCAGTCCCACAACATACTTTCACATCTGACACTCGAATACCCTGTTAGAAAGTCTAATGGCTGGGAATGAGCTTTTTACAGTGTCTGGTAAAATGTTAATGTTGTTTTTGTGTGTTTACATAGATGAATATGGCCCTGGTGTAAATGCACAGTGCAGTTATGATCTTATTTCCACATTGTATCGTTATGATAACATGATATTGTTGCCTTCAGTGATTTCCTGAAGATAAATATCGAGTCCGGCGAAGAACGATTCCAGAAAGCGGGCAAGACAAAAACAGAAGCCAAAAAATAAAATAAACAAGTAAGTAACAGGGTGAGAATGTGGTAAAATCTGAAAACGTGGTAAAATCAGGCGAGGGCTTTTCTTTTTCTGGATTGCTTTTGAAAACACTGTCGGTTGGGTTTAGGGAAGTGGGTGGACACTGTTTAAAAGTTTTGCTTTTAAACTTTGGTCAAATGTTTTGGGTATCCTTTCACAAGCTTCTCACAATAGTTTGTAGGAATTTTGGCCTATTTCTCCTGACAGAATTGGTGTAACTGAGTCAGATTTGTAGGCTGTCTTGCTCGCACAAGCTTTTTCAACACAAATTTTCTATAGGATTGAGGTCAGGGCTTTGTGATGGCCACTCCAAAACATTCACTTTGTTGTCCTTAAAGCACATTTTAACTAATTTGGCAGTATGCTTTGGGTCATGGTCTGTTTGGAAGACCCATTTGTGGCCAAGTTTTAAATTCCTGGCTGATGTCTTGAGATGTTGCTTCAGTATTTCTACATAATGTTCTTTCTTTATAATGCCATCTATGCTGTGAAGTGGACCAGTCCTTCCTGCAGCAAAACAGCCCCACAACATGATGCTGCCGCCCCCATACTTCACAGTTGGGATGGTGTTCCTAGGCTTGAAAGCTTTCCCCTTTGTCCTCCAAATGTAACACTGGTCATTATGGCCAAAAAGTCCAATCTTAGTTCCATCAGACCACAGGACATGTCTCCAAAAATTAGTCTTTTTCCCAGGGTAATTTAGCAAATTGTAATCTGGCTTTTTTGTTGATTCTGGCTTGTTGATTTCCCCATGTTGTCACACAAGGAAGCAGTGTGTTTGAGGTTTTCCTTAAATACTATTCTACAGTTGTGCTTCCAATTAACTCAAATGTCGTCAATAAGCCAATCAGAAACTTCCAAAACCTTGACACCATCATCTGAGCTTTTTCAGAGGCATAATAATCTTATTGTATGTAAACTTGACTTTCAAGAAAAGTTATAACAATTTCTCAAAAAATATCTCTCATTATTCTGCTATTAAGCATAACAGAAACAAATGTGATAATCCTAACTTACCTAGAAGAGAAAAAGTTTAGTCACATTAACATCTGACTTTTTTTAAATGGTTATGTGCCTTTTTATACAGTGTATGTGAACTTCTGGTTTCAACTGTAAGTCCCAGAAGGTACGTTTTTTTGGAGCTCTCCAGAAATGTATATAGTGGTATGTTTTTAGAATGAGGTTGGATCATGCATTCTTAATTGTTGGTGGTTTTCCCTGTTGGGAAGGGATATTTTGGTATATTTTGTCATTTCCACTGTTGATCATCAGTTGCAGTTATAATAGAAGTCAATAGAGCAAAAACAGCCACCAAAATAAAAAAGGGTAGTCAATTTGAACAATACACAAGGGTGAATGATTCAAAATCTTTCGTGACATAAAATTACAAGCAATCATGTTAAATTGTGTAGTATTTAAAAATTTGTAAAAACTTCTTGGTGACATATTCATAAAAACTAGCTTAAAGGGCCACGAAACCCCTCTGTCTCAGCAGGGTGTTTTCACACCTCTAGTTTGGAAAAAGTCAGGAAAGTGGGCGTGTCCAGCTCTGTTTAGGTGGGAGTGTCGGGGGAGGGAAAGAGGGAAGGATTTGCAAATATGGGTGTTTCCATTTGGGCACGCAGACGCAGGGGTGAAAGACAGTGACTGTGCTTACATGGACATCAGTAATCGAATTACTTGCCAAATTATTAATTTGTCGACTTTAACTGCAGTTCGGCACTTTCACTTTCATTCAGGAACATTTCCTGCATGTCGCCTGTGACAAACGAGATATTGAATAAGAGGAACTGCTGGAGAGAGGAGTTTTAATGGAATGTTTGATACTGCACGGCGAATAGGAGAAAAAAATCCTCAGCATTTCTCAGTAACTTAGATGCACTTAGTAGGTAGCGTCAGAAAGCCGTGTGTGTATAGACTATCCTGTCACAAAATGCGGCAAAAATCCTACACGACGGTAAAAGTTTGATTGCGGTGTTTACATGTTTACATTCGGAGAGCAGCATTTACAGCAGATCTTTCAGTCTATAATATTGTACTATAATATTGCAGTGATATTAACATACTGTAAACTTAGTAACTAAATCATTTTGACTAAGGTATGTCTTTAAAAACGGAAAGAGCACTGCTGACGATACGAAGTAACTTTGCCATCTGAATGAACAAACAAAGGGCACTGCTCTCACACACACTTACCAAATCTGTAGACAGAGGACAATCATACTGGAACTGTGTCTTTTCGAAATGTTCTCGGGTAAAAAATGTGAGTCCAGCTGCGCTCTCATAGCGGGAAAATGAAAAGAAAACCTTCGTTGCAGCACATTAATAAATGCAAAACTGATGACCCGTGTCTCTAAATTCTTGTTCTTTCACTTGTTTTGGCAACACAACGTGGCGTCTCTCTGTCGTCTGAACACTGTAACAGGTAAAACAGTCTTCGAAGCTATCATGCATATTAATGAAGTTGCACATCATACACAATAGAGCGCGCTGATTGGTTTGAACAAAGTCTTTCTCATGAATTAATGCCGCACACTCAGAGATGTCACGATGTACTCGCAGGTACAGACAGCCACTCTTCACGCTGGACTGCACACAAGTATCTAATCGCCGTGACGCAGCTTCAAAAATTCGTTTCAAACCAGAAGAACGAATTTGCTCAAAATAACGCAAAAACAAAATTTTTTCACCTTTTAGTGCAATATATGTGTCCTAATAGTGTTTATAGCAGCGTGGGACACATATATGACTGTCAACAGCTCAACAAATGTGTTTTGGTGTTTTGTGACCTTTTAAATGATAGTGGCAAAGTATAAAGATTTAAAAATACAGTATATATTTTGTGGCTGTATTGTTATTCCTAAATCATCAAATTGGCCAATTCTTCTTTTTTGAAACATGCTTTACACAATTTCATGCTTATAAACCTGTGATTTTCATGTTCTGCACATTTCTATAAACAAAATTTATGTTAGGATGCTTTAGGAGGTTGCTAAGTGATTGTTTGAAAGATTTATTAATCTTTTAATTTGAAGGTAGTTCCAGCAACCTGGAAATGATCTCTTATAATCCCCGTGCCTAAAATTGCCCGTCCTGTAGATAACAATGATTTTAGACCAATTGCTCTCACATCAGTTGTAATGAAATGTTTTGAAAAGTACATTGTGTCAGTGTTAAGAGCGAATATTAGTACTAAACTTGATCCTCTTCAGTTTGCATATCACAAAGGAGTAGGTACATGCGATGCTATCAATAGTCTGTTGCACTTTGTTTTAAATCATTTAGAAGGCCCTGATGCGTATGCACGTGTACTTTTCTTTGATTTTAGCTCAGCGTTAAATATGGTTCAACCACATGTTTTAATTCGGAAACTAAAAAAGTTAGGAGTAAACTCTACAATTATTGAATGGTATCACTCCTTTTTAACAAACCGAACTCAGGCAGTCAAAGTAAATAATAGTTTGTCCCAAGTTAAATATTGCAGTTCTGGAGTCCCTCAGGGTTGTGTGAGCTCATCACTCATTAGTATATAGAGTAAACAGAAGTGCTCAAGCAGGCACTCACAGAATTTTAATTTTAAATATTCAGACGATACGGTAATTTTAAGCTTGCTGAAAAAACAAGATCCTGTTTCTGTCTATTTCTCTGAAATTGATTCATTTGTTGAGTGGTGTGATGAAAACTTTTTAAAAGTAAATGCAAAAAAAAAACAAAGGAAATAATCTTTGATCCCAAGTGTGTTATCGAGCATTCACCAGTGTTTGTACATAATCAAGAAATCACTCAGGTACAGTCATACAAGTATTTGGGGATTTACATAGACAGGTCTCTAACATGGGACACTCACGTAAACTGGATCTGTGAAAAGCTTCACCAAAGACTGTATTTTCTACGAAGGTTATGGTTCTATGGTGTTGATAAGAAAATCATGTACTTATTTTATCAGGCTGTATTTGAGAGTGTCATCGGGTATGGTCTATCTACATGGTATGGTAATCTTTCTGTAAATCTGAAATCAAAACTTTTTAACATTATCAGAACTGCTACAAGACTAATAGGATCTGAAACTCTTTCTAGTATTCAAACACTTTACGAGCGATGCACTCTGAATGAAGCAAAAATAATTTTAAACAATCCATCTCATGTACTCTTCCCCTTTTATGGTCTTTTACCTTCTGGTAGAAGATACAGAACCTTCCGCTGGAAGCGGAACAGACTTAAGAACTCTTTTATTCCAGTGTCAATCACACTGTTGAACACTGATCGATAGTGTGCTTATGCTTTTTTCCTGTATGTAATTCCTTTGCATGTTTGCTTATTTTTAATTGATATTGTGTCAGAACTTGCTGAAGTGCTCTTTGAGTCCACAGAAAATTTCCCCTTGAGGGACAATATAGTATACAAACAAAAACAAACAAACATTTGCATGGTTGTTAGGCTGTTTCTATTGAGCTGTGGTCAGTTGCTAGGGTGCTCTGAGTGATTTCTAGGTGTTTTTTTTTTTTTTCTGTTTTGTAAAAACCTTTACTTACAAATATGTGAGATTTTGTTTTCTAGAAGTGACTTTCATTCATTCATTTTCTTTTCGGCTTAGTCCCTTTATTAATCTGGGGTCGCCACAGCGGAATGAACCGCCAACTTATCCAGCATATGTTTTACGGAGCGGATGCCCTTCCAGCTGCAACCCATCACTGGGAACATGCATACACTCTCGTTCACACACATACACTACGGGCAATATTAGCTTACCCAATTCACCTATACCACATGTCTTTGGACTGTGGGGGAAACCGGAGCATCCGGAGAAAACCCACGCGAAAGTGGGGAGAACATGCAAAGTCCACACAGAAATGCCAACTGACCCTGCCGAGGCTCGAACCAGCGACCTTCTTGCTGTGAAGCGACAGCACTACCTACTGCGCCACTGCGTCGCCGAAGTGACTTTGCATTTAGAGAATTTTGTTTTTGGATTTTCTATATCATCTGCTATTTTAGGTGAAAAATGTACATACAAATAAAAAAATATTTGAGATGTGACACAATTTGAGTTGTGATTCATGCTTGTAAACAAACGGCGCAGGATGTGCTGTCATTTAATACCTGGATCCCTACACATGAGCAGTAATAGTAGCAGCAATAGCAAACACTACTCATCAGATTCTGTGGCAGCAGTGTTTCATCAGCTCATTTGAGTCCAGACAATGGGGAAAAAGGATGAATAAAAAAAAATATGCATGAATATAGATGGATATGAATGAAAGATTCATTGCCCAGTGGGCTGCAGTGCCCTGTGATCTCCCACAATAGAGAGCTGACAGCGCCCATGTCAATACTGATTATTCAGAGAAATTAACAGCGGCGGGGGCGAGAGAGAAAGACAGACCAAGAGAGAGAGAGAGAGAGAGAGAGAGAGAGAGAGAGAAAGACTGATGGGCAAAAACCCTGGCTCAAGGGAATAGAGCACTGACAGCACTGATGAAGATTAGAGAACAGCAAGTTCACAAAACTCCAACTCAAAAGCAAAAAATGCCCACATTAGAGGTCAACGATACAGTTTTGCAGCTGATTATCGAGCTGAAAGAGTGGTGTTGTTATTAAACTAAAAAGTGTAATATTATATAAACAATAATTAAAAAATACAAAGCAGGGGGTTGATATTGTGCTTAAATATAGAGTGGAGGAACTATGATGTCAATTTGTATGCAAAAATCGGGAAGCGAGTTAGCATTTTAGCAGTTCTGGTTCCCTCGTCCCAAAGTCAATAGGTTTTTTCAATGGTATTTCAGTTAAATCGCTTAAATAAGGTCCGTGGCTAACACAAACTCAAGATACTTTGACGTTTTATTCTACGATATAAAACACATCAGTCACATCACACTCTTGGTTTTTTAAATTGGTTATGCTTCTTTAATTTTTTTTAATAAGCGTAAAAGGCCTTTCTAGAGGGCTTTGCCTTTCATATAAGCCACTTCTGATACCAAATGAAGTCCAGTCATTCTTTGTTGTTCCTAAAACTCTAATAGGTGACAAGACTTTTGTCAGGTAGTGTAAGTCATATACCTACTGTGTAAATATCAGAGAACAATTTAACATATTGCATTAATGCATTGTATGGCACCTTTAAAAAAAGATCAGTCAATGCAAAAAAAGAAAAAGGTTTGTGAGATGCACACAAAGTGTGATTTATTTATAAACTAATTTCAAGAGTTCACACTTAGCTGATGATTGATTATAAAGCAAGTTTGGCATGCTGTCCCGGGAGAGAGCCCTGAGCCCAAAAGGTCCTTGAGCCCTGGGCTCCCTCCCGTTTGCAGGGCGAGAGGGGAGCTTTGAGCTCAGGTAGATCTCGAGAACTCCCCCCTTTTTTTTTTTTTTTTTTTTTGTTGATAAGAGTTGATGACAGAAAATAATTGCTATGAAGAGATATGCTGATGGATAAAAGTTTGACTAGTGCTAAATTTAGATTGATCAATTAACTTGTAGTGCATGTTTTTTGGAATGTGGGAGGAAACCGGAGAACCCGGGGGAAACCCACGCGAGCACGGGAAGAACATGCTAACTTCGCACAGAAACGACAGCCAGTCTATTAAAGGACTAGAACCGGTGACGTTCTTGCTGTGAGGCAGCAATGCTAATCACTGGGCCACCTTGCCGCCTTATGAAAGGAAAAGAGGAGGAGTAGGGGTGGAAGAGGGGATTCTTCAAATCGAAGATGACTGTAGTAAGAAACCCTGGCTCTTTATAGTGGGTTAGGAATCGTCTGATTGGTGGGTCATACATGGTTAATGCAGAATCAGCCGTGTTCAATCATAATCACGTGATCCTCTCGAAATTAGTTTATAAATAAACTTCACTTCGAGAGGATCACGTGCTTATAATTGAACGTGGCTGGTATCGCATCAGATCCGTATATTGCGCCAGTCAGATGAATACTGACACTATAAATAACCAGAGTTTTCCACTTCAGTTATCTTCATCTTGAAGAATCCCCCCTTCCACCCCTACTCCTCCCCTTCTCCTGATAGGCCCAGTGGTTAGCACTGTTGCCTCACAGCAAGAATGCCACTGGTTCGGCCCCTCACCAGGCCGGTCGGCGTTTCTGTGTGGAGTTTGCATGTTCTCCCCATGCTCGTGTGGGTTTTCCCCGGGTTTCCCGGTTTCCTCCCACCATCCAAAGACATACACCATAAGTAAATTGACTACTCCAAAGTAGCATCTTAAGACAAACTCTTAGCCAGCTATATCTCAGCATGTTCACAAGCAGGGGAGCTCAAACTCCCCTTTCACTCTTCTAACGGGAGGGAGCCCCGGGCTCGGAGATCGTATGAGCTCAGGGCTCTCTCCCGGGACAGCATGCCAAATATGCTTTATTATCAATCATCAGCTGAACTCTTGAAATTTGTATGAAATAAAAAGGCTAAAAACAATCAAAAGTGGGCGGATCTTGAAACGAAAACAAGATTAAAAAACTCCCTTGTTAATCGATCAAGATGACAATCTTAAAAATAGGCAGATAAATCAAACTCTGCATATTTATTAAATCTAAATGCAAGTTACAGCAGTTTTGCTGTAGTTAGTTCGGAGCAGGTGAAGGACGAAGAGGATTTTGATTTCCTGTGGACTTTAGATACAGCATCAAAACATGTTCTGAATGCTAATATATCAGCCAAAACATTTAATAAATATGATTCCTGCATGTAATAAACCCCCCAGTCCGTTGGTTTTTAGAAAACCCTTGTGTTTTAAATCTTGAAGTGGCACATGGCCATACATCATCAACACGGCCAGATGGGGTCTGTCATCCCGATGCAGCGGTCTCAACTCATACAAAATGAGCAGCATTTCCAGGCACTGCTTCTTCTGCGAAACCCCATGGTCATACGCCAAAGCTGAATCACCAATTTGGTGTGTTGAGTATTAAATTCATAAAGATTTGCTCAGAAAGCAACGGTTAGTGGAGGCTATTAAATGTCATGATATATAATAACCCACTATTACCGCTGTAGACATTATAAAGATCAGCACATCCCAGAAGGAAGAAGTGAATTTCCAGACAATAATCTAACCTACATCCAGCCGCAGAACTGCCCTATATAGACAACAACACATGAATCTAGCAGCTCGAGTCTATCTAATTAACCCAAAATGAAGCGAATGTCCCAATTTTAGCACTAGAGAAGACGTGACTTCATGAATTAACAGTAAGTGTCACAGATTCATGGGTTATCTTTAATTGCTTCCATTCAAAATAATGAGGTATGGTTATATAACACAACTGACCATCATTAGTATATTTAGTCATAAAATGACTTGATACATTATGTTGAAAGTACTAGTTTACTTCCAGAATGGAAATGTCCTGATAATTTACTCATACCCTTGTCACCAAAGATGTCAATTTCTTTCATTCATTCGTTCATTCATTCATTCATTCATTCATTCATTCATTCATTCATTCATTCATTCATTCATTCATTCTCCTTCGGCTTAGTCTCTGATTTATCAGATGTCACCACAGCGGAATCAACCGCCAACTATTCCAGCATATGTTTTACGCAGCGGATGCCCTTCCAGCCACAACCCAGTACTGGGAAACACCAATACACACTCAAACACACTTATACACTAAAGCCAATTTAGTTTACCCAATTCACCTGTACCGCATGTCTTTGGACTGTGGGGAAGACTGGAGCACCCGAAGGAAACCCATGCAAACACGGGGAGAACATGCAAACTCCACACAGAAATGCCAACTGACCAAGCCTGGACTCGAACCAGCGAGTTCTTCTTGCTGGGACGCAACAATGCTAACCACTGAGCCACTGTGCTGCCCTAATATCTTTCTTTCTTTCTTTTTTCGAGGAAAAAAAGCAGGATTTTTCTCCATATATTAGACTTCTATGGTGCTCATTAGTTTGAACTTTGAAAAATGAGTTTCAAAGCAGCTTAAAATCGATTTAAACGAAGCCAACTAACAACACGTGACGCAACAAGATTTCAACAACAAGCAATTTGTCTGTACACATGAGACGCATCAGAACAGAAATATTAAAATGCTATTCAGAAGTGCAAATGGTGCATTGCGCCCCTCAACCACATGGACAGGTTTATAATGTAAATAATAAACATTAAAGCTCATTAACATTATTAAAATTACACGATGAGGTTGTTATATTATATTCTTT
Organism: Danio kyathit; assembly: GCA_903798195.1. Taxonomy (NCBI): domain Eukaryota; kingdom Metazoa; phylum Chordata; class Actinopteri; order Cypriniformes; family Danionidae; genus Danio; species Danio kyathit. Next base: position 66,856,733 of record LR812524.1, on the reverse strand, counting down.
CTCTTTTATTATCTTTTTAATAATCATATTAGTCTTTTTTTTTCTTGTTTGTGTATGTATTTTCCAAATTTATAATTGTGTTTTTTTTGTGTGTGTGTTTATCAAGCGGCAACCTCCCGCTCTCCCTCGGGAAGCCAATATGGAAGTAACTGAAACTGCAATTCATCGAAATTCTGCTAGTCCTGGCTCCATAATAGAGCAAATCTCTATTGAGCCCACTGTTAGAATGGCCAACTTTACAGCAGAAAAAAAGATGTTTACAGCCTGGTACAAAGAACGATTTTGGTTCATATAGCTAATATTACTCTTCATGACAACTGTGAGGGGGTGAATTTTTTTTATAACTCATCCGTTTCCTTTATATTAGGTTATATTAACTTTGCATAATTAAGGGTGTGGCCACTTGAGTGACAGCTAGGTCTCGCTGGTCGCCGTCACTTCACCTCAGCTGATTAGCCACTGATCTCGGCATATTCATTGTATTTTTGTGTTGTTTTATGTGACTATACACAGTCTGCTGTCTTTTGGAATTATTTCCTACTATTATTAGATGATATGGCATGCTGTGTGCACTTAATTGTGCTCACAAACCATTCACGTGGCCTCAATTTGCCAGGTGAGTGAAATTATATACCATCTCTATGAATGTATTTGTTTTATTTAAGATCATTTATCATTTATAATGTTCTTGAGAGCTGTAATGCACTCCAGAATCTCACAGATTGTTAGCTGTAGGCTCTAGAACAGTCATCTGAAGCGTTGTCATACAGTGTTCTGCCTGGACTTCATAATTAGCCTTGCATTTACTAACACAGACTATATCTGAAGTGTTTGGAAGTAATTCGCACTTTCCTCTTGTTGAAAAACGTCATAAGCACAATGCTTAGTGGCTCTATGTGTAATGCATTAAGCCACTAAGCATTGCGCTTATGACGTTGCTTATGAAACAGTGTTTTTAAAAGTCTAAACACTTTATTGATAAAGTGTACAACCAAGCACATGTGGTCAGAACACAAACGAGTCGCAGGTGATGAAGCATTAATCGTTTCTCCCTTAGGTAAGCCCGTCTAAGCAGAATGCCAGAATGAATCTGTAGCTCCGCTCACGCTCCGCCTCTTTGCCCTTGTATGGTATGCCCGGGGTGGGTGCGATGACGTGCGAACAAAATGGCGACGGTCGGCCACGCCTTCTGGTAGCTTCTTTTGGGTTCTTCATAAACCTATGGGTGACGTCACGGATACTATGTCCATATATTTTACAATCTATGGTGTTTATACTGTAAATATAGTCAAGCCTAAAATTATTCATACTCCGGCCAAATTTTGGCTTTCACATTTTGTTCAAATGTAAATAAAAGCTGAGAAACATACATTTTTTCCCACAATAATGCCTCTTGTACATCGTCTTATGCATTTGGAGAAGCCTGTGTCAAACTTGCAAAAGTTACGACCAATGTTTGATGGTAGAACATTTATTTCTAACTGTTATCAAAACTGACTGGAACTACCTGTGCATGAATTGATTTTAAAGATCAAGAATTTCAACAGACTGTGGAATAAGTACTTTTAACTGGCACTAGCTCTGGGATGCAAGGTTGTGGTCCATTCATTCATTCATTTTCCTTTGGCTTAGTCCCTTATTTATCAGGGGTCACCACAGCAGAATGAATCGCCAACTATTCCAGCATATGTTTTACGCAGCGGATGCCCTTTCAGCTACAACCCAGTACTGGAAAACACCCTTACACACTCATTCACTACAGTCAATTCAGTTTATTCAATTCCCCTATAGTGCATGTCTTTGGACTTGTGGAGGAAACCGGAGTACCCGGAGAAAACCCACACCGGCATGGGGAGAACATGCAAACTCCACACAGAAATGCCAACTGACCCAGCTGGAGCTCGAATCAGCGATCTTCGTGCTGTGAGGCAACAGTGCTAACCACTGAGCCACAAGGTTGTGGTTAAAAAAGGCATTTCTTTAAGGAAAATCTGTAGGAAATAATCTGTACTGGTCTGTGGAGCCCGTCATACATGTGTCACTGAATATAACCGCATTTCCAGTTATGACCAAGACACAAAAAAATTGTCATTGTGCCAGAAGCTCTTTCTTTGATTGTGACATGATTTACACACAGAAACAGAACGGCTGTCTTGAGTCGGGCAGATTTACAGCTACTCTTGAGCGTTTGGGTGACGTGTGCATTACTGATCCAATCAGCATGAGTTGAGGAAGAACAAATGAAAAGCTCCATACGTCTGCCGTGCTCTATACAATGCAAAAATTCTTTCTTGTTTCTAGTCCAATTATCTAAATGTTCTTAAATCATGACGCATTTTCTAGACAAGCAAAGCAAAATTAAGAGAGGGTCAGCAAAAAAAAAAATCTTATGTCAAAAGGAAAAACAAGATTATTTTGTTTACCTCATTGGCAGATTATTTTGCTTGTTTTAAGGAAAAATGCACTTAATTTTGCCATATCATTTCTAGACATTTGGACTAGAAACAAGTCAAAAAATCTAAGTAAGAAAAGCATTTTTTGCAGTGTAATTTACAATTATGCATTTAAGCGACACATTTTTATCAAAACAATGTGTTACAAGTTGAGTTTCATTCTTTTCATTCTTTTTTTAAATAATATTTTATTTAACATTTATAAGATATTTAACAAAACAGTGTAATACCGATAACAAGAAGAAAAATTGTACATATATACATATATATATATATATATATATCATGTTTTTAGCTGTAATCATGCCAACCCTCAGGGCTTGCTGTTGGGTTAACGGAAATGTGTGCATTAAATTAGATTATCCAAAAATAGCCAAATTGTAGTCAGGTTGGATATCGGTTCCATAAGCACTGGAAAACAATTCAAAAATGTCGGACCAAAACTCATGAAGAACAGGACAAAACCAAAATAAATGTGCCAAATTCCCTTCTGCCCCACCACATCTAATTTAAGTTTCATTCTTATTAATAATAATAATAATAATAATAATAATAATAATAATAATAATAATAATAATAATAATTAATTATCTTGCTATTGCTAGTAACCATGGATGGGCAGTACTTATGATACAAGTATTTCAAATACATATTTTAAATACAAAATAGTATTTTTCATTCATTTTCTTGTCGGCTTTGTCCCTTGCGGGGTCGCCACAGCGGAATGAACCGCCAACTTATCCAGCACGATTTTACGCAGCGGATGCCCTTCCAGCCGCAACCCATCTCTGGGAACTTCCACACACACATTCACACTCATACACTATGGACAATTTAGCTTACCCAATTCACCTGTACTGCATGTCTTTGGACTGTGGGGGAAACCGGAGCACCCGGAGGAAACCCACGCGAACACAGGGAGAACATGCAAACTCCACACAGAAACGCCAACTGACCCAGCCCAGCCGAGGTTCGAACCTTCGAACCTGCGACCCAGCGACGTTCTTGCTGTGAGGCAACAGCACTACCTACTGCGCCACTGCGTTGCCCCCCAAAATAGTATTTTGTAATTTGTAATTTGATATGATTGATGAAAATGGGTTAATATTTTGTATCAAAATACTTAAGGGTCTTGTATTTTTAAAATACAGTAAAATACTTTGTAAGAAGTCTACTACATGATGACATCTTAAAAATGCAGCCTCGGACTGATGCTTTCTCAGTTATAGCTTGAGGTCAGAACAGAAAATTGATTGCGAAGGTGGTCAATGCTTGGAGTATGCGGCTTTGCTTAAGAAATGAGATGGAATAAAATATCAGTTCTTTAGAACAGGATGAGGAGCCTACAGCACATAATCATTCTCAGTCTCAGTGCTGCAGGTGGTAATTCAGACGAACTTTAGAATAATAAAACACCTAAATATTCTGTACTCAGGGTTTCTGCAGATATCATAATGTCAAATTTAAGACTTTTTAAGACCATTAAGTATTAAATTTAATCTATATCACAATATCAAAACAAGCGAGAGAAAATGCAAAATCACAAAATTAGTGGTAAAATAAATTTATTTAAATTGAACTGTACTAAAGACAGGTTAGATGGACCACTGAACTACAAAAAAAAACACCTTAAGGCTGATTTATACTTTCGCTGGCACCGCATCGCGCACCTCTGCTGACTGTGCGCGCACCTCAAGAAACGGACAAGGCTTTTATACTTGATGAGTTCGCCGTTGTGATATTCTTTAAAATGACAGAGGACGGTCAAAAGAAACCCACCGTAAAGTCAGACAGATAAACAGAGACGTAGTACGTTTCCGGAACTACGTCATATCATTAATATAGTATTAATATAATATTAATAGATTTTTGCCCATCCGTGCTAGTAACATTATGTACTGTGAGCTACACAATAAAAATATGGCAGGAAAATGATTAGCAGTGAGAAAAATAATGCAGCAAATGTGGGGAAAATCTATTTAACTTGATTTATGAAACATTATTATTATTTAACAAAGCTCAATATATACTGTAAAATATGACTTAATATTGCATCAAATTTACAATTCATGTTTAATAGTGTATTATTTTACATTAATTAAAATAACTAACTCATGTTCAGTAAAGAACAATATTATGGCTGATGTTGAATGTGTACAAAACTTTCAAATACTTTAAGGTATTTCAAAAGAACGAGGAAGCAATATGCTTTTCATCCATCATACTCACAAAGCAATTACATTCAGTTCAGCTGGATTAATTGATGTAATTTGTTTAGTTCAGAAGCCCCTAGGTGTTGAATTTTCTGGTTCAGGCATCAAGACGTACTGTGATTATACCACAAACACTCAGGTTAAACTGCACCTGTGTTTCATAAGGTGCACATTATAAAAAAAGATGCAGAAACGCAAATTAAATTGCACAATAACACAAGAGATACCAACAAACAAAACTTGTAATACTCACTGGCTTTATTCAAATCCATAGCCATTAGTTTTGATGTCATGGTGTAGCCATAAGTTATGATGTTTGCTTCAACAACGAGCACTACTAACAAAACATTTATCACTGTTTCAGGCTCAAAGGACACATATGATAGCGAAATGCAGCAAAGTTTCCAGGAATTTTACAGTATAGTTCTGTACTTATTTTAAACAGATGTTGCAAAAGTACAAAAACACCTTATACGCATTTAGACATTAGCATGGTCCTGTTTTACGTATGTAATGAATGTTGCTGTGTCAATACGGTGGCAACAAACCTCAATACAGTCTCAATACGACAGAGATCCTACAAATATTAGTGTCATTAAACCAGTGGTGTAAGCCATTACATGTAAGTCACTAACCCTTTATATGGCACTCATTGAAATGCTCATTAGGAAAACTCTTTATCTAAGACTGTTAAAATAAAAAAATAAAAAAAATATTATATAAAAAATGAGATTTAAAAAATATATAGTAATCAATATCAATGAAGTTACCATACTGTATGTGTTTCTTCACCCAATAAAGAAGGGTTAAATTATTAATTTAACAACGTTTTTGGTTCATTTTCTTGACTCACTCACTTACTATCCTTGGGCTTAGTCCCTGATTATCAAGTCACCACAGCAGAATGAACTGTCAATTACATTGGCATATGTTTTATGCGGCAGATGCCCTTCAAGCCACAACTCAGCACTAGGAAACAACCATACACACACACGCACGCATGCACGCACGCACGCACGCACGCACACACCAATTTATCTCACCCAAATCACCTATAGTGCATGTTTTTTGGACTGTGGGGGAAACCGGAACAACATTTTTTAAATGAACTAACCCTTTAAAATTTTATTTTCTGAATGCTCCTTTTTAGTAGATAAGTAGCTTTGTATATTAGCAGTTAAGTAGCAATGTCTTTTAAAACATGCCAGACAACAGTCCAAAACTTTTGTATTTTCTATTTTACAATATAAATTGTATTTATGAACAGTATATACACGATGAAGACTATGCAGTGTTATTTTATATCTGATTATCCCTTGTGCACCGTTCAAATTTACTACCCTTTTGTTATGTTTGGGATGAAAACATCCACTAAATTACTAAATTAAACTGCTGTAAAAATGCATGAGATACATTTTCTTTTCAATTTGTTTTTGCATAAATATGTTAATCAACCTCAATCCTGATCAAAACTACTAAATGTTTTTTAAAATTACAGGATTTCAATTCTTTAATTGCCAAATTTATAAATGATGTCACTGATTTGGTGAAAAAAAAAGTGACTTATTTTCAATATAAAAAGTAATTGTGGACTGGATTTTTAACCTTTTATCACACTCTTGGACTCTGAGAAAATTAAAATATGCACCTCAGCTCTCAGAACTACATGGAGTAAACAAAAACAAAGACTGTAAAGGTCACTCTCACACTCTCAAAAACTACCAGACACACATATACGCACACTTTAATTTGCCTTTATACTCCATATAAAATCCAAAAACTAAGCTTTTTTTTGCACAGGTCTATCTAAAGCAGGGGTGTCAAAGTCAATTCCTGGAGGGCCGGGGCCCTGCAGAGCTTAGTTCCAGCCCTGCTTCAACACACCTATCTGTAGGTTTCAAACAAGCCTAAAGCACTCAATTAGTTTAATCAGTTGTGTTTAATTAAGGTTGGAACTAAACTGTGCAGAGCTCCAGCCCTCATGGAACTGGCTTTGACACCTGTGATCTAAAGGGTTAATCAAGTTTTGCCGGAGCAATACTGCTAGACTGCCAGAAAAGCAAATATTCTGTGTTTTTAATTTGTACCTTTGCTCCACTGTATTTATCAATGCTTGTGATTTAGTTTATTTTGTCTTTCAGATTAGCTAAACTACAAAATCATCCAAATCAATCTAAAATTATTAATTATTTCCAAACTGAGCCATTTATTTCATCTAGTGAAAGTACTCAATATCGTAATATGTATCATAGCAAAATAAAATATGGCAAAGTCATTTTTTTTCCAATATCATGCAGCCCTATTGCATTCCTTAAGTCAACAACTACAGTTGAAGTCAGAATTTTTAGCCCCCCTTCAATTTTTTTTCTTTTTTTTTTTAAATATTTCCCAAATGATGTTTAACAGAGCAAGGAAATTTTCACAGTATGTCTGATAATATTTTTTTCTTCTGGACAATGTCTTATTTGTTTTATTACGGCTAGAATAAAAGCAGTTTTTAATTTTTTTAAGCCATTTTAGGGACAAAATTATTAGCCCCTTTAAGCTATATTTTTTTAAATAGCTTTATTTTTTTACAATAACTTGCCTAATTCCCCTAACCTGCCTAGGTAACCTAATTAACCCAGTTAAGCCTTTAAATATCACTTTAAGCTGTATAGAAGTGTCTTGAAAAATATCTAGTCAAATATTATTTACTGTCATCATGGCAAAGAGAAATAAATCAGTTATTAGAGATGAGTTATTAAAACTATTATGTTTAGAAATGTGTTGAAAAAATCTTCACTCTGTTAAACAGAAATTGAGGAAAAAATAAACAAGCGGTCTAATAATTAAGGGGGGCTAATAATTCTGACTTCAACTGTATATGTGACTAGAATTGTTAGTGCTCACCTAATAGTGTGTGAGTTGTGACATTACATGTGTACATGTGTAGACACCATGGTGAGAGGTCACAGTAAAAAAAAAAAGCTGGAACCGCAGGGGAAGCCACTGAATTATTGATCTTCCTGAAGTCTCTCTCACACACGTACAAACCAGCATGTAAGCAGATGCCCATACATATTAACTATATTCCGAAAACACACAAGTTCACTCAGCCTGGAAAACGATTTGAATATTTCATGCAGACTCCAACAAGGGCTCTAAACTACAGTTTTTTTTGTAAAAGAGTGACTGTGGAGGAGTCTAAACACAAACAGGCTGATGTGGAGGTTAAAGAGGTGCACTGAAATGAACCACAGCAGGGCTCACAAATGAACTGGACTTTTGATTTGACCAGATGTTGATTTTTAAAGGGGACCTATTATGCAAAAATCACTTTTATAAGGGGTTTAAACCAGTGGTGTAGTCGGGGCTATACGCACGTATACTCAGTATGCTTACTTTTTTCCATGAGCTGTTTGGGTATTACCACTTCTGAGGATCATCAATTGCGTATACCCTCGGTATACTCACTTGTTTTGCTGATTAAACTTCCCTAATTCATGTGTCTACATGTCCCGTTTAACTGTATACCAAAGTTTTTTTTTTTTACTTGCATCTTAATTTGTTGCAACTAGTGCATTTTTGTTTAACTATTAGCTATTCCCCGCCCCTGATGACCACAGCAACTAGGAGAAAATTCGTGAGAGTTTTTCGAAGACCACAACAAGTCAACTGAATGAATTCTCGCTGAAACGTTCGGGTAAATTTATGAAACAGCACGGGTGTCGTTCAGCCCTCCTATATTTCTATACAGCACCCTTAAAGGTTTTGCGATTAGCTCATTAACTGTACACTACTAAATGATCGCCTCAGTCCCCTTTAATTTTGATATGAAAACGGTGGCAGACTTCCGCCGCTCAGTTTTCAGCTCGTTTTTCATTTAATCAGCAAACCACATCTGTTCAGTGCGAGAGAAATCCTAAAATCGCCTACCGCTACAGTGAACGACACTATATATAAAACACTAAAAATGATGAGGCAAAGACTACTCATAAATTCCGTAACAATATGCGATTTAAAAGGGTAACTACTAGTATATATTAGCGACAGCAGAAGACAGACTCTTAATGTTTTGGTTTAAAACAAGCATGCACGAATGTGACAATCAAAAATAATGGCTGATTGAGGTTTAAAGGAACCTATTAAATGTAAAGTGATAAGCCAGTAAAGAAAGTAAGTTAAAAAGCTGGCTTTCCATGTCAACTAAATTGTTGTAACTATCTTAATTGACTCTTTTTTTCAGTATTAAAATGATTAAATAAGCTACATACTGTATAAATACAGCCAATCTCTGAGTCTGCTGGGAAGGAGCACTATTAGCTAAACATAAATCATTAAATAGGATTAGGCTATCAGCATCTCCCTTTAAAACCAACAAATTTGTTTGAATTTTTTTCTTTTTAAATGGATAGTTTACGCAAAAAATGAAAATTGTCATCATTTACTCAACCTTTACTTGTTCCAAACCGGTTTGTCTTTTTTTCCTTCTGTTGAACACAAAAGAAGATATTTTGAAGAAAGCTGGAAACCTGTAACCATTGACTTACATTGACATAGTATTTGTTTTTCCTTTTGTGGAAGATAATGATTACAGGTAACTGATGTATAATATATATATATATATATATATATATATTACTGATTCCAGCGTTATGGATGTGACATTTGGAGTAAAAAAATGAAACATATATACTCAGAGAAAGTATATGTTACCAGTATATTGAAATATCTGTTTATATTTTTCTTACCCCTTAACCATGGAGTTCAGGCATCAAAAAAATATCAGTCTATTCATGTGTTTTATATTTAAAATGACGGCAAAATGAATGCGTTACGGACGTGACAAAAAAAGACATGCGTTTTTGTGAGTTGACATACTTTGTGGAAATTCTGTGAATAAAAATGCAGAAGCCAAAAAATATTATAACAGTCAAAAGGACAGGGGTTGGCTCTGCATGGAACATATTTAATTTGTTTCATTTAGTTTTTCATTTTTGTCTTAATGAGGAAAAACTGTCGTTACGGACGTGACTTCTCTTTGTTACGGACGTGACCGCTCTTTGTTACGGGCGTGACTGCTCTAAAATTGACACTTGACACGTTCTGAAAATCAGACAAATGCTTTCAAAACTTTAACAAAGACCTATTTGTGGATATCTGTTGGTCATGTAAACCAACAAACTTTGAACTCTGAGACATCTGAATGGTAAGGTTGCATAATTAATCAAACTTAAATAGATATCACCTTGTTATATTTAATTCATTAGGGCATGTGTTGTTAAAGGTTAACGCGCGTTCAAATGTTCAAAACTCAATTCGGAAACAATGTTGCATGCTAACATGGTGCTTATTTATTATCATGAATGATATAGAATTGCTAATAAACATATTCAGCTATAATATGTTTATCGAGCTCCTGATGTCAGTGTTTCCAGACGAACTTGAATCATTGCTGGATTGTAAGTGCGCAAGACCGTGCTGCGTGGAGAATAGTATCAACATCTAGTTGTGTTACAGTTATAGCAATATTATATTTGATTAAAAAGTTAATTCTAGTTAATGTGTTAGTCGATGGAATAAATAGTTTAATTTGTCCACTCAATGCGCTTGCTTTCGTTTTCTCGTCGGCAGTCATGTCAGGTTGCAAAGAGTCCACAGAAGAAAAGAAGAAAAGTTTTGCGTAGGCTATGTAAAACAAGAATAGAAAAAATAGCCATTGGTTATTGGCGTGTACGATATATAATGTTTATCTTTTATAGGCTATAGTTTATAACCGATTGTGTAAAAATATTGAATGAAATATTTACAGCTGATCCTATCGATTTTCTAACAAATATACTCCTATACTGTAGTTAAAGCTTAGATCAATATTAAGATTTTATTTTTATTTTGCCGTCTGTAATATGATTTTAATAAGCACTCAAGGAAATCTTTGAAATTGTTTTATATATATATAGCCTATTTTCAAAGTTTGAAAAGTGCTTAAGATTTTGGATAAAGTGCTTGGTAAATGAAGTGTCGCTTTAATAATTTATGTTTATAAATAGTTATTTAATAAATAAAATAAAACCATATTATGCTTTGCATGAAACGAAAACTCCGCTGGAGCCTGTGCATGTGCCTGCAGCGTGACCCGCGCATGAACCACAAACACCGCTCTTTTAAATGTGTGTGTGTATTGTGCGCATTTTGAGTAGTGGAAAAAAGACCAAATGCATGGAGGTTATTGTAGCATGAGCACTGGACTGAAGATATATTAAGAGGATATTAAGCGAGCCTCAAATCTGAGAGAGCCTCGTGCAAGTGTGCAGAAATAATTAGCAGATTTAACATTATGGGAGATTGCGTTGGGCTTACGCAGGTCGCTTTTGCGTGAAGTGTTCAGGACAGGTACGAAATCTTTTATTTAATGTTTGCATTTGCTTTTTCGCACTTATCCGCGACATTATTTGTGTTGAACCCCCTGTTTTTTGTTAGTTATGCACCAGATTTCCCCTTGTAAAGATTTCGTACAATGTAGCCGCGATCATGATAGTGCCGATGAAACACTTTTTGACAGGATAAATGCTGTCTTTGCAATTTCTCAAGAAAATAACGTCGAACTAAATCACAGCTACATGCATATAAAATAACCAGCCTTTATATTTAATGTATTTAAAATGTATATTTCCCTGCCAGGCAAACGAAACCTTATTTTATACGGAACGGAAAAAAACCGCAGAGTTTCTATATTATTTATATACATTTTACATATTTCTCTTGGAAAAAATATCTTCTTGAAATGAATTTCGTTTGCTATAAATTGTATCTTAATTATTGGATGTATTATTTGATAGTCAGTTATCTACCAAATAAACAAGAAGTGCTTCAACACAAGGTCCGCTATGCTGCATCGCCAAAACACCAAGATTATGCGCCAAGATTATGGCAATATGTAACATATTTATAAATCGTTATGTTCTCTTTATTAAACATTTATTTATGAAATGTTACTAAAGTGGTTTGTTTAACTGAAATGTTCAGTTCTTGATATAACATATTATGGATATTATGTAATGTAAGTCAGTTGTAATGCAGCATCATAATGAACAAATATGCGCTATAGTCATTTGCTTATAATAGGCAGTTCAAATGATCACGTCCGTAACGCAAAATTATGGTTGTTTAGAACAAAGACCTGAGATGAATTGTTAATCATAATGAGCATGGACATATTTTGGCTTTGTATGTGTAGTTTCATTTTATTTGTGCTAATATTTATTACACAATATAAACTTTTTCATTAAATCGTTACGGACGTGACACGTGATCGAAGCTGCGTGATGTCTTAAATTTGTAGCTCATGAATTAAAAAGACAGCGATGTTATGAAAAAGTGAGGGTAATTATTTATACTACAGACCCCAATCCTTCTGCAGAATGCTTACTGTTAAAATAAAACATGGAAAAAGTCTGTCTTTAACCTCTTTTTTGAAAGCATGCAATGTGGTTTGATGAAACAGAAATTTCCAATTGGCACAATCCTCATATTTCATGGATAAACAAAGCAATTTACTTAAAAATTCGACAAGAGCACATCATAACAATAAAATACAGACCTTAATGAGCAAATTTAAATTGGTTTTGTTATTTTGGTCAAAAGTTAATTTTTTCATGATAAGGTTGACATTTTCATGGAATCAGCCATATATATATATATATATATATATATATATATATATATATATATATATAGCTAATAAATCAAAGAAACATTGACTTTTGTCGTTTCTTTGCCTACTTTCATTTAAAATTTGGGTCTGGTGTAATAGTACACCACCTTTTTTTTTAGGACTACACCACTGGTTTAAACACAGTTGTGTGGCAACAGTCTGTGAATATAAGCAGCATCTAATGGTAAAAATGTATTAATTATATTTGTTATAATCACTCTTGATAAAAACAGCCTGCTGAAACATTTTGATTGACATTCTCCCTTTGTACGTGTCATCAGATGAGGAAAGTCCCGCCCACTAGTGACGATCTGTCCCTCATTATCATATGGCGTTAGTCTTGTTTTCAAATCTGCCACTATGCTGACACATTTGTAGCTCTGCCCTCTTTTGAAAAGAGGACAATCTCATTTCAGTTTAAAGTAACAGTCACCAAAATGGCACAATTAGGATCGCAGCCTAAAAGGGGTAGTTTCAGAGTTATAACATTATCTGTGAGGTATATTGCAGTGTTTCCTCTAGGATTTTTTCCAGCTGTGGCGGCAGGTACAGATCACAGATCTACCAACTACCTATGACGTTATTTCAAAGTTGAGATCGCATTCATGTAATAAGAGCATGTGAGTCTCTGTGCTCGAGCGCCGATTTCCTCTGTTTGTGATCAAAACTTCTTGCGCGCCCTTACATATAGGCTGCTTAAGCGCGGATTTTCTTGTGCGCTATCAAATAAACGCTGCTGAAGTGCGATTTAGTGCGTTTATGTAACAAGGATGTCCCCAACATATATTAGATTTGCTATGAATATTTATGAATGTCTCTAATAGACCTACAGAGTGGCATTGCCGGCAGCTAGCTCTCTACAACTCTCACATGGTCGCCCATTGAAGCTAAGCAGGGCTGCGTCCGGTCAGTACATGGATGGGAGACCACATGGAAAGCTAGGAAGCTGCTGGAAGTGCTGTTAGTGAGGCCAGCAGGGGGCGCCCAACCTGCAGTCTGTGTGGGTCGTAACGCCCCAGTATAGTGAAAGGAACTCTATACTGCTCAGTGACGCCGTCTTTTGGATTAGACGTTAAACTGAGGTCCCGACTTTTCCCGAGGTCGTGAAAAAATCCCAGGATGTCCTTCAAAAAAAGAGTAGGGGTTTAACCCCGGCATCCTGGCCAAATCTCCCCACTGGCCTCTATCCATCATGGCCTCCTAACCATCCTCATATCATAATTGGCTTAATCACTCTGTCTCCTCTCCACCAATCAGCTGGTGTGTGGTGTGCGGTCTGGCGCAATATGGCTGCCGTGGCATCATCCAGGTGAATGCTACACACTGGTGGTGGATGAGGAGACTCCCCCAATGTGTAAAGCACTTTGAGTGTCTAGAAAAGCGCTATATAAATGTAAGGAATTATTATTAATATTATTAAAGTGAAACAGCTATAAACTCCAGCAAGATAAAGTCATTGTATGCAGAACCATAGACCTTTATCTACAGTATAAATAAAGTATAATTATGGAAACTGTGTTCATCATAACTGAAAGCTACATCGTGTTTGCTGGCCTCATGCATCGCGCAGCCCTGTCAGTCAGTCAGTCAGTCAGTCAGTCAGTCAGTCAGTCAGTCAGTCAGTCAGTCAGTCAGTCAGTCAGTCAGTCAGTCAGTCAGTCAGTCAGTCAGTCAGTCAGCATGTCACCTTAAAGGGTTAAACAAATAACGCACAGCACTACTACGATTACAGAAAAGTTTGTGCTGTTATAATTCACTTACCTTTTAATACATTTTGGTGCGATTATAACCCGCTGTAAAAAAAAAAAAAAAAAAACGCAACAACTGAAGGTTTTGAATGAGAAGCTGTAATGTGGCCATGGTGGGATTTTTTCTTTGTGTTTCTACATGACTGTTGTCTTTCTGTCACTGTTACACAAAATCATACTGGATAAAGATAATGGTAACCATGCAATTCCAAACCTTTTGCAAAATTGTGCATTTTGGCCCCCAAATTGCTATTGTTTTGTAAATGAATAGGGATTGTTTCAAAATGGTTATTCTTATGAAGTGAATGAATTGTATTTGTGTCAAATATCTAAACATGGAAACACTTACAAAGCAAAAATATACACTTTTGATACAAACATGCTTCTAATGTTTCACCAAATTAAAAATACTATGAACATAATTATATATAATTATATATATATATATATATATATATATATATATATATATATATATATATATATATTCATTCATTTTCCTTCAGCTTAGTCTCTATTTCAGAGGTCACCACAGCAGAATGAACCGACAACTATTCCAGCATATGTTTTACGCAGCGAAAGCCCTTCCAGCCGCAACCCAGAACTGGAAAACACCCATACACATTCATTCCCACACACACTCACTCACACACTACGGCCAATTTAGTTAATCAATTCCCCTATAGTGCATGTGTTTGGCTGTGGGGGAAACGGGAGCACCCTGAGGAAACCCACGCGAACACGGGAAGAACATGCAAACTCCACACAGAAATGCCAACTGACCCAGCCAGGACTCGAACCAGCGACCTTCTTGCTGTGAGGCGACAATGCTAACAACTGAGCCACAGTGCCGCCATATATTCAATACATTTCATAAATATAACAAAAATAAAGAGTACACACATTTCTGTATGTGCCATTTCAAACACTTATTACTAGGCCTGTCACCACATCTATTTTTTGTTGTACGATATATTGCACCAAAATATATTGCGATAAACGATATTATTGTCATTTTAAGACCATTTTATGCCGCTCATTATATAATGCCAGAATGACAATATAATAGCATCATGATGCAAGTACACTCTTTCAAAGAACACATCATATTTTATTCTTAGAAATGAATTATAATTATAGTCATTTTAACAATTTAATAATCAGGCATTGGAATCAGAATGTGAAAACGCATATCCTACATAAATAATAATAAATGTTAACAAAAAGGTGCCCGTGTTTGCGTGGGTTCCCTCCGGGTGCTCCGGTTTCCCCCACAGTCCAAAAAAACATGCGCTTTAGGTGAATTGGATAAACTAAATTAGCCATAGTGTATGTGTGTGAATGTAAAGCCTGGTTTATACTTCTGCGTCAAGTGATCGGCGTGACCCACGGCGCAAGCCTCGAGCGTAGCCGTGCATTTATACTTCTGCGCGCTGTTTCTGTTTCTCTGCAATACACTTCCGAAACGCTAGCTGGCAGTAGGTGCTTATTTTTCTTGGTGTCGAGTGTCTTCGTTGGTGTTTTGTTTTTTCTGAACACTTCCTTAATGTACAAGTGGCTCAAATTCGCTCATTTTGAGGCGGGAACCGGCGGACGTGCAACAACTTTAATCATAAGGTAAACACAAAACAACAGTCTCTATCTGGAGCTCCTTCACGGGACTGCACACCTGTAAACACTCGCTGCATCGGGTGCGCGGCTCTCACCACCTCCCACACTCGTCAGCGCTACCAAGCAGACCAATTACAGAGCTTGCGCTACGCGTACGCGTTACGTTTTTTGAGAGGTGCGCGTCAACGTCGCCGACGACCACGGCGAGAGGCTATGCGTCCACGCGTAGGCTGTGCTGTAGCATACGCGTACGCTTGACGCTGAAGTATAAACCAGCCGTAAGATTGTATGAGTGTTTCTCGGTGTTGGGTTGCAGCTGGAAGGGCATCCGCTGCGTAAAACATATGCTGGATAAGTTGGCGGTTCATTCCGCTGTGGCGACCCCTGATTAATAAAGGGACTAAGCTGAAAAGTAAATGTATGAATGAATGAACAAATAGGTGCAAGGTAAAATGTAACAGAGGCTGTGATATCTGCTACCAGATCTGTTTTCAGTTGTCAGACACACATAAAAATATACTATACTAATACTATAGTGTTTGTTAAACCATACTGACACTAACACCTCTAAAAGACATAAAGATGTTGCGCAATCAGCTAAAATGTTGCTAGAATTGGTTTTTATGAATGTTGCTTCACCAAAAATGATTGAGGTCATGTCCATGTGTTGTGCGATAAGTCGATATATTGATTATTGTGACAGGCCTACTTATTACATAACTTTTTCTCATGTTTCTTGGTACACTGTAAAAATAAAAGCTGGGTTCCTCACAATTGATTTGTGTTGGGGAAACATGAAGGAATTAAGTTAATTTATTAGTATTTACTCATTTAAGTGCGTTGAACATAAAACAATTAAGTTGTCCATAAAAAACCCTCAAGATCTGTTTTGTTTCAGCTCATTTTAAATAGGTAGCTTAAACAAACACCAAGCATACTTTTTTGAGTGTAATTCACAAAGAACAATACAATATATTATTAAAAGTGAAACATTAAATTCAACAAATAGTTCTACATCCTATTTGGCACCTTAATTAAATTAAAATTTAGAGAGCAAACTGGAATGAAAAAGGCATTGTTAACTTGATTGTGATGGTCCCAGAACTTCAGTTGGGTAAGGGTTTCTCTCTGACTTGTACCAGGTTTCTCTCTCTCTCTCTCTCTTCACTCACTTCTGCAAGTAATGCTGCAATGCAGGGGTTTAACCGGAAGTGTAAAAGCTAGAGGGCGCATCTAGCGTAGCGATTCATTCACCAGCTCACACACACACAATCACACACTCATGCATGCACACACATAATGTTTTTGTGAATCGTGAACACATTCCATAGGTTTTCATTGTTTTTATATTGTACAAACTGTATTTTCTATCTATCCCTATCCCTGAACCCAACCCTCACTGAAAAAAAGCAACATTCTGTATAATTTACAAGCTTTTTGTAAATGCTGACATAATCAATGTCCTCACAAGTCTCCAATTTAAAACCTGTCATACCCATTTCATTATACATGTTTGTGTCATACATGCACACACACAGACTTGTACAGCTATCTTTAAGGGGACTTCCCATAGATGTAATGATTTTATACTGTACAGACTGTATATTCTCTCCCCCTTTCCCAACCCTACCCCTAAACCTAACCCTTACAGAAAATAATCTGCATTTTTACATTTTCAAAATATTTATTTATGAGCTGTTTTCCTCATAGAGCCCAAAAATGTTCCCACAAGATCAACATTAACTAGTATTGCTGTTCTTATGGGGACATTTGATCCCCACAATGTGATAAATACAAGGTGCACATGCATGAAAACTGACTAGTATTGCTATACTTGTGGGAATATCTGGTCCCCACAGTGTGATAAATACAAGATACACACACCCTCACTCACACACACCCACCCACATACACGGATCATTAACACAGTCAGCAAGGTAAGCAGTAATCATGTGTAGCGTCACACACTGCATACTATGATTCCTAGAAATATCCAGGAATTTGTGCTTTAAGGAATAGTAAAGTACATTAAGTATATTTGCATAAACTAAATATAAAATAAAAAGAAATAACCTAATCACTCCAGCATGCATTTTCTGCACAAACATCCAATCTAAAAAAATCTCGACGCAGTGTCCTCCTGCTTATCACAGCCATTACTTCACAATCAAACACACAATCAGCCACGCTCACTGAGGTCATTACCTAATTATTATTCATTTAATCAATTTCACACTTCAATATGGTGAGCTTGTACTAAAGCAGCCTCACATGCCCTCTAAAATAAGGGTGTAATGGGAGTCATTCATTCATTTTCTTGTCGGCTTTGTCCCTTGCGGGGTCGTCACAGCGGAATGAACCGCCAACTTATCCAGCACGATTTTACGCAGCGGATGCCCTTCCAGCCGCAACCCATCTCTGGGAACTTCCACACACACATTCACACTCATACACTATGGACAATTTAGCTTACCCAATTCACCTGTACTGCATGTCTTTGGAATGTGGGGGAAACCGGAGCACCCGGAGGAAACCCACGCGAACCCAGGGAGAACATGCAAACTCCACACAGAAACGCCAACTGACCCAGCCCAGCCGAGGTTCGAACCTGCGACTCAGCGACGTTCTTGCTGTGAGGCAACAGCACTACCTACTGCGCCACTGGGTTGCCGTAATGGGAGTCATGTGTAGTACAATTCCTCATTATGAGTCAGCATCAGAAGGTTTGGGTGACATTTTTATTACTCTGACTGGTAATTGAATTGGTATGAAAGGCTGAAGAGCTTCATTCAGTCCCGGCCACTGGAGTGCTGCTTTTATCAAGAGAATACTGTGCTTTAGCATCTATCACTCTGCGCCAGAGCCCAGCCATTGTTTCTTAATCAAAGCAATTAGAATCAATGAGCTTCCGTTTCGTGTGCAATTCAGCCACGTCATACCCATTTCATTATACATGTTTGTGTCATGCATGCACACACACAGACTTGTACAGCTATCTTTAAGGGGACTTCCCATAGATGTAATGATTTTATTCTGTACACACTGTATATGCTCTCCCCCTTTCCCAACCCTACCCCTAAACCTAACCCTTACAGAAAATAATCTGCATTTTTACATTTTCAAAATATTTATTTA
Organism: Danio kyathit; assembly: GCA_903798195.1. Taxonomy (NCBI): domain Eukaryota; kingdom Metazoa; phylum Chordata; class Actinopteri; order Cypriniformes; family Danionidae; genus Danio; species Danio kyathit. The sequence continues at coordinate 66,837,877 of LR812524.1, read as the reverse complement.
TGAGCTGTTTTCCTCATAGAGCCCAAAAATGTTCCCACAAGGTCAACATTAACTAGTATTGCTGTTCTTATGGGGACATTTGATCCCCACAATGTGATAAATACAAGGTGCACATGCATGAAAACTGACTAGTATTGCTATACTTGTGGGAATATCTGGTCCCCACAGTGTGATAAATACAAGATACACACACCCTCACTCACTCACACACACACACACACACACACACCACACACACACACACACACACACATACACGGGTCATTAACACAGTCAGCAAGGTAAGCAGTAATCATGTGTAGCGTCACACACTGCATTCCACGAAAACATTTTCCTAGAAATATCCAGGAATTTGTGCTTTTAGGAATAGTAAAGTACATAAATTAAATATAAAATTAAATGAAATAACATAATCCCTCCAGCATGCATTTTCTGCACAAATATCCAATCTAAAAAAATCTCGACGCAGTGTCCTCCTGCTTATCACAGCCATTACTTCACAATCAAACACACAATCAGCCACGCTCACTGAGGACATTACCTAATTATTATTCATTTAATCAATTTCACACTTCAATATGGTGAGCTTGTACTAAAGCAGCCTCACATGCCCTCTAAAATAAGGGTGTAATGGGAGTCACATGTAGTACAATTCCTCATTATGAGTCAGCATCAGAAGGTTTGGGTGACATTTTTATTACCCTGACTGGTAATTGAATTGGTATGAAAGGCTGAAGAGCTTCATTCAGTCCCGGCCACTGGAGTGCTGCTTTTATCAAGAGAATACTGTGCTTTAGCATCCATCACACTGCGCCAGAGCCCAGCCATTGTTTCTTAATCAAAGCAATTAGAATCAATGAGCTTCCGTTTCGTGTGCAATTCAGCCACAGGATCATCCTGTTCAATAACACCGTTAACCTTAAGAGATTTAGGCACAGATTTACTAACAGCTTGAACAGCACAAACATTCTTTTGCCATTAAAAAAATTCAGATTGTGATTTATGTGGTGACCTTGTGGCATACAGTATGCATTTGTAAGAATTTCCATTATAGACTAGTAGGGTTGGGTATCGTTTGGGCTTATGTCGATACAGGTGCTAATATACAGTTGAAACCAGAAGTTCACATACACTGTATAAAAAGGCCCATAATCATTTTTAAAAAAGTCAGATGTTAATGTGACTAAACTTTTTCTCTTTTAGGTAAGTTAGGATTATCAAATTTGTTTCTGTTCTGATTAATAGCAGAATAATGAGGGAGATATTTTTTGAGAAATTGTTATAACTTTTCTTGAAAGTCAAGTTTACATACAATAAGATTATTATGCCTCTGAAAAAGCTCAGATGATGGTCTCAAGGTTTTAGAAGTTTCTGATTGGCTAATTGACAACATTTGAGTTAATTGGAGGCACAACTGTAGAATAGTATTTAAGGAAAACCTCAAACACACTGCTTCCTTGTGTGACAACATGGGAAAATCAACAAGCCAGAATCAACAAAAAAGCCAGATTACAATTTGCTAAATTACACTGGGAAAAAGACAAATGTTTGGAGACATGTCCTGTGGTCTGATGGAACTAAGATTGAACTGTTTGGCCATATTGACCAGTGTTACATTTGGAGGACAAAGGGGAAAGCTTACAAGCCTAGGAACACCATCCCAACTGTAAAGTATGGGGGCGGCAGCATCATGTTGTAGGGCTGCTTTGCTGCAGGAGGGACTGGTCCACTTCACAGCATAGATGGCATCATGAAGAAAGAACATTATGTAGAAATACTGAAGCAACATCTCAAGACATCAGCCAGGAAATTAAAACTTGGCCACAAATGACTCTTCCAAACAGACCATGACCCTAAGCATACTGCCAAATTAGTTAAAATGTGCTTTGAGGATAACAAAGTAAATGTTTTGGAGTGGCCATCACAAAGCCCTGAACTCAATCCTATAGAAAATTTGTGGACAGAGTTGAAAAAGCTTGTGCGAGCAAGACAGCCTACGAATCTCACTCAATTACACCAATTCTGTCAGAAGGAATGGACCAAAATTCCTGCAAACTATTGCGAGAAATACCAAGGAAATGTATGTAAACTTTTGATTTCTATAAATTAATAAAAAATTCTTAAAACAATTTTCTCATTAATCTAGCATTTAGCAAATGTAAATGATTTAGGTAATCCTAACGGACCTAAAATAGTAAACGTTTAGTATGATTTACCATCAGACATTTTTTTTTAAATGGTTATATTCCTTTTTTTTTTACAGTGTATGTAAACTTCTGGTTTCAACTGTATCTTTTGATCATTTGTTAGCATGAATTTAAGATTTGCATTATGCAATTAACATTACATTAGCTTACTACTAACCTGTGGAAAGGCTGTCATCAATATCAGGGAACACCTTTTTTCTGACTACGTTTACATGGCCATCAGTAATCAAATTATTTGCCTTAATCTGAATAAGACAATAATATGATTAAGGTGCTTACATGAGTTGCTTTTTAAATGTTCCTTTTATGATCCCGTTTTACATATTATAGCACACAGACTGATTAATGTCGCGTCACCAGGCTATCCACGTTTCCTTAGAAAGTTTCATGTAATTTCGGGTGTTTCATTTTTACTTTTTAAAAATGTCGAAAGCTGTCAAAGACAGTGCATTCCTCTGCCTTTAAGTTGATTCCATGAGCCCATGTTTCAAGTTTGACGTGTTTCCTTCCTTACACGTAACTTAAAGCATCTGCTTCAAGTTGCTGTCAGAATCCTTGCTTGTAAAATATAGCCATACTTTACGCTTAGTTTAAGCAAATTTTCATGAACGTGATCATGTGTGTTGATGAATCTGAAGGGAGTCGCTCACCGGGTGCGCTATACTGTGCACGTTGCCTACGTGCGTGTGTTTCCTATGCAACAAGAACAAACGCCTAACATCGCCGACGGTGTCCGTAACCCTCAAAGTTGTTTAGAATTAAATGTTTACAGATGGTGTGACACAACGCGTACCTATGTGTGCATTTGATGCACCCCTTGATGCTTCTTGCGTCCTTGTCGCACCACCAGTGGCACCAAAATTAGACAACGAAATTCATATGCTGATTCGGTCTGGTGCATACCGGTTACATGGCTACTGGTGCCATAATGGCACCAGGTTTCCGTACCCAACCCTACAGACTAGTAACTTATGGGAGGAGATTATTACAATGAATCATGCAAGGTGACTTAGTCAGTTTACTGGTATTTGTACCATAAACCTGTAACCATTAACATACATAAAAACTAAATACTATGGAAATCAATGGTTACAGGTTTCCAGCTTTCTTTAAAATATTTGATTTTGTGTTCAACAGGCTTGGAGGAAAATAAGCAAGAGTAAATTATGAACTATCCCTTTAAACATAGGTTTGACTGAAGTTTGTAGGTATTATGAACACTAGAGAGCACTATGACAACAACAACTTTGTTTTTTTTTCACACTAATGATATTTACAGGGACAAATTTATCGACAAATTAAGGATTATCTTCATGCAGTTCTTTGCACAGCACTAAATAAACACCACAAAACAACATAGACTTAATGTCTATGATTTGTAATCAAATATGTTAGTGTCACTTATATATCTCCATATGGTCAACTTTTCTGGTGTGGTCAGTTTGCTCGTAGCTCACTTTGTATGGTGTCTTGTTTGTGCTGCAGAGCTCTCGGGTTCGAGTCTGGTGAAGCATGCTTCCGCAAAAGAGATCAAAGCAATGTAAAATCAAGATAAATCTACGTGGTTGCAGTGCACTTTTCTCTTAAGTCTGCTTTTGAAAACACTATTGGTTGGGTTTAAGGAAGGGTTTAGCTTAGTGGTTTGCTAGGTGATCTGTACCACAAGATCCACCTTCTCCACGTGTGCAAGAAGGATGTGTATCTGAAACGTACAACAAAATATATCCTAAGTAACATGTTTCAGATTTGCAAAGAAATCTAGACAGCACCCTCTAGTGGATTTGTCATCTGAAATGTGTAACGAAACATACCAGGAGCAATGTATTTTGCCTTTCGCAATAAATGTAGGCTGAGGCACATATTTACAATCATCCTGGGCTGGTTTTGTGCATGTGTTTCTTAATTTACACTGTTTTATGTGCTGTGTTGGTCATTATAGAAATAATAATAATAATAATTCCTTACATTTATATAGCGCTTTTCTGGGCACTCAAAGCGCTTTACACATTGGGGGGGAATCTCCTCATCCACCACCAGAGTGCAGCATCCACCTGGATGACGCGACGGCAGCCATTTTGCGCCAGACCGCACACCACACACCAGCTGATTGGTGGAGAGGAGACAGAGTGATGAAGCCAATTATGATATGGGGATGGTTAGGAGGCCATGATGGACAGAGGCCAGTGGGCAGATTTGGCCAGGATGCTGGGGTTAAACCCCTACTCTTTCTCGAAGGACATCCTGGGATTTTTAATGACCACAGAGAGTCAGGACCTCGGTTTAACGTCTCATCCGAAAGACGGCGCTCACTGAGCAGTATAGAGTCCCCGTCGCTATACTGGGGTATTAGGACCCACACAGGCCAGAGGTTGGGCGCCCCCTGCTGGCCTCACTAACACCACTTCCGGCAGCAACCTAGCTTTCCCATGTGGTCTCCCATCCAGGTACTGACCGGGCGCAGCCCTGCTTAGCTTCAGTGGGCGACCATGTGAGAGTTGCAGAGAGCTAGCTGCCGGCAAATGAGTTGCTGCATTCGTGTTTTTAAATTTGCACATTGTCATTAGATCAGTCGCAAAACTCTTCATTTTCATCTATGCTTTTATGGGTAAATGCTCTCACACTCTTTGCCTGTTGAGTAAATGTTGGCCCTTCTAATAAATAATGTACTAAACTGACCAATTATCACTTCGTCCAAAAAAACTAAACCCATTTAACGTAATAAATGTATGCTATAGTTTTTCATAAGCATACAGTACATATGCAGGTTTATCAACAAAATATAGTCCTTGCAGTGGATGCGATATGGGGTAATGGCAAAATATACACCTAACATGGTGGCACATCATAGCAAGAAGGTCGCTGGTTCGAGCCCTGGCTGGGTCAGACTCAGTTGGCATTTCTGTGTGGAGTTTGCATGTTCGCGTAGGTTTTCCCCAGGTGCTCCGGTTTCCCCCACAGTCCAAAGACATGTGCTGTAGGTGAATTGGGTAAGCTAAATTGCCCGTAGTGTATGTCCTGGTCCTTCAGACTTGGGGGGTTGAGCGTTGGGCTAACAACTGACCTCATACAAACTAGATGTTACAAAACACCAATATGGTAAGTAAGTAAGGGTAATTTATTATTTCATTATTTTCTTTTATTACAAGGTGGACGTTCTGTCTGAGCCCAAACGCTTTCACCTCTCCGTGTAATAATTCCCCATTCTTCATCAGAGTGTGACTAGACAGATTGGCCTGAGCCCATTTGGTCTAATTAAACACATGATCAATAATGCAGCTTTCTATTTCAATTACTCATCAGCCTAAAGATGCAATCCAGAGCAAATCAGGAAGCATCAAACTCGCAAAATATCCTTTTTAGAAATACTTTGTCCAATGCAATCATGTTCTTAATTAAACAAGAAAGGCCCAATATTATGCATTTTTCAGACTTTATAAAGAGTCATTTGAGTCTGGTTTTATTTATTTTTTGTCGTTGTCACAGGTTACATGTTCACATGGTTTACATTCAATGATCTGTGAAGCTACTTTTACATAGTTAATATTATGAAATAAAGCATCAGGAAGAATTCAGTTTGCAGAACTAATTCATTGGTCAATGGGGTATATGCACATAGACTTTTAAATTCCGTCCGCCAGCCCCAAGGCTTCTGGTTAATTGTCTTCCCATATAAAATCTCTACGTTTAAGATCTGATTTTTAAAAAACAGTGATCTTCACTGCCTGGCTGAGATACGATACAAAGTGGGTATCAGATCATACAAGAAGCACTGCATCGAATTATATTTTTCCACGTCATGTCTTTAAAATATGGAAATTAATTTTAACCCAGTATTTTCAATGGAATTTCTGCGCTAGCTTGCCGCTAATGACGGCGCCTGCTATTAAACGGTCTTTCGTCTCTTTTTACGCTTTAACAACCAAATGAATGCTTAAGTTTATTTAACTGATTATATTTAAATTACATTACAACATCGATGCTGTAAAAGGAACCTTATGAAATTGAAAATACTCACATAAAGCTTTCACCGGAAGTTTATCATTGGCTGAAAAACACAAGCTGTGCATACAGTACAGGCCACGGAATAAGCATTATTTTTCTTATCATTGCATGTTAAACAAATCTGAACTCACATGTAGGATTTTAGCATTACAAAATATATCCAAAACACAAAGTAAAAGAGTCTTTTTTTGCAATGCAACATCAATGATTTATTCAAAAATAAAGTCATTCAGGAATGTGTACAAATATGCATTAGCAAAACCTGGAAAAATGCTGCAGTTCTATTACTGAACTAAATCATGTCTTACAATGAAAACAAAAAGTCAAATAACAATATAATTCACATTCATAATACTTCAGACTCTAGAATAGGATTCAGCACACAGTGAATGCTGTATATAATGTGTAGGCGGTTCATTCCGCTGTGGCGATCCCTGATGAATAAAGGGACTAAGCCGAAGGAAAATGAATGAATGAATAAGTGTACAGTGACAATAAAAGGCATTCTATTCTATTCTATTCTATTCTATTCTATTCTATTCTATTCTATTCTCATTCATTTTCTTTTCGGTTTAGTCCCTTTATTATTCTGGGGTCGCCACAGCGGAATGAACCGCCAACCTATCCAACATATGTTTTACGCAGCGGATGCCCTTCCAGCTGCAACCCAGCACTGGGAAACATCCATTCACACACATACACTATGGACAATTTAGCATACCCAATTCACCTATACCACATGTTTTTGGACTTGTGGGAGAAACCGGAGCACCCGGAGGAAACTCACGCCAAGACGGGGAGAACATGCAAACTAGGGTTGGGCGATGTTGACAAATTTGGCATCGTACGATATCTAATGTGAACATCGGCGATGGACGATGGTATCGTCGTCGTAGGCGGGGTGGGGTGGTTGTTGTTAAATATCAATTAATTCATAACGAATTTAATAATTGTAGCCTATCATTTTCACTACCTGACCCACATGGTCTTTGCTTTACCCATGACCAAACCATAAATAAATAAAGTTATACACAAATTACCACCTTTCAATCACTTTTTTTCCGCGGGACTCTGGCATGATCAGGCGGAGTGATCAGTGTCCTTATATATTAGGTGCGTTCGACTTCATGCAGCGCTGCGCAGATCGATCGAAGTCTGTCTTAAAGCGGTGCATGCTGGTTAGAAATTTTGGCCGGATTGATGCTGCGCCGACGGCATGTGACTGTCACATGTGGCATCAAAGTACCGCGACAGCGCTTCGAGATCAGACGACTGATTCAGCCCGCGCAGCAACTGAAGAGCGCCTGCATGAGCTCTGATGACGACACCAATATAATACGATTGGCCAAGTTCACCGCATGACAACAACCACGTGTGATTCAGGTTTATTATTGGACAACATCCCTCTCACAAATTTCAAAACAAACAATTAACTGTTGTTCATACCCTCTCTATCTTGTACACATCATGCTTATTAAAAGACTACAAATATTTTACTGCAGCATCATCTTTTGTTAAATAATTTGTTCATACTGACTAGATTGTTTGCACAGGTTTATTCTGCCTTTTTTATACAGACTACTGTATTTAGCTCCATAAACGATATAAATGATATATTTTAGTAAATAACTTAAATATTAACTCAAATAAGTCTTACAGACTTGTAATACAATAATTATCATCATTGATCCTGACGATTTCTTAGCAAATTAAGTTATATAAAAATATGTAATATAAAAATATGATTCTAAAATGTTTTATTTTCTGTCAAACCATATTACGCAGAAATGTTAAAAGTGTCATTGATGTAGCTGCTCTTTTTGGGAAATTTCTACTGAAAGTGTAGCTCATTTATTTTGGTCATTTTGTTCAATCTTTTTGGATTAAAGGGCTTTTTTAAAAATGCCTTCATTATTCAAAATAATCCTATTCGTGGATATTTATTTCATTTTTATGTGCCCTTATTTTCCCCCTTATTTCTCATGCATTTGTATGTAGGCTACTTAATTTTAATTCATAATTCCCTTACTGTTTAAAAATGAAGTTTGTAGAGACTGTATTCTGATTTTATTTGTACTTTATATCTTTTGTTGTTATTTCAATAAATAAATAAATAAATGATCACGCCATGTGATCGGTAATCATGACTGCAGCAACTTGAGTCCCCGAAGTGGCCGGCTTGACGGCTCCGTTTTCAACTCCGCCCCCGCCTGCGCTCGGCTAATCTCGTTGATCACCGGCTGCAGCTGTGCTTAATGTCGAACGCACCTATTGGCTTTTCCCCACAGCAGGTGGCGGAGACGAGACGAGAGTTCGTTTGGAGTTCACTGTAATTTGTATTGTGATTAATGATAACTTCCTTATTTTATTATTATTATGAGGACATAATAACAAGTAAAGATGCTAGGGCTCGACCGTTTTGGTCACACTTGCACCTGATATTTTATGCGACCTAAAATATGTATTTGAAAGCATTTGTGCTAGTGCATACATATTTACCGTGCGACCTGTTTTCACTGCAAAATCCTCACTGCGTGCGCGGATTTAGGAGACATTTATGCAGGACGCATCTTTGCACCTAAAGACGCCAAACGCAGCGCTCAGGAACAGATTAAAACAGTTGTTATGCGATTGTGAACTTGCTGAAGTAAAAAAAGCCCGGAATGCTTGCCCCGCCTTTGTGCTCTTCCTATTGGCGCGCTGCGCTAGAAGTGAACGCGAATGGATTGGTTAATATCAGCTGTCAATCACTCAGTCAACGCCTTCTGCCTTCACATGACAGGAGCAACAGCCGCGGAAATGTGAAGCGCTGAAGATGAGAGAATGAAAATAACACTGACAGATTTAGTTTTAGAAACTCTAACGTTACTAATAATGGCACATCTTATTAGTGATCATGTGCTGAATGTTAATCCACCATTTACACTTTTCCAAGAGTGGAGAAAAGACTTCCAGTGGCTTCAAGTCCGCTATGAAAATATCTAAAGCCGTTCACTGTAAAGTCTGTGGGACGGGGTTTGCAGGTAACAGCGTTTGCCACTGAATCTCCACATTTTAAGCGTGAGAGGAGCTGTATAATCCTCACGATGTATTTAATCCTCACGATGCTGTCAGCCGTGCAAACAGCAGCTATGAATAAAATAAAACACAGCTCATGAAAAGACCGTTATTGCTATTAAGATGACAAATAATAAGTTATATATCAATATACATGTGGGGCGGGGCGATGGATCACGATGCCGGCTCAGCATCGTGAAGTTTATCAGCCATCGGCGATGGACGATGACATCGTCTATCGGCCCAACCCTAATGCAAACTCCACACAGAAATGCCAATTGACCCAGCCGAGGCTCAAAACCAGCGACCTTCTTGCTGTGAAGCGATTGTGCTACCCACTGCGCCATCGTGACGCCCTCTACTCTATTCTATTCTAATCTTTTGGACTCTCCCGATCTGTTTTTGTCTGTCTTTTTTCCAAGTGACTGACATAGTCTACAATGTCAGCTTGCACATTATTAAAACAACAATTACAATATTCATTCTAGGGGTGTCAAAATTAATTGTTTCTTCGGTGCACCGTGATGCAGACGAGGACAATTCTGTATCGGTTCAGTAGTAATCATAACTGGTTATTATGTACTGACGTCTTTTATCTCATATGCGCTATGTCTCCGTAGCTTACTATGGCGAGGGAGGCGAGCGCGAGTGTTTACAACGCTCCAACTACTTAAAAACTCAGAAACTGTGCACAATTTCACTGCGTGTGTGTTTGCTGGACAGTCTTTCACTGACACTTACAGCAGAAGCCCCTATTTCACTGCGATTGAGGGAATGAAAGTAATCTCCATTTCTCTCTCTCTCACTGTGGCCCATTTGACCGGCTGGCGTGACTTTTCCTCTCCTCTCGGCTGTTACAGCGATACTTCTGGATACAGATATGAGCGTGCGAGTTTTCTCTACCGCGTCTATCATGGATCAGCTGTGATCGACGCTGCAGTGTTGCCAGATGTAGCTGACTGATTCCAGCCCAAAAACTATCCAAAACTCGCCAAAATGCCTATCCAAAATCACCCAATCTGGCAACACTGCACTGCTGCCGTTTATCAGTGTCACTCATCGGTGAACAGCGCCTGTAAAGTAAAATATAAAATACAAAATTGAAAAGCATCGTCAATGCACCGTGATGCACCGAGATATCGAATTTACCCGAATCGATGGCATGATAATCGTAACTGAACCGAACCGTGAGACCAGTGTAGGTTCACACCTCTAATTCATTCATTCATTTTCCTTTGGCTTAGTCTCTATTTCAGAGGTCACCATAGCGGAATGAACCACCAACTATTCTGCCATATGTTTTACGCAGCGGATGCCCTTCCAGCTGCAACCCAACATTGGGAATTACCCATACACTCTTGCATTCACACACATGCACTACAGCCAATTTAGCTTATTCAATTCACCTATAGCGCATGTGTTTGGTCTGTGGGGGAACCCGGAGGACCCGAAGGAAACCCATGCCAACACGGGGAGAACCAGCAAACTCCACACAGAAATGTCAACTGACCCAACCGGGACTTGACCCAGCGACCTTCTTGCTGTGAGGCAACAGTGCTAACCACTGAGCCACCATGCCGTCCCTAATTACATTATCAAACCAAAAATAATGCAGACCTGTGCTCTTCATATTAATCAAATAATACCGGCAAAACAGTAAAAAAAAAGTCCCTTTTGCCAATAAAGTTAATGAAAAAGCAGGAGCAAACCGGTCAGCAGTCTTATTATGACTTTTTTTTAAAGGACTGTGCTTTTATATGGCTTTTATACTCTGATAATAATTCTGATACTCTGATAATTGCTAGGCGGCTGCTTATTGCCTGAGTCTCTTTGGCTTGAATGATTGCATAAATGAAGGCACTCCGGATTGAATCTTTTCATAAACACTCACAACACGTCTGGCCAGTTGTTGCTGCAGACCGACTGTGCAGTTATTTTGATTGATAACGAAACCCATTTCCAAGAGGACTGCAGACCACTGAAAGAAACAGATATGCCTTTGGGAAAGGTAACATGTGCGTCATTCTGTCTGAAAAACAACTTTTGGGCCAGCATTAAAATTCAGCGCCTGATAGCATCACAGTGCGGCTGAGGATGAAATTTAAAGGGATAGTACAGATAATAATTAACATTTGGTCATCATTGTTATCATTTTTGTCATTCCACACCTTTATTTTTAGTAAAAGAAAACTTTTTAAATCCCAAAACTCAAAAAAGGACTCAAAAAGTCTATACAAAGGGTGGTTAATTAGCAATATGGTAGCATATGAGACATGTTAACTAAAAATAAATATACAAAAATAAGTTTTATTATTTAAATAAAGCTAATTATATAAACAATTGGGGCGACATGGTGCCTCAGTGGTGAGCACTGTCGCCTTAAAGCAAGAAGGTTGCTGGTTCGAGTCCCGACTGGGCCAGTTGGCATTCCTGTGTGAGGTTTGCATGTTCTCCCTGTGTTTGCATTTCTCCCTGTGTTAACCCCAAGGTTTCCTCCAGGCGCTCCGGTTTCCCTCACAATCCAAAGACATGCAGTATAAATGAATAGGATAAGCAAAATTGGCCATAGTGTATGCGTGTGTGTGAATGTGAGAGCAAATGGGTGTTTCCCAGTGCTGGAAGGGCATCTACTGCATAAAACATATGCTGGGATAGTTGGCAGTTCATTCCGCTGTTGCGACCCCTGATAAATAGTGGACTAAGCCGAAGGAAATTAATGAATATAAACAATTAGATAAAATAAACGTTTAAAAATAGATATATTAATTTAAATAATTACAAAAATTAAAATAGCTATATAGGCGACACGGTGGCGCAGTGGGTGGCACGTTCGCCTCATAGCAAGAAGGTCGCTGGTTCGAGCCTCAGCTGGGTCAGTTGGCATTTCTGTGTGGAGTTTGCATGTTCTCCCCGTGTTCGCGTGGGTTTCCTCCGGGTGCTCCGGTTTCCCCCACAGTCCAAAGACATGTGGTATAGGTTTGTTGGGTATGCTAAAATTAAACATAGTGTATGAGTGTGTTTGTGAATGAGTGTGGATGTTTCCCAGTGATGGGTTGCTGCTGTAAGGGCATCGTAAAACATATGCTGGATAAGTTGGCGGTTCATTCAGCTGTGGCGACCCCAGATTAATAAAGGGACTAAGCCGAAAAGAAAATGAATGAATGAATGAAAATAGCTATATATAATTAATATAATATAATAAACTAAAATCACAAAAAACTAAAAACAAAGCTAAACAGGAAACTAAAACAAATTACAATTAAAATAATAAAAAAAAAACATAAAAGCTTATTCCAAAAAATGCTAAAAAAACAGTAAATATATAATACATGGTTTCCGCTACATTCATTCTACCATGGCGGGGCGCCACGCCAAAATTCATCCCGCCACGGCTACATTACAGCTTCTCATTTAAAACATTGTCGTTTTTTTAAATAGCGGGTTATAATCGCACCAAAACGTATTAAAGCGTAAGTGAACTATAACAGCGCAAGCTTTTCTGTAACCGTAGTAGTGCTGTGCGTCATTTGTTTAACCCTTTAAGGTGACATGCTGACTGACTGACTGACTGACTGATGCGTGAGGCCAGCAAACACGACGTATAGCTTTCAGTTAGGATGAAAACAGTTTCCATAAGTGTGGTTTGTTTACAAACTAATTTCGAGAGGATCACGTGCTTATGATTGAACACAGCTGGTATCGCTTAACTCCGCATATTGCGCCAATCAGATGAACACGGACACACTATAAATTACCAGAGCGCTTTGCTCCAATCATCTTCGTTTGAAGAATCCGCCCTTCCACCCCTACTCCTCCCCTTCTCCAATCCGGCACGGTGGCCAGTGGGTAGCACTGTTGCCTCATAGCAAGAACGCTGCTGGTCCGTTCCCTCCGGACAGGCACCATAGAAAAAATTGACTAACCAAAATAGCATCCTAAGGCAACTCTTAGCCAGATATATACAGTAGTTCACAGCAGGGGAGTTCTCGAGACCACCTGAGCTCAGACTCTCCTGTCGCCCTACAAACGGGAGGAAGCCCCGGGCTCAAGGATATTCTGAGCTCAGGGCTCTCTCCCGGGACAGCATGCCAAACACGCTTTATTACCAATCATCAGCTAAGTGTGAACTCTTGAATTATACTTTATTTATAGATAAAGGTCTATGACTCTGCATACAACAAACAAAGGCTTTATCTTGCTGGAGTTTATAGCCGTTCACTTTACCTCAGGATGTATTAATGCCACTCTGTAGGTCTATTGGAGACGTTCATCAAAATTCCTTGCAAATCTAATAAAGGTTGGAGACAAATTCACTACGTAAACGTGCTAAATTGCACTTGAGCAGAGTATATTTGAGGGCGTGCAAGAAGTTTTGTGCACGAACAGAGGAAATCCTAGCACAAGCATAAAGATCTGCATGCTCGTATTATACAAATCCGATCTGTAGTACTGCATCACTTTTAGTACTGCGTCACATTTGTCGTTGAAATAACGCCAAAGGTAGTTGGTAGATCAAAAGGCCTGCCGCCACAGCTGGAAAAAATCCTAGAGGAAACACTGTAATACTAAAATAACATACATGTGATAAAGTATCTCAAATATCTTTTGAGAAATATCTTAAAATATCTCCTTCTGGGATCTAAAAAAATTAAGTTCATCCAACAGATTTGGAATAAATTAAAGCCTGCAGAAAGAAATCTTAACAAACAGCTGGGTACACTAACATTATTATTATTATTATTATTATTATTATTATTATTATTATTATTATTATTATTATTATTATTAATCACAATATGGCTAAAAACTAAAATAATACACATGTAGTATATTCACTAATGGTCGAGATGATTTGTAGTTCACGGATGAGTCTGTGTTAGTTTTACTGGTTGTTATCTGGGAATAACATACATTGAAATGTTGTATTTAACCAATCAGAATCATTCATTTATTCATTCATTTTCTTTTCGGCTTAGTCCCTTTATTAATAAGGGCTCACCACAGCGGAATGAACCGCCAACTTATCGAGCATATGTTTTACGCAGTGGATGCCCCTCCAGCTGCAACCCATCACTGGGGGAAAAATCCATAGACTCGTGCATTCACACACATATCTACGGCCATTTTAGCTTACCCGATATACTGCATGTCTTTGGACTGTGCGGGAAACCGGAGCACCCTGAGGAAACCCTCGCCAACACGGGGAGAACATGCAAACTCCACACAGAAATGCCAACTGACCCAGCCGGGGCTCAAACCAGCGACCTTCTTTTTGTGAGTCGATCGTGCTACACACTGTGCCACCGTGACACCCCCAATCAGAATCAAGTAATTTAGCAAATTACAATAGGGTATATGCAGAAGTATGCTGAAGGACATTTAATTTTGCAGTAACCTGGGTCAAGCGCATCAACGATCTTCACTACCTAAATAATATATACGATATAAAGTGGGTATCAGATTGTACAAGAAGCTCTGCATTACACCATGTCTTTAAAATACAAACATTTATTTTATTAGCCTTTTATTCGCCTAGTATTTTTAATGGCGTTTGTGCGCTCGCCGGCTGATTCTGACAGTGTGTGCACGTAAACAGCTCGTTTTCTGCTTGAACAACTAAATAAATGCTGAAGTCTATTTAACTGATTGTATTTTAATTACATTACAACATCGATGCTGTAAAAGAAACTGTATAAAATTGGAAAAAGTCACATTAACCGTTCACCGGAAGTTTATCGGTATGGGAAGAAACACTAGTACTTGCATATACCTTAATATTTGGGGAACCGCCCCTTAAAGAATCTTATCAAACACACATATCACGTTCTCAAGAGTTCCACAGTAAAATCTGACATTATTGGGACTTAATTTCTCACGTGAGACCTGAAGATGATCTCTTTGGAGAGGATAAAAAATGATTGATGCAGTCATCAAAAGTTATGGTGTCATTTCTAGCAGTTTTCCTCATATCTGAGTTGTGATTTTAAGGGTGCTTCAGCGCTGTTGCTCCTGTCAGCTCTGATCTCCTGTTTAATCCAAAGCTGCAGCACAGGCAATCTGAACTCTCTGCTGCTCTCCAACACATTGCGGTGGCAGTCTAAACCTGATATCACTGATGCCCTTGTCAGAATTTTGGCAAGTTGGTGGAAAAGTGCAAATGAAAGGTTCGCCCTGATGGATGAATGTGGGCAGATTGAAACTAAACGACTTGTTGTTTTGTTTCTAATCCAAATATCTACAAATATTTAAATAAAGAATTATTTTCTATAAATGCAAAAATATTTTCTTGTTTACAGAAATAGTAATTAAAATTAATTGAGTTTTTCCTTAAATCAATCCAAATAATCTGCCACTGAGGTAAGCAAAATAATCTGACATCAAAACTAAAAACAAAGTTATTTTGCTTACCCCACTGGCAGATTATTTGGATTGTTTTAAGGAAAAACTCACTTCATTCATTCATTCATTAGCCACAGCGGAAGGAACCGCCAACTTATCCAGCATATGTTTTACACAGTGGATGCCCTTCCAGCAGCAACCCAGTACTGGTAAATACCAGTGGTGTAGTCCTAAAAAAAAAGATGGTGTACTATTACACCCGACCCAAATTTTAATTGAAAGTAGGCAAAGAAACGACGAAAGTCAATGCTTCTTTGATTCATTAGCTATAAATATATATTATATTTTTTTTTTACATCAGTTACCTGTAACCATTAACTTCCACAAAAGGAAAAACAAATACTATGTCAATGTAAGTCAATGGTTACAGGTTTCCAGCTTTCTTCAAAATATCTTCTTTTGTGTTCAACAGAAGGAAAAAAAGACAAACCAGTTTGGAACAAGTAAAGGTTGAGTAAATGATGACAATTTTCATTTTTTGCGTAAACTATCCATTTAAAAAGAAAAACACTCAAACAAATTTGTTCGTTTTAAAGGGAGATGCTGATAGCCTAATCCTATTTAATGATTTATGTTTAGCTAATAGTGCTCCCGCCCAGCAGACTCGGAGATTGGCTGTATTTATGCAGTAAGTAGCTTATTTAATCATTTTAATATTGAAAAAAAGAGTCAATCAAGATAGTGTCAACAATTTAGTTGACATGGAAAGACAGCTTTTTAACTTACTTTCTTTACTGGCTTATTACTTTACATTTAATAGGTTCCTTTAAACATCAATCAGCTATTATTTTTGATTGTCACAAACTATTAGGAGTCTCTCTTCTGTTGTCGCTATTGTATGCTAGTAGTTACGCTTACGCGATTTATGAGTAGTCTTTTCCTCATCGTTTTTAGTGTTTTACTGTGTCGTTTCCTGTAGCGGTAGGCACGATTAAGACATGTGAAATACTGTTTTACAGGGGCGATTTTAGGATTTCTCTCGCCCTGAACAGATGTGATTTGCTGATTAAATGAAAAACGAGCTGAAAATGGAGCGGCGGAAGTCTGCCACTGTTTTCATATCAAAATTAAAGGGGACTGAGGCGATCATTTAGTAGTGTACAGTTCATGAGCTAATCGCAAAACGTTTAAGGGTGCTGAATAGAAATGTAGGAGGGCTAAAGAGACACACATGCTGTTTCATAAATTGACCTGAACTGACTTGTTGTGGTCTTTGAAAAACTCTCACGAAATTGCCCCCAGCTGCTGCGGTAGTCAGCGGCGGGGAATATCGCAAGTTAAACAAAAATGCACCAGTTGCAACAAATTAAGATAGGAGTTAAAAAAAACCTTTGGTATACAGGTAAAGGGGACATGAATACACATAAATTAGGGAAGTTTAATCAGAAAAACAAGTGAGTATACCGAGGGTATACGCAATTATGGATCCTCAGAAGTGGTAATACCCAAACAGCTCATGGAAAAAAGTAGGCATACTGAGTATACGTGCGTATAGCAAGGACTACACCACTGGTAAATACCTATACACACTCATTTACATACATACTGTACACTACGGCCAATTAAGTTTATTCAATTCACCTATAGAAGAATTACCGGTTTGTAAAAATTCAGGATGCACGCGCAGCGAAGTTGCAGAAAAAAAAAACGGGAGCGCTAGCATTTACAGCTATGGAATGACATCCGATGCGGTACAGTTGTCTTAGAAATAAGTTATATTGATTACATATTATATATATTATTAACATAATGCTTTCAGCGTATTATAACAGCTCATCACCCAGTGATAAGCACAGTTATTTGGCAAAATTAACGTTAAAGTGATCAGCGTTCATCTG